>JAHSPW020000010.1:21426081-22008581 GCA_019985065.2 Arctostaphylos glauca | reverse complement strand
TAAAAAGGGAGCAAAAAGAAACAGAAACTAAAACTAAAGTCTAGAAGGCATTCCTCCGGCGACAACTAGTGTTTCTCCAGTTATGTAAGAAGCATCATCTGAAGCCAAAAAAGCAGTAGCAGCAGCCATATCTACTGTTGTTCCAAGCCTGTTCAGTGGTGTCCTCTCTTCAATGTCCTTCCTCTGAAAAGTGAAAAAATAAACAGTCAAATTCGGAAAAAAATTTAAAGATTGAGATGGCTAAAGTATTTTTGAGGGTAGAAAATACTTACGATTTCATCATTACTTGTGAGGTAATCAGCGAACGTGTGGGGACAAAACCAGGAGCAACACAATTTACGCGCGTATCAGGAGCCATTTCAGCTGCAAGGGCCTGAAAGAAGATCAAGAGAGAGAGATGTGAAAACGAGAACGGAAAAAGGTCTTAGTTGTGGTGACAAGAACGTTCAAAATACCTTGGTAAGACCAAGAAGAGCAGTTTTGGTCACCCCATACATGGCCGTGGGAGCCGAGGGCTGATAGCCAGCAATAGAGGAAATAAGAATAACTGATGAACCTTTCTGCAAGTGAGGAGTTGCATCCTGCAATAAAAGTAGATCCAAACTTACAGACGGAATATCAATTGAAAGAGTTATAAGGACATTAATGGGAGGATGTGTGGTCAAAGTAAGGTGTAAATCTGTATGGAATTGTTTTCATTTTCTTTGCATTTGTTTCCCAATTTTGTATTTTGTGTTTCTGAAAACCCAATTAATAGAAAGTTTGAAAATACACATTGTTTTCAATAACTTTTCACTATTCTGCAAAAAATAATCAAAACAATTATTTGGGGGAAAATAGCCCAACACACAACATATTCCGGGACAAAAAAAGGGTAATATAGCCCACGTCAATGTTTTCAAAGGCGTTTTCAAGAGTCACTAGGGGCACCATGAATGCCTCTGGGCATATATTTTGGGGTGTTGAACCACAAGTATATAGCCCCGAAGATGGAGGTGTACTGAGGTGTACGCCTTTTATGCCTTTGTAGACACCAAAGACGAAGGCATCAGAGGAGGGAAAGAAGAAAGTTACTTTTTGAGTATAAGTTATTGAACTTTGTCACATGCTTTTTATTTATAAGCTTAAAGAGTTAGAGTGCTCTTAAGGTTGCATCTATTACTGCACTGTTTTTATGCCTTAACATACTTTTTTGAGAATTCTATTTAATGTCCCTTATTTTTTAGTAATCTTTAATGGTATTTATGATTAATTTTATTTTTCATAAACATAAAAAGAAAACTCCCAAGGCTTACGCCTCGCCTCATGAGAGATCAGTCGCCTTGCCTTAAATTTTTGCCTCTGAAAACATTGGCCATGTTACATGTAAAACTAAGCATTTGACTTCTTCCATATCATGTATCAAACATGTCCCTAACACGCTAACATAGAACATGCAAATTTTACATGCACGAAGAAGGGAATTTGCCATTGGAACTTACCTGTAGGAGAAGTATAGCAGCTTTAACGTTAATTTCCCATAGCTTATCGAGGACAGATTCTTTAGTTTCCAATAAGGCATCCACCGATGGATTGGCAGCAGCATTTGACACAATCACATCTATTTTCCTGTATTTCTGCAACCAAGCCAGTAAGTTCCATTTAACAGGATTCAACGTACCATAGCTCAAATTCAAAAGAGTAAAACGCCACAAAATTATTAACCTAAAAGAGAAAACACAAGGTATTTGGTTCTCTGGCATTCTAGAACTATAATGTCAACCGTAGAGATATATCTGTCTAGTACACACCAAAAAAACTAAAAACGAAGTACAAGAATTAGAAACCGTTACGGGTCTTCAATATAACTATTTAAGCTCAAACAAAACCAACTGATGAATCACAGGTACAGAGGTACCACGCACAAAAAATCAAGGGCACACTGGTCTGTATTAAGTGATGAAGCTTTATAAGCTTAAGCAAAACTTAGAAGAAAACTTAGGTAAGCAAACGCACATCAAAGCCAAAAACCCTGTGGAAATGCCATATGGCAAAAGACCTCCACATTATAGTTTCCTTTCTCTCGCTCCCCCAACACACACACACTGTTTGTTGTTATTTAATTTGTATATCTTCTCTTTTTGTTCTTTTCCTTCTTGGTGGATGAAGTTGGCAGCCAAAAGGGAACATATTCCCCTTGAAATGCATGCAGACTAAGGCAAAGGTTTTGGAAGAAATCCGACACACCTCAAAGCAGATAAAAGCAAAGATAGAGTTAATAGATGCCTACAAATATCGGGGAGTTTTCCCCACTACATAACATACAAGCACAGTATAGAGCAGGAAGCACATAATTAGTTTGTCTAAAGGTGAAAAAAACTGCCTCCAAAGCTGAAAGCAAGGGAAAGAACTGAAATCAACAAAGCTTCCCAAGCTAGATAAACCCTGTGACGTAATTCTGATTCCTGATCAAGGCATCACACGATTGACCATAACAGGAATGCTACGAAATTATGTACAAAAAGACCAGAAGCAAAATCAAAACAAGCATCCCATCTCCACCTTTAGTTAGATGTTCAGAACTCAACAAATAAGCTTAGTTAGCTCACCTCAACAGTTTTTTCTATGAGATTCTTCCTTTGTTGGGCATTTGACACGTGACAAACCACTCCAAAAGCTTCAATTCCTCTTGCTTTAAGCTTCTCCACTGCCTCGTCTACATTATTCTGCAAACAATCAAACCAACACAAAATGAACTCGGCAAAGATTTGACCATAGTTGTAGAGGCAAGACATGCAGACTACTATTGTCATCAGAAAAAAATGAAAAAAACACATACATCAAAATTTGAGGGACACTACGGCAGTGAAATAAGAACGGGGACATGGATGGTTCCATAATCCAACTTCAGGAATGCGAACCCCTATAATTTCGCAACTACCTTACAAAATGTTATTATAGAGACAGGTAAAGTTCAATTTGTGGGCTCGTTCCAGTCCCACCAGAGCCCAACCATGCTAATTCGAAGCATTCACATTGTTGAGCTCGTTGGGAAGATGGTTTGTGCACAATATTAAAGACGATCAGAAATTACCGACAACGCGACCAGATCACATTTTTGTGCCCCCAACCGCAAACTTTAAGTAAATATCAAATTTTGAACTTTTGAGAAGCTAGTTCTTATTCATGAATACAAAACAAGAAGAAGAATTAGAAAATCCAGGTAAATTCAAGGGCGACTGAACCACATAAATTCAAGTTCGACTGAACCAGATAAATTCAAGCTATGATCATCAAGGTGGACCTGGGTGGATCCATCCGGACAACTCCACCGCAAAATTCAGATTTTTAACTTCAGAGAAACTCGGTTCCGATATATCAAGACCAAATAAGAAAGGAAATCGTAAAACAACGATAAATTGAAGTTTAATCTCCTAAGCATCTCCAGTACTTACCCATTTTTGTTTTACTCAAACTCAATATTTTGAGTAAAAACTCCTTAAAACTGACTCCAACCTTAACTCAAAACTATAGGCAATTGACTTTTACTCAAATTGTGTTCTTCATACCAAATGAAGCTTTCTCAAAATTTTATTGAAATTTGAGTAGGGTTGGAGATGACCTAAAAAGAATGAAGAGAAAAGCGAGGAGGTGAACCGATATACGAACACCTGTCTGCGAGATGAGATAACGACAGAGGCGCCTTCCAAACCGAGCCGCTCGGCAATGCTGAAGCCGATTCCCTGAGTGGAAGCAGTAACGATCGCAATTTTTTCTTGAAATCTCTTCCCAGTTTTCTCCATTGCTCAGCTCTCCCGTATTACTTTGGTCGTCGTTCGCGTTTCCTCAGACGCAGATATGATCGACGTCAGTAAATGTTTCTTGGGATTCACATCACAGGCTGATCTCATGCCCCGACTATCTCCGGCTAATACTATTCGGACGGTGATATTTATCGTATTTTTTTGTCTTTGATTTTTCGTGAATTTTTTTATTTATTAATTCGAGAATTTTTAGAAAAATTATCAATAATAGATTAAATTTTAAAAAAATTCAGAAAAATAAAAATAAATCAAAAAAATTTTCTATTATAATATGGGAAAAAATATTTTCTATAAAAGATAATAAGTTTATTCTTGCTAAATATTTTAGAAAAAATTTAAATAGTACGCATTCCTGCGTAGTGAAATTTCTGACTCCGTCGCTCTTATATTTGTTTGCACTTAAAATTTGTCCTCTAGTGACAAAGTGTCACATGTAAATAGTTATAAAACTTTTCACAGACAAAATTATTGAACAGCAACGCCATTTTATTGGGAAAACAGTTATTGTCAATTAGGGGTCTCAAAATCTATGACGAAGAAATTTCAAGGGGTAAAATTATAATTTCTTGTTCAAGATGGAGGTGTTGACCAAATAAATAATACATGGAAAAGAAGAATGACATGCAGTGTGAGCAATTGCGTAAGGCATGTTTTTGGATGAATTCAATATTCGTGAGATTATTTGCATTCTTGATTCTTCAATATCTTGTTTTTTGTGTTCGATCAAACTATGTATCAATACTTACGATAAAATTTACATTATTGAGGTAGGAGAATATATAACACGACGCTTGATAGCTTTTTGATTTTTTGACTTCCTAATAAATTCTGAAAAGGATAATTGCAAGTTTTTTTTTTAAGTATTATCGCACTCGATTCTATTTCTTGGGTTAAAATAAGCCAAACAACAAATTTTGGCATGCCTAATGGGACATGAAAATTGTTGATGATGGTAAAAACTATAAAAGAATATGAGTTTCTCAGTTTGATTCAGATTAATTGAAAAGGAACAGAGAGGCAGACACAATAATGAATAACTCAAATGATCGTGAAGATAGAGATCAAAGTGATGACACTGACCATAATGAGCATACTAGCCAAAGAGTACAACATGTAGGACATGGTCATTTCGCTCGAATTCATTACGAAACAGGTAGTTAGGACTTGCAATTAGGACGAATGTTAGTCGAATTAACCCCTATATGACAAGGGATGCTATTCTTGGAGATTATGACCATATTGGATCCCCACAATTTGGCTACCAATTCTTAAATTCGATGAAGAAAAGTTTCTCATCTCAAATTTCTCTTTTAGAATACATGATATAATGGGTTCCCGCCGTGAGAAATTATTTCCGAAAGTTAACAGTCTTGAAGTCAAACTCGTGACAATTATGGGCATAGAGAAACAATGTCATCTCAGCATGGCAACCTTAAAGGGGATGCTAGAGATGTAGTCGACCCTCTAAGGGGTAGATCTAATATAGGAAATGGAGTGTCTATATCCAAGGGAACACCCTGATCTTGGTATGAATCTGTAAGACCTTGAAATAGTTATGGGTTGCCCACAAACGAAACGGAAGGATGACTATGTCCAAGTTAATTTCATTCATGGCAATGATTTACCTAGGAACCAAGGGGTTGGATGGAATCAAATCAATTAGAACCCTCTCTTCAAAAGTACACCCGAGGAATAGGAGAAAGATAACCGGCCAAATGTATAAGGAAGAAGGGCTAACATGCATGGGGTTTGGACCTATTACAGAACCGTTGTCTAATGTTCCACTTATTGTATCCCCATGGACCCAATTTGGAGTTCCACCTCTATGGACTTATCAACTGTTTATATGGATGCATTTTCTCAAAGGGCGACCCCCCATTGATTGCTTTCAACCTAGAAATGGTATTTTGCCCTGATTCGATGGATAACTGAACATAACTAATCTCTTTTTTTGAACTGTAACTGTATTTTTTTTCTTGTGGATACGGATATGGTAGTGGAAATGCCCGCCCAGATACCATTTGGATATGGTTTAGATTAATAACAAAAAATTATTGAACCGATAGCTGAGCTAAACTACTATCCAAAGAACCTTTTAGAATTTTAGAATTAACCCTATTTAGTTATTTATATATATGAGACTAGTTCCGGCGACATATAAAAAAATACTTCATCTCACTTGTTAAAATCAACAGTTGAGAATAAAACATTCTCTTTTTCTCCTCTCATTCTTTATACGTTAACTCTCTCTCTCTCTCCCCCCCCCCTCTCTCTCTCTCCTCCCCCTAATCGACATTCACTCTCTCCCCTCTCCCCACACCTATCCCCTCGGTCTCCATCTTTGGCAAACCCAACTCCAATGACAGTGACCCTTCTCCGAAAAACCCAACACCAGCGAATGTCCCTTTGCTTCGGCGTCCAAAAAGTGTTTGATAGCTTCCAATTTTTTCCACCTTGACCCAGCTTACTTATGGACGTAACTCTGCTACTTTTATTTTGGGCGATAGATCCGATTCTACCTTTCTGTCTTTGGAGGCCCATTGAAAGCTTAAAATCGAGCTATCAATTCTTATTTTTAACTCAATATTTGATTTGTTTTCGTACCTGCATAATTTACAAGTAATTCATAATTAAAATCCACTAATTTTCGGTTTTAGGATCATGTGTTCGATAATTGAATTTCAAAATAAATTGAAATTTTCTTTCTACCATAGAAAGTATTCACTGTTTTAAAGTTAGGTTTAATCAAAATGTTTTGTAAAGCAAGGAATGAGTTGAATGTCTTTTTGGGTGATGATGATAGTGATTCTTTCTGTTTAATTGATTGAAGTAATTGGTTAAATATGCAAATCTAGAGTGATTCTCATTATAGTCATTTTTTGCAGGATGTGGAATCGTCTAAGATCAAATTTTCATCTGTATGGGCAACCTCAGCAGTCCGAACGCTGTCAAAACAACAATCAAAATTGGGGATCAAAACCGAAGAAATGATTGTCGCCATGGGGAGGGGAAAGGTGTGGGGAAAGAAGAGAGAGAATGTTGATGGAGAGGAGAGAGAGCGGGTTATAGTGTAAAGAAGGAAAGTGGGGAAAGAAAGTGTTTCAATCTTAGTGGTTGATTTTAAAGAAATACAGAGGGTTATTGTGACACCCCAGCCAGGCCGTGGTGCCAGCTGTGAGGTCGGCGTCCATGAGATGGAGTCTCAGTGGGACGTCCGGATGGGTGGTCAAGGATCCCACATCGCTTGGTGGATGTAAGTTCGGTAGTATTTATAAGATTATGAACCTTCCTTGTACAAGGCCTTTTAAAGCCGTGATGGCGCCAACACCAAATGGAACTTCACAGTTAAGCATGCTCACCTTGGAGCAATTCAGGGATGGGTGACCTACTGGGAAGTCCATGGGGTTTGGGCGACAAAAGCGGACAGTATTGTACAGGGCGGGAGCGGGTCGTTACAAATGGTATCAGAGCCTGCACCAACCGGAAATGTGGGATATCTCGGCCCCACACGAGGACGTGTGTTCCTAAGTGGGGGAGATTGTGACACCCCAGCCAGGCCGTGGTGCCAACTGTGAGGTCGGCGTCCATGAGATGGAGTCTCAGTGGGACGTCCGGATGGGTGGTCAAGGATCCCACATCGCTTGGTGGATGTAAGTTCGGTAGTATTTATAAGATTATGAACCTTCCTTGTACAAGGCCTTTTAAAGCCGTGATAGCGCCAACACCAAATGGAACTTCACAGTTAAGCGTGCTCACCCTGGAGCAATTCAGGAATGGGTGACCTACTGGGAAGTCCATGGGGTTTGGGCGACAAAAGCGGACAGTATTGTACAAGGCAGGAGCGGGTCGTTACAGTTATCGTGTAAATAAGGAGATTATGTGTTTTTTTATTTATATATGTAGAGAGCGCGCATTAATATACCTTTTTAAGTATTTTTTTGAAAGTTATGGGCCAATAAATGCTAGTTAAGATGGTTGTGTAATTATTTTTTTTAGTGGACCTCAACTGTGAATAAAAATGATCTCAACTGTTATTTTGAAAATATTTTTTGATGGTCACCCACCGTTCTGATTTATAATATAGATTAATAATTTATTCACGATGAATCTCATTTCCCTTCTACCCAAAGTTATCAATCTCGTACCGGCAAGGGTACCGGTTTTGTTACTAGTACGGTACGTACCGGTACCGGTAGGTACCGGGGTACCGTTTCGGATTTATCGCTAAAAAATAATATAATTTTTTAACTAATATTCTTTACAAAAAATTACATTTGACATATAAAGTAAACCCCACAACTTAAAAATAACTCACAAAACATAATATTTTCAAAGGATAATAATAAACCTATGATATTTCAATATCATTTAATACAAAAAATTTATAAAATTAGTTAGCATACGCTTGATTAGAAAGAAAAATTAATATTTATTTTAACATTAAGGTATGAAAAGCGAAAAAAGAAAAATTAACATTCATTTTCTTGTCTAGAGAAATTGAAAAGAAAAATTAACATTCATAAAGTATCGAAAGTGGAAAAAAAATATTTATTTTCATGTATGTATGAAATTATAAATAAGGTTAACATTTATTTTTTATTTTAAATTAAAAAGCAATGTTAAGTTTTAAAAAAAAAAAGAATGTTAACATTCATAAAAAGGAATGTTAACTTCAATTTTAAAAAAATGGTAATTTTTCCTTTTAATTTTCATAAAAAATAATGTTAACTTTTCTTTTTGCATTATAAATTTTCATACCTTAATTAGGAGTATTTACAAGGAAAATGACAAAAAAACAAAGGTATATAAATGTAATTAAAAAAAACATAAAAAGTAAAAAAAATTTAAAAAAGAAAAAGAAAAATCGGTACCGGCCGAGATCCGGTATTTGGCCGGTACCGCCGGTATTGGCCGGAACCGGCCGGTACCGGCTGAAACCGCCGGTATTCTCGCCGGAACGGTACGGACGTCCGACGGTACCGGTTTTGGTCCGGTACGAGACGTACCGCCCGGTACCGGACGGTACGGTACGGGATTAATTACTTTGCTTCTACCCGAACTCACCCATTTCAAACCCTAATGTAGCAAAAGCTTGTAAAGAACATAAATAATAAAACGAGATTATGAAGAATAAACGCATCAAATACTTGGTTAATTTTGCATAATTCTAAAGAAACTTAAAAAATAAAGAGAGAAGATTTCTCAATAAAGACTAATTAAAAATCAAAAATCAAATCTGATTTGCCCAAATGATCACAATCCCATATACATTAATAAACTACATCTAATTCTTGTCAAACAGGAAACCAATAAAAATGGAAAATTTAAGTGGATATAAACTAGACCTAATACCTATTAGAAAAAAAAAATGAAATCGGAACTCTCAATGATGGTATGATTTAAAAACAAAAACGGATTTGCTCAAAGGACTGCAATCCCATTTATTATAACTAGACCTAATTCTTGTTAGGAAACTAGAAGTTGCTCAAAGGACCACTACAAATACTTACTAAATTAAGTGATTAACGGCAATTCGTAGTGCCTATGACAACTAATGGTGACAACGGACTTTGATTTTCTTAGAACCATTGGAAACTGTGACGACGACAAAGATCGACGACAGGTATAAAATAAAACTTAATACATATCTTGACAATTTCCAAACCACATTTAGATACAAAATGGTGATTTCCAACACCACATCTTGGTCTCTTTTATTATCTCTTTTTGTAGTTTTTTTATACCTGTTGTATTTTTTTAGTTTCTGAATCTTATAATATATTTTTTTGGGTTAATTACATTTTACCCCTTCAACTATGACTCTTTTTCACGTTACCCCTTTATCTTATTTTGACTACAATTTTACCCGCTTAAACTATAAAAAGATGATTTGATACCATGCCAGTAGTTTTTACGTTCAATATTTAACAGTAAAGGTTATGTGTTGTGCATATGTGCCCTTAAAATACTTATTGTGATTAAAATACCATACACACACAACATTATATATACATAATATATAATTTATAGATTAAGTTAATTAATGTTAAGTTTTGTTTTATTTAATTTGTATTGTTTACATATTAAAATTAAAATTTATAACATTAAACTAGACTTTGATTCATTTATTTATTGATGTGTCTATTTGTAAGCTTCTCGATATGTTTTATTTTCCAGTAAAAAATCATCTTTGTATGTCATTATATTTTTTCTTAATTTTGTAATTTTCTTCAAGTTTTATGAATTTTTAAACAACATTTATAAATCTTTTCATAAACATTACTTATTTTTTAAAAATTTTATAAAATTCTATACAAAATATTATGAATACAAAACAATTAATGTTGTAAAAACAACATTAACATATTACTAAGTGTTAAATTATTACGACGTGTTGTCAATTGTCATACCTAAAATTAATTTACAATGCAAATTAAATAAAACAAGAATTAATATTACTAAGTTAATCTATGTATTATAAATTAGGTATTATGTTGTGTGTATAAAGAATATTTCAATCACAATAAGTATTTTTAAAGATAGATAACTTTTACCATTAAATATTGAACGAAAAAACTAACAGCAGAATATTATTTCATTTTTCTATAATTGAAAAAGGCAAGTTGTAGCTAAAAAAATAAAATAAATGAGATAACATGAAAAAGAATCATAGTTAGAGGGGATAAAATATAATTAACCTTATTTTTTAATCTATAAAAAGTGCATCTGCTTTGTTCTAAAAAAAAACATGGAGGGATGTGAGAGTAAGAGAAACAAAAAGCCAATTATTGAACATGAACCACAAAAACCAATGCTTGTGAGTTGTGAATACTTTCTAAAGCCAAACACCAACCTCAGAAGCTCAATCCCAGGGCATTTTGAGCAAGCAGTAATCTCAAAATATCAATCGAACAGTCAAATGAACAAAAACAAAAACACTCCATGCACGAGCATACCAATTCTATATCATATACATCCGAGTACTACACACTCTTCTTCAAGTGCCAACTTTTATCCTTAGTCATAAGGATTCCTGAAATTCTTCAAAAGCTCTGGAATGTCATAACCAAGCATATCATCCACAGCTTGAATCATTTTAGGCTTCAGTTTCTCAAATTTATCAATGCTGTAAGCACTTAAACCTCCCTAAAGTGCTCTACATCAGGAAAATCACCTGCTGGTAGATGGAACTCTCTCTGGACCTATTTGAAGAAAATTCAGGAAATAAGTACATGTCCATCCATAGACTTCAAAGGGAGAGAGAGAGAGAGAGAGATATGGACCTTTACAAACACGTCCGGCAGATTATCAATAAGCCGTTGTTGAGTCTTAGCTTTACCCATCATAGCAGGCATCTCCTTCTTAAGTTGGCTAATTATGTAGGTATGAATCTTAGCAGCCCTAGCACGTTTCACAAATTCATTGATCTGCAAATGAAAATAGCTTGCTTAACTACGATGATGTAATACTTTAAATGTTTAGACTCGTTGGCATGCATGCGCTTGCACAAAACTCAAACCGAACAAGAAACGAGCATACTCGACGATCACAAGCCTTCTTTGGAATATCTATCAAGTCGACAAGGAGGTCATCTTGTTCTTTCTCAAAAAGCTCCTTCCCTATGGGACCAACAACTGCTTCGTTAACTGGTTTGTCATTAAAGGACCTGTAAAAGCCAAGAATAGAGAAGCAGGTGAAAATACTAGCAATTAACTTGTTCGGTTTGAGGATTGAAAAATTCAGTCTTGTCCGGTTTCGATTTGAGAGTTTGGAGAAACTGATTTTTCGGTCCGGTTTCGGTTTGGAGGAATACAAAACCGGTTCAAACCGGACCAAGACCGAATGAGAGTTATAAATAAAAATATGTTATTTTTTTAGATTTTTGTGTTATAACTTATAACACATTACTCCATTAGTCATTTAATCTATTAGGATTTATTACCATCACCGTGTTTTAGAAATGAAAAATCACTATTTACAGAGAGTGAATGAAAATAGAAAACTACCAGTCCGGATATAATAAGAGTAATTTGAAATTGTTAAATCTTTCAGAGTAATATTCAATGCATTTCTATTGTTGGAATTTTTAATCCAAATAGTTAAATTTTTTTTTTTTTGTGATTGGTCCGAAATATTGTCAAAAAAATCAAAAAGTCCAAACCGGACTGAAATCGGCTCAAACCGATTGAAACCAGACCGGTAAAATCGGTTCGGTTTCGGTTTATAAAATTTTCAAACCGAACAACCGGTCCGGTCCCATAAATTCTACCAAACCGGACCGGTTACACCCCTATAATAGTACTTGCATTGAAAATAACGTGAAGGGTCATATAACTAACCTGCACTTAATACTAGTATCAAATTAGTTTACTAATTACGCACTTAATATGAAACTGAAATGAGTGGCATTATACTAATTACCAACCTCTTCACACTAGTTTTCCTCATTTACTCCCACTTGATACTATGTGCTCACACTGATTACAAAAAAAACCACCTCCAACACTTGTTTCATGCACTATAAATTGAGAGGATACCCTCTTATCATTTCACTACAAACAACACCATTTCTTTAGTCTCTTCCCTTTTTTCTGATCTAGAAAGAGTATATGGAGAGGAAGATGATGGGTATAAGCTCAATGTGGGTGCTAGGGTTAGTTCTTTTGGCACTGATTTCAAGTCCTGTGAATGCAATCACGTGCCAAGAGGCGGAAGCGAAATTAGCTCCGTGTCTATCATTTTTGGTGGGCAATGGCGGCTCAACTGTGCCTGGGCCGTGTTGTTTGGCAGCCCAATCACTGAACAATATTGTTAGTACTAAAGCTGATAGACAAGCTATTTGTGAGTGTTTTAAGGAAGCTGGTCTCCAAATTGGAGTTGAGATCGATAAAGCCAAACAACTCGTCCAAACTTGCCACATTGACATTGGCTTTCCTGTTGACCCCAACGTGGATTGTACCAAGTATGTAATATTTTCCGCATCATCTTATGTTGTTGTCTAAATTTACTTGATATTTTTGTTTGTTTTTTTGTTGTAACAGGTAAGCCAACTTTTATAGTTGATTTGTTTCGATCACAAACACGTAAAACTCACATAATCAAATCCTTTTTGGACGAATTTTTTTAGTATTATTATTATTATTGTTATTATATTGGTTATTTTTCTTTAATTTTTACCAAATTTGAATCAAGTTTTTAAAATTCATCACTCGTCCTGACGAAAACAATTTAAAAAGTAAAAACCTATGATTAAAATCCCAAAACGTTACTAAAGACGAAAAAATATTATTTTTTACTATATTTAGTGTTTTTAGTATCGTCTTATCTAGATATTTTGTAATTTCGATCTATATCTTTGTACTTTTTTTGGTTTTTCTCATTCTAAATAAATGAGAAAACGCAAAAAATTTAACGAAAAATTCAAAAATCACGAAACAAAAATAGTTCAAAATGATTTTGTTTTAATTTTTGCTAAAAGTTTTTCGCTTCATTTGTTGATCATTAATGCAGATCTTGATGGATGAGTTTGTGAAAGTTATGAGCAACGATGGCAACTCAAAGTAGGACAAAAGTTGATTAGCTACAGACAACAGAGATTATGCTTACTTGCTTTCGTTTAGTCCAATTTAATTTCTACATGTATTTGGACAATTATCATAATTTAAAAAAATTATATTTATGTTCCCATACGATCCCCTTTTTCTCATTTTCTGTCTTCCTACAAATATACCATAATCTTTTTGGTCCTTTCACCGAATTCATATTTGCCTCTATCGCAAAAATAATGCATTTACAAGCAAAAAAGAATTAAACGGCATCTGTCGTATTGAGTAGACAGAACCATTCTATTTGGTTTCTTGTCCGTTTTTTTACTGGGTGATCAAGAAATTTTGGCTCGTTTTAAAGTCTCCGGCCTTAATATAATATCTTTTCAAGAAGGCAATATGGAATAACTTGCGGTAAATAAATGAGGAGATTTTTCTATATCGAAATATTAGTTGAAGAAAACATAAGTTTTGATTCGTACGATTGATAGATTGGACAAGGAAAATGCACAAGATTAAAATTGGCACTACACCACTGAAATGGATTCAGGCTTAAGTTTTTTTTTTAAATGTTTGTTTTAGACCTGAAATTTCCAAGGTCTAAAACGACATTAAACATGAAGCCCTTAAAGTATTTTTAGACAATAATTGGGTAATTATAAAATTATAAAACTTAAAATTAAAATAATGTAACAGACAATAAAAGATATAAACTTATTTAGAATAAAATAAAAAGAGTGTTATGTAGTTATTACATTAAAATTACGTTCTAATAACATTTTTAGAATAATTATTGTGAATGCTAGTGGAGCGTGGCGGGGTATTAGTGATTTGAGTCAAATAGTTTTGGATTCAACACTCCAACAGGCCTATTCTACATTTCAAGTTTTTACAAATAGGCCTTTTTAGGCTCAAAAGAAAGAATGAAAGTTTTGAACTTGCAACTAAAAATCTAATTAAGTTTAGTTTTTTATGTAGTTTATCTCGTTATCATATGTGAAGTCTGAATCCCACTTGGTGACTGACGGACTCCTTGTTGAATCCTTGAACTTCTTCTGCTTAGTGCTGCAATACAAGTAGCTTTAAGTTAGTGTTGATCGAGATTGGGTTTCTGGGGGGCACTCCAATTGTTAAATTAGTTTTTCGACAGATCGGAAGCAAAACCAACTAAAAGTTTAAATAATTTGTTTGTGCACGTAACAGAGAATGGAGTATGCTTTCTCTTCTTATAGAAGAACACAACAGAGCACTAAGAACACTAGCAGGAATTGTCGCGTTGTGGACCCTAAGTCATGATACTTCGGCCACGTGCCGCGTGTCCGTGCGAATCGGGCGCTAATGCCCCCATGTCTTGCAACCACATCGTCCCCACGTCATTCCTGGTAACTACCCGCAACATGGGGAACACACCACGCTCTAAATGCATCATGTGCGTTGACCGTTTGACGAGGTTAGGACAGTCTGGAATTGTGTGCCCAATAGGGCTTTGGCACATCAAATAGACTTACTGAACTTCACAGCTTGGTACCAACTTATCTGAATTGGCTCGATCCAGCCCATTCATAGTAGAGATGGGTCGAGCAAGCATTTAGGTTGAAAGGCCCATACTTGTGCGTATCCGACTTATTATGATAGCCTCTTAACTTCTCTACTCGACACGAGTCAGATGAGAGGAGTTGAACCCATGTCGACTCGAAACTCAAAAAATTGTGTCAAGCCCCGAACTAGCTGCAATACACATGGCAACCTCTGATTAATTGCACCGTCATACCTACAGATGAAATTATCGACGGTTGAAGCGATAGCTCACACAAACCATCACGCCTCCTTATCATGCCACGCGTTAGCTATCCAACGGTGGAAGTCAACCCGCTTTGTTTCCAATGCACGCGTTTTGAACAATGTGTCAGGTTATAACTAGCTTGGTCCTAGAGAGAAAGTCACGCCTTCTCTCTCTCTCTCTCTCTCTCTCTCTCTCTTTCTCTCTCTCTCTCTCTCTCTCTCTCTCTCTCACTCGCTCGCTCTCACTCTCACTCTCTATGCAAAAGCCCTAACTCTCTCGTCTCAACGTCCTCTGATTACAGATATGTTGCAATCTACTTCATCTGATCGTTTCAGGTAAGAAATCAATACTCGGGCATTTCATCTTTGCAAACCTCCCTTTCATATCTAGTTCTTTTTGCATATTTTTTAAATTTTCTAGAGTTCATGTACGTCACATCTTTAAACTGAATGGCTCAGGGCTATCACATCAATCCTAGTGAAGCCATTGAACCTTGAGTTGACTGGCCATACACTACTAGTTTGTGATCAAACAACCTATAACATAATTTTCTTTCTTCTCATGACACCCATGCACTACTTGGTAGGATGTCTGAACAAGAAGTTGAATATGCATAAGTAGTGGGGTCTGGCACTAAATCAAGCCCCAAAACATACGATGCCAATTTCACTCTGAACAATTTGATGTCGAGGAGATCCGCTACAAGAAGTTCTTTGCCAATGAAGAGACTCGAGCCAAGTTCAAGGATGCCTATGGTATCCCAGACGATGTTTATATTGACTTGGTCAGAATGCGGGTACACTCGTGAGCCGATGAGTTGTAGATCATTATGCCACTCATCGCCATCATAGAAAGAGGGATTTAGTTCACCCTCAACCGGTTGCTTAGGCAAGTCTTGTTCACCATGAGCCTCACAACTTCTCAGGTCTTAATCAATTTCTATCAATTCGTTTTGGGGGTGGTTGAGCTGAAAGAGAAGTTCGGCATCCAATTTGGGATCGAAGACTTGTTCAGCTTGTACTTTGTGAGTATGAATAGGGTGTCGAAGAAGAAATACCTTTTAATCCGGCCCAGTATGAAGAAGTTGATCATTAAACTCCCAGACTCAAACAAGTATGCTTATAAATTTCTGATTATGAGTGGAGACTTCAAATTTGGGGTTAGCGAGGAGAGAGATTTCTCGACACCGAGGGTCATAGGAAACCCATATAGATTCAAGTTTTTCCTTAAGCTACTTATACTACTCGGCTTTTGACTATCCTCATTTGCTGCAAGTGTCTTGAGTAGTTGAAAAATTGAAAAAGAAGGCAAACCAAGATCGAAACGATATTGTCCTTCGAAACTTGAAGCAAGAAAGAGAGTGCTCTTGGCTGTTGGGATACGTGACATCCTATTAATCAGTCCTCAATTCCTAAGCCAAATCAAATAACAACACGAGCACAAGCCTCCAACTATCAAGAACATACTTCAAACGTCGAAGAAACAACCTCCAACAACTGAACAGTCTTGTCCTCTACTAATGCTCCTGTCGACATCATTCAAGAACAATTGAACGACCTATTCCCGACACTGTCATTGATGTGCCCAGCATCAACAACAATTCATCCAACAGTGGCTCTTCCTTTCAAGACTTATTTGACTAGCTCGGGATGCCGAGGAAGGCAAAGCACGTTGATGTACTAGCCCTTACAAGAGGTGCAATCAACACCGAAACGACCACCAGCCCGACCGAACCCCAAGCAAAGCACCCGCGAGAGAAATTACTAGTAGAAACCGATCGAAGAGTGAAACTAATGAACGGGAAAAGCCAAGAGCCAAGAACTGAGTAGGTCCAATACCCTCGTACTCTTCCTCCGATGAGCACCAAGTACCGGAAACTTGACCCCCAATCCCTCGGTGTCCCCAACCAATATGTGTCGACCCTTTGAATTGGAGGAAAACCTTAGGCCGCTAAAGATTTGGTTGATAAGAATCGACTTGTTGTAGTTGCCTTTGCAAACAGACTGCTTTTGCCGAAGGACGCTGAGAAAATATCGAAGGACCTAGAGTCAACGTTCACAGAAATGGTTTAGTTTGGCATGAAGGTATGTCAGCGTAATTATTGAGTATTAGTACAATTTTGATTTCATTTTCTGAACACTGCCCTTCATCGTGTGGACCTGTCAGTACATGACCAGGATTAAGTTTGGCATTATAAAACATGTGACCTAACTAAAGGCGTATAAGCAAAAGTTGGCCGAAGAATCAAATTATTTTAGTCCTTCATACCTCAATTTTAATATTTCACTCAAATAACAAATTTAGAATAAAAAGTTCAAGACTTTCTAAGTTGACAAATACTAAAAATACACCAATTATCTGTTGTATAAGTGTGATAAATAATTATTGTTGAAATTTGAAAGAGTTACATATTAACACAATGATATAATCTCATTTTAATTTTATAACCTCCGTGCATAGCTCGAGTTATTGTTAGTATACAAATGAGCAATGTTACTAACACATCACGTTGCACATCATACTTATATGACATTCATTAATTTGAACATATATCAAAATTCACGAGACTCATTTTTATATTTTATCTTATAATAATATATTACATAGACAGAATGTATATTTTTATTATAAGTTAATGTGTTAGTAATTAGTAGATTTACTCTATACAAATACATACAGAACAACTGCGCACACGTGCTCAAACTTGTGTGTGGATACACACGTATAAAGCAATTTCATGACGTCAATTTTTATGTAGATCAGATGGTTAAAACTTAAAACTTTACCACTTCTGGGGTCCATAACCATAAGTACATACAGCCTAATTCAATAGACCGAACCCGCTATCTAGGGTTTAACTTCCATCTCGCTCTCTCTATCTCTCTCTCTCTCTATAGACTCAGCTCCACACTATTTTCATAAAGAGGCCCTTCTCCTTCAATCTATCTTCTATTTCAATCCAGCTTCCGAGTCTTCACAATTCAATCACGTAGCATCAAAATCTGCACAAAAAGGCGTGAATTTTCCTTGTGTAAGTAGCTCCCATCTCTCCATTTCATGATCAAAATCTCTTCATACAACCTAACTGTATCGGGGTATACTTCGAGATTTCTATTTTGTTTTCTTCTTTAAATCCAGCTTATATATATTTTTAGTGGGTGTTTTATGGGGAAATCTGGAGGTAGGAAAAAGAAGGGCGGTGTAACCCAAAACCAAGATTCAGGGGTTAACAATCCACCCCCAAAAGCTAATGGTGTCGTGGATTTAGACCCTTCAGTTTTCTTGAAAAGAGCCCATGAGCTGAAAGAAGAAGGGAACTTAAGATTTCAAAACAAGGACTATGTGGCCGCTCTTGAACAATACGAAAATGCCCTAAAACTCACCCCCAAAAACCATCCCGACCGAGCTGTGTTTCATAGCAATAAGGCAGCTTGTTTGATGCAAATGAAGCCCATAGACTATGGCACTGTGATTGCTGAGTGTTCTATGGCGCTTCAGGTCCAGCCCCAGTTCGTCCGGGCACTTTTAAGAAGGGCTAGGGCTTTTGAAATGACTGGAAACTATGAAATGGCAATGCAAGATGTTCAGAAACTCTTGGGTGTTGATCCGAATCATGGGGATGCTCTTGATATTTCCCGGCGATTAAGGACAGCGCTTGGGCCGCGGCAGGAGGCCCAACAAGATCTTCAGAGCCGCCCTTCCCCAGCAGCTCTTGGTGCTTCCGCGGTTCGTGGGGCCCCCATTTCTGGTCTTGGGCCTTGTTTACCGGCAAGGCCAGTGCCAAAGAAGGCGGCAATTTCACCTGTGGGATCAGTTGTGTCGCCTAATGGTAAGCCAGATAAGCCCCAATCAATTCCAGTTGGTGACAATCGTTCCGAGGTCAAAACCCAATTCCCAAAGCTTTCCTTGAAACCTTCAAATAGTTCTACCAAATCCAGTGCAACTAAGGATGACCGAAAGGAGCTGAAATCTTCATTGGCGCCATTCAAGACTGCAATTAAATGGAGACCATTGAAGCTTGTTTATGACCATGACATAAGACTTGCCCAAATGCCTGTGAATTGCAATTTTAGAGCGTTGAGGGAGATTGTAAACAGCCGCTTTCCATCTTCAAAATCGGTTTTGATTAAATATAAAGATAGGGATGGTGATTTGGTGACTATAACGTGTACGGGTGAACTCAGATTGGCAGAGTCATACGTTGACAGCCTAATTCCAAAAGAACCTGATACTGAGAGGACGGACTCAATTGGGATGTTGAGATTTCATATTGTTGAAGTGAGTCCTGAGCAGGAGCCACCTATATTGGAAGAGGAGGAAAAGCTTCTTGAGAGTGAGGGGATCAAAGGAGATGAGAGTGGCTCTCAATCTTCTCTGGGTGATTCTATTGTGGAAACTGTGGATACAGAGATTGATAAGCCAAAAAAAGAAGCCCCAAAGGAAAAACCGTTGGAAGACCCTGAGTCTAAGGAGGTGGAGATGGATGACTGGTTATTTGAATTTGCTCAGTTGTTTCGGACTCACGTGGGTATTGACCCAGATGCGCATATTGACCTACATGAGCTTGGGATGGAGTTGTGTTCTGAAGCTCTTGAAGAGACAGTAACCAGTGAAGAGGCTCAAACACTTTTTGATAAGGCAGCGTTAAAGTTTCAAGAGGTTGCAGCGCTGGCTTTTTTCAACTGGGGAAATGTTTATATGTGTGCTGCACGGAAACGGATTCCCATTGATGATTCTGCGGCGAAAGAGTTGGTGGCAACACAGATTCAAGAAGCTTATGACTGGGTAAAGGAAAAATATTCTCTAGCCAAAGAGAAGTATGAGGAGGCACTCTTGATTAAACCAGACTTTTATGAGGGGTTACTTGCGCTGGGGCAGCAGCAATTTGAATTGGCGAAGCTTCACTGGTCCTATGTACTTGCTAAGAAAGAGGATCTCTCGAAATGGGATTACAACGAAACTATAAAACTTTTTGACAGCGCAGAGGAAAAAATGAGAACTGCTACTGAGATGTGGGAGAAAATGGAGGATCAGAGAGCTCATGAACTAAAAGATCCAAGCAAGAGCAAGAGGGAGGAATTGTTAAAGAAAAGAAAGAAACAAGGGAGTGGGAATGAAGCTGAGTCCTCTGAAAATGGTGGTCAAGTGGAGATTTCAGCCGATGAAGTGGCAGAACAGGCGGCAGTGATGAGATCACAGATACATTTGTTCTGGGGTAACATGCTTTTCGAGCGTTCTCAAGTTGAATGTAAACTGGGGTTGAAGGGTTGGGAAAAGAATCTGGATGATGCTGTCGAGAGATTTAACCTTGCTGGTGCTTCTGCGGCTGACATTTCTATGGTTTTGAAAAATCATTGCTCGAAAGGTGATAATGTCGAAGGAGGTGAAAAGAAGGTTGTGAACCTAAGCATCGATATGGCAAATAAAGCGGATAATGAAGCCAAGCCAAGTCGAGTATCGACAGAGTGAACACCTCGAATTGTTAACTTGTGCAATTTCTCCTATTAGTGAGTTTGGATTGGAGAGAGGAGCTGGCTTTCTTCTCAGCAGATCATTGGGTTGTTGGAGTTTCTGTTTTCTCTTTTGGATAAACTGAAAGTTAGGTGCCAACACTACAGAGCTGTTTTACTCTTCCAGCAGGTTAGGAGCTCAAATTTTTGGTGACTATGAAGATCAAAGTACTTTTGGTGTACCGATGAGACTGCAGTGATTATTTTTAAATGCTTATGATTTGAACTTTTTGTTTCTTTTCTCTGGTCTAAGTGACATTTGGCTTATGCAGTTTTCATTGTTGTTGAACTGGTCTCTTTTTCTCGGAATCATACCATTGGTTGGTGTCTAATTTCTTCTCCACTTTTTCTTTAACAGAACTGATTAACGAACTACAGAGTGCGGACGAATCTAGTTGTCATACGTTATAACATGTCTACAAGTTACTGATAGGTAGATTCGAAGTTTAGTAGTCAGGAGTTTCTGATATACGTTTTTGTATGTTCATTTTGTCTTATGGGAATGGAAAAATTTACGTCGAGAGAAATAATCCATCTTCGTTCAAGATTTTGTCATTCTCATCTGAACTGGTACTTTCTTACATGAAACAGGAGTTGAAATGAACATTGATTTTAAGTACTTTTAAGTAGACTGGTGACATGGCATCCGAAGTATTACTGCTGTTCCAAAAAAGTGAGGAAGTTTATGCAGCGTTCATTGCGACAAGCTTGATGATGAGTCGAGGACCTGATGTGGAGAAAGTTAGGAAGTTGATAGTAAGGGGGAGTTCGGAAATTAATAGTACGATTATTCTTCAATGCTACTTTTTGAACTTCAGTAGCAAATTAATATCAAAAGCATTTCTCAAGTCTTTGTCAGGGCCATGGATTGCTAACCTCTATTAGAACGTAATTCAAGAAGCCTATGTAGCAACGACACGGACAATTCGACATGCAAATCTCTAAAATTTAGGGGGGGTGGGGGGTGGGGTTTGCTTAGGAATTTATATATGTATCTTATTACATAATTAATGAAAAATAAGCATCTAATTAAAATCAAAGTACCTGAGATGCTGTTTTTCCATGTTTACATAATTTACAAAAGTCCCAACACAAAGAGATTTCTCACTCGACGTATCTAAATATAATCATCCATCAGCTATCACCGAAAAGAAGACCCTTGTAAGTGTTGATGGATTGTCTTAGCGTGTTATAAAATGTTCCCGGAGTGTCCAAATGAAAAACTACATGCTAACTTTTAATATGAGTATCGGACACGTGTCCGAAGGGTGTCCGTATCCGCCAAGTATCCGATACTTATACGTGACCTCCGCCAGCATGGAACAACAGGAAGCTTTCCCTTGCCATTCTAACATAAGGTTGAGATGGAAGGTAATTATTGTTTGGGGTTCTGTTTGGAGTTTGATTTTTATGATCTTCATCTTCATTGTAGACCTAAACCCGTTGATGTTACACCTTGGTGACACGTTAAGATGCTTTTGTGGGCATTTTATTGCTTGGTGGTCGAGAACTTTGATGTACAGAAGGCTTAAGTACTTTGACTGCTGTGTGCCTGTGTCACTTCCACTATTCTTCCAAAATCACGAGATAAGAAATCCTGCACTTGAAATATGTCAATGAGGTTGATTCCACTGTTTGTATGCTAATGTTATCTGCTTTTAGATTCTCTTTAGAAGAATTTGAATGTTGAAAATAACCAACCAGTGCCTTTCTCTGGTTGGAAATGCAAACGTAATATGCATACGGTTTTAATGCAGCCATGTTTGTCTTGGTTTTGATCGAGTCCTAGGTGTGTTAGTGTTTCTGGTAATTTTTATTTCTAACCAACATGTAAATTCCAATACGGTAATGTCGGAGCGTGGCTTCATTATGACAAAGGCTTTTTTTACATGTTCAAGGTGGAATTTGTGCTTTTACATGACTTTGCCTGAGTGATCAAGAAATTGGGTCGAATTTTTTGTGCCTGAAGATCAGATTTTTGTTACTTTGACTCTCTTTACGTTCCGTTTTGTATGATACTTTAGCGTCGTCACGCATATGCTTTCAGACATTTATTGGTGGTAATCAACTAGTCTTAGCACTCGTAGTTTGGAACTTATTCTGGCAACGTTGGTTTCCCCCATTTCCTCAATGGGTTAGAAACGTGAAATCTTTGGCCACAAACATCAGCTTTGGGTAGAATGTTCCAAGGGTTCCTTTCTTCCAGGGTTACATTAGTTCTGGGAAAATTCTCTGGTTTCCGAAAACTTTTCCAAATAAAATCTCCGAATTCAAAATGGACGGACTAAATTCACTGAGTGTGTAGTGTTTTTAAATTTAAGTGAATTTGATCCGTTAATTTTGAATTTGGTTATGTTTTTTGAAAGAATTCTTTGGAATTTTTGACATAATTCTAAAGCTAATTGCTTACTAGCTGTAGAGAGAATCCTCTCATGTGACATGACCCGTCATGGGATGTAAAATAAAAAGAAAAGTCTGTGTACACAAACCTTCCGAAAATAAATGTGTCCGAAATTATCTGTATCCCTAGCATTAATAAGCTATGCTAATCATACACATAATTTTTATGAAGCAATACGAGGTAAATGTATCAAAATGCCTAAAAAATATTCTTATTCTAGGGTGATTTTTCATCTCAGGGGTCAACTGAAAATGAAGGAGCTTGTTATGCAGTAAAATGACATCATTTTGACGTAAAAATTAAGACCCCTGCCAGTACAATTCTGCCCGAAATAATATTTTGTCTATCAAAATAATGTTATTTTAGTGCACAACACGCAATTGTATAGGTAAAAAATAACAAGAAAAAGAAATAGCGAAATTGATAATTTTCTTTTCTGGTCACAGATTCAAATCAAGTGAAACAACCATAAAAAAGTCATATTAACTTCTTCCCTGTAAAATTAAATTGCAACTTAATAATGGAGTATTTTCTTCACTGCAAAAATTAAATTGCAACTTTTTTCTTCATAAAATTAGAAAGATACTTCACTACAGTTACACAATTGAACAATTGCCTTGTTACTTGGACAATTTTCTCCCCAGCAATGGCATTCCCATTAGATCAGGTTGCACTGGAGCAATATCAGCAACATGGCTCTTTCTCTGCAGTCAGTAAAGTTGATGAACTCACTGGATTTAAAAGACACTTTATGAATTTCGTAATTCTAGAGAGAGAGAGAGAGAGATTCGCACTACTTTTACCTGGATGAGTTAGACATATCATCAACTTGATCGGAGCGCTTTCTCTTCCGACTCGAACTCGTTCGCGAAACAGACGACGCGATCTGCAACTGAGTATTTAGGAGCATCTGAGTCAACTCCGTTTCCACCATGGATCGGCGCTTCTCCGCTGCCAACCGCGACGCTTCCCTTGCCTTGACCATCTCCAACTCAGCTTGCTCCATTCTCAGCAGAGAGTCGGATACGACTCGAAAACTCGCCGCCAGATCAGCCAGCCCATTCGACTCGCCATCCGAATCGGAACTCTCCGAGTCAGAACTACATCGACTAGCGGAGTCTCCGGCGTCGGCGTCTGGAGTGTCGGAAGGGTGTGTGCCGGCTACGTAACCTGCGTCAAAGGCATATTTTAGAAACTTCCGGTCGTTGCTTAAGCAGTGATTAGGTTGAGGCCGATCGATCGGGTCTGCCATTTGGTGTAATCCTCGTGGAAGTGCCCGAATTTTGTTGAAAGGTTAAAGAAAGTATTCGATGTGCCACTTGAAGTCAAAATGCAAAAGATACTTTTTTCCCATGAGTGGCCTTACACGTGTCAGTTAATTCTCGCAGATTGTTTCAAAAAGGATATGTCCAATTTAAAATTGTTATTCATAATTTTATTTTAGGCACAATAGCTCTAGTAAATTCAGGAGCTGATCTTAACTGCATTACAGAAGGATAATTCCAACAAAGTATTTTTAGGTTCTTAACTAAGGTTGAGTTTTACCTAAATTAATTATTTGATTATTTTTTTAATTTTTATATGAAATTTTTTGTGAATTATTAGTCTGTCTCGACGAGAGATTCAGAAAAATAATAAATAATGGGCCGAATTTTAAAAAATTCAAAGACAAAAATAATCTTAAAATAGGATATTTTAGTGCTTATTCGTCATCTTTAGTGATTTTTTTTAACTTTTGAACACAATTTTATACTTTTTAGATTTTTTTCTTTGAGACGGACTAATAATCCAAAAAAAATTGAGGCTAAAACAAAAAATGTAAAAAAAAAAAAAAAATTGAATAGAGACAAAATATGCTTAAAAATAATCGAGTTGATGCAAATGCCTAAATTACATATTTTTGCATAAATAACTTATAATTTATTTGTAGTTTTGGTCCATCAGTTGTTTTCAAGGATTGTTTTGTCTACTTATTTTTGTCTTTCTAACCTTATAATTTGTTTCATTATTTCAATTCGGGTAAGCATAAATTATGCACTGCTCAGATATAACTGATGTTGTAATTAAGTCAAGAATACGATTATTGAGCACTCTAATAAAGAATTGGCGAATTAATTCATTCGTATGAGAAATAATGCGTACATACTGAATTCTAGATTCATACCAACGAACTAAAGCAATAATTCTAGAGTAATACGTACAAAGAGCTGTAACATGAGTCTGGTTCTAGCATTATCATCTTGTTTTCTATTCTTGAAGAACTTCATTCCATTCAACAATTCTAGAGTAATGACTTGAGATGTATCTAAGTTTACTTGAAATAATATCGTTGTTCCGACAAGAGGGTACCCACAAAGTTGAAGGGAAAATTCTATAGAACTGCTATAAGACCAGCGATGCTTTACGGGACAGAATGCTGGCCTATGAAGAAACAACAGGTGACCAAGATGAGTGTGGCGGAAATGAGAATGTTGAGGTGAATGTGTGGTAAGACTAGACGAGATAGGATTAGAAATGAAACAGTCCGCGAGATGGTAGGCGTAGCACCTATAGACGAGAAGTTGAGGGAAAATAGGCTTAGGTGGTTTGGGCATGTCTATCGTAGACCTACGGATGCAATAGTTAAGAGGGCGGATAGGATAGCTTTGCATAGCAAGGCTTCGGGGTGGGGAAGACCCAAATTGACATTAGATGCGGTAGTGCGCAAGGATTTAAGTCTACTAGGGCTAAGTGAGCAAGCAGCACTTGACAGAACTCTTTGGAGGAAAATGATTCATGTAGCCGACCTCAATTGATTTGGGACATAAGGCTCGGTTTGGTTTGGTTTGGTTTGGGTGTTTGAGTTGCACCTTTATGTAACCTGAGACATGTGGTGGTTATGGCTTTATAGTAAGGGTCGTATATAGTAACTAGGTTGAAAGAGTTGTCATCCATATCATATAGTTTTGTTTGCATGTTTAAAGTGGGAGTTATTATGGTTGGGTCACATAAAGCGATTTCAAAATTGAGAAAACATTTAAAATATATGGAGTCATGAACCACAAACTGGTATTTATAAATTAAGTAGTGAGTTTTCATAATTATTATGTGTGATGCCTTAGTCAGCTTGTGGTGCCAGTTGTTGGATCAGGCATCCAGGAGAGATAGTCGTGGGGGATGATCAGATGGGTGGTTAGGGGTCTTATATCGCTTGGTGGATGTAAGTTTAGTACTATATATAATATATCATGATCTTTCCTTATACAAGGTCTCCTAAAAATGTAAGGGTGCTAAAATTAAATGAAACTTCGCAGTTAAACATGTTTGTCCTAGAGCAATCCAGAGACAGATGACCTACTGAAAAGTTCATGGAATTTGAATAGTCAAAGCGGACAATATTGTACAAGGCGAGAGAGGGTCATTACAAATGGTATCGGAGTTTGTAACAATCGTAACTGTGGGACAAATCTCGGCCTCACACGAGAACGTGTGTTCCTAAATGGGAGAGATTGCAACATCCCAGTTAGCCTCTGGTACCAACTATTGAGTCGGACATCCAGGAGAGACAGTCTCAGGAGATGTCCAGATGGGTGGTCAAGGGTCCCACATCACTTGTACAAGGCCTTCTAAATTTGTGAGGACGCCAAAACTAAATGGAATTTCATAATTAATCGTGCTCGTCCTAGAACAATCCATGGATGGGTGATCTACTAGGAATTCCATAGGATTTAGACGGTAAAAGAGGGTAATACTGTACAACGTGGAAGCGGGTCATTACATTATGTCTCATATCTCTTAAGGTACATAGAAGAGATTTGTTAAAATTGGTCCTTCGAGTTTTGGCACCTATTTGAATATTTGAATGAAACCTAGATGTAAGAAATTAGATTTATTTTCAGCTCTAAAACTTGAGATTGATTTAACAATTTGAAGATTTGGTTGTCATTCATAAGTGGTATAGCTTGTTCAACATTTTTTATTTTATAAATTTCTTTAATCTGAAAAGGTTGTTCATGTAATTGTTAGTAGAAACTTTTGGCATATATTTCAATTATTCAGTTCACGTTCTATATTGGCTATTTATTATTCACTATGATTAATTATTTTAGGCTTTCTGTGGAAGTATTAGAACGCAGTGTGTGATGATCTTTTTGAGAAGGTCTACATGGAGCAATCATCTAAATCTGTTGCTCAAGGAGAGCGTATTTAGGTATATTGACTTTGCAAAGTACTCTGGACTCAAACAGTCTCTTAGAGCTTGGTTTGGCACGTTTAGTGATGTTGTCCTATAGTTTGATATGTGTCGTCGTCAGTTAGATCACTCAGACTTTTCTCTCACATCTAACCAGGAAAAAGTATCGTTGATTGGTTATGGATGATGCATTATCATGGGTAATGATCAATAAGACATTGTCGAGTTGAAGGAGTTTTTACAACAACAATTCCACACCAAGAATTTTGGTATACTACGATATTTCTTAGGTATTGAGGTGGCTCAATCGAAGGACGAAATTAGTTTGTCTCAGCGCAAGTTTGTTATGGATATTTTTAAGGAGACTGGCTTCTTGAGATTGGGGCCTGTGGATAATATCAAACTTTCTATTGATTAGTGGAAGTTACTTTTCAGTCCTAACTAGTATCGTCAATTGGTTGGTAAGTTGAATTTATCATTACGCATCTTAATATTTAATTTTGCAGTTAGTTTGATAAGTCAGTTCATGTATGCACCTCGACTTATTCATTGGAGGCTGTTCTTCGTATTGTTAAGTATCTTAAGGCTCATCTAAGATAAAGTGTGTTCAATCAAGCCCGTGGTCATTTACGTGCTGAGTCATTTACTGATTCAGGTCATGAGCAAGAGGACCTTCTGACATGAGATGCGTTACTAGCTATTGTGTTTTTCCATGTGATAATCTTGTGACTTGAAAAAGTAAGAAGCAAACCGTTGTCATATGATCTAGTGCAGAACTTGAGAAATCGTGTCCTTACACACAAACAGATAAGATTATTCTAGTACAATATTTCCTCGAATAGATAGACTTTGTTGTGCATGTGCCCAAGAGTATGTATTATGATAATCAAACAACCATTCATATTGCATATAATCCTATGTTTCATAAAAGGACTAAGCATGTGGATAATGGTGTGATTTCTACTTCTTTTGTGCCTACAAATTTTCAACTAGTCGATATCTTTATCAAGCCATTATGCAAACTTCGATTAAAACTACTATATAACAAGCTAAGTCTATGTGATATCTATGTCCCGACTTGAGGAGGAGTGTTAAGAGTTAGTGTTATTTTTATGTGTGTTTAGCATTCTTAGTATTAAGGTATGAGAGTCTCATTGTCTTTTTACCTTGTACTCATTCTCTCTATATATTATATGTGTTATGGTGAAGTTATTAAAAAACCCTAAACACTTTTACCTCTATTTACATGATAGACGCTGCCAATTAATGTCGTCACCGTTGGCCTTCACTAACATCACCATAAGCGTCACCAACGCCATCCCAACTCAGGCCTCGGGATTTGATCTAATTAGTCCAAGCCTCACACCTTCGTGTTTCATTTGTTCGAAGACCTTTCCTTGTTGATCTATTCGAGGTTTGGTCTCTTCATCATCGATTTGATCTCTTGTCGATCTACCTCTCGCCATCGATCTGTACTCTCACCGAGCACCTCGTTGATCTGTTTCATCTTGATCATATTGTATTATCTTCAATTAGTGCTCTTTTGGTTCTACTTTGTTAGGTCTCTAGTTTGGTTTGCCGCCATTGATGATGATAAAAGTTTTGTTCTTATGATTATGATGTTACCGGTGATTATGGTGGTTATAACTCAGATTCTGGTCAGTGATCAATTATTAGTTAGTCGTTTATTGGTTGTTGTTTACCGGCAACTTTTGAGTTATTGTTTTGTATTATTTATTCAATTTATTATGGCTTCAAGTTTCTGTTTCAATTTTGTCTTATTTTTTTAGATGTTATCTATCACTTACACGACGCTCGAAAATAAAACTTATGCTTCGTAGGCCAAGGTTGTTAAAGTATATTATATTAGAAAGATGTAGTATTGCAACGTAGAACCTGCAAATCAGGGGTGGTTTTAGAATTTGAGCACTAGGGTCAAATATTTATATTTTATACCTGTAAAAACAAATACAATAAAATATTAAATAAAGAGTGATATTTGTTCACAATATATAATCAAAAAGTGATATCCAATCATAACATATCATTTTATTTACAATTGACCCCAACGATTTTTCATATTTTGAAGTCGAGGCATGATAACCTGATTGATTTAATATTATATACTAGTTATTTATGCAAAATTATAAAAATAAATAAATAATTCAACCAATCACAAACCATAATTGATAATCCTGTTCTTTAGGGGCCAAGCACCTTTAATAGCACCATAATAGGAAAATTATAAAAACTTTCAGCAATTCATCAATTCAGTATTTCAGCTTGTTTGGTTTCAATTTAAAGACTTTCAGTTATTTAGAGGCTAGAGGCTCAGAACAATAAGAGTTCAAATATAGGGTTTCAATTTTTAAAAACAAATGAGAGAGAGAGAGAGAGAGAGAGAGAGAGAGAGAGAGAGAGAGAGAGAAGAGAGAGAGAGAGAGAAAGAGAGAGAGAGAGAGAGAGTTTCCACAATTCAGCATTTCATTGTGTTTCGAAATTTGGATGTGAGAAAACAAAAGGGAAAGCCAAAGAAACCATTTGTTTACTCATGTTGTTTGGTTTCTAACTCAGGCAAGAAAAGAAAATAATTAAAGTTGTTTTTGGAGCACAACTGCAAAGGTCATGTACTTCTTCTCTCTTTCCAAAAGAGAAAGGGAAGGAAAACGATTTATTTTCTCATGTACCTTTTTTCCCCCAATGTTTGCCGTGTAAAAAAGGAGAAGTCAGAGTATTTTTTCTTTTTAATTGTATTTTACTGAGTGACAGAGAGAGAGTATTCTAAATTTTATTGTAAAAGTGAATTTTCCCAAAATTTTGTATATATGCATAGTGATTTCTTGTTAAAAATTAATTTTATCTATCTATATATATATATATATATATATATATATATATATGTATATGTATATATTTATGATATGAAAAAAGTTAGTTTTAACCGTAACATATATTTTAATTCATATCTATTTGCTAGAACAGCACAAATATGTCCTACCACTTGGGCTAAGAGCAAAAAGTGACTACTTGGCGGCCGAAAAATTGGTCTGGAGCTGGGTGAGAGAGGGGGGAGAGAGAGAGTATTCTGCAAATCAAAGGGAAGTCTAAGAAGAAGGTGAGTTTTATCCGAAGTTTGCAACCATTTGATTTCTCTCTAGATCGATCAGGTAGTGTTCTGGTGAGAGAGATCGAGAAGCTTGAATTTGTACCTTTGAGATGCTTATACACCTCAGGGCAGTTGCATCAATAAACCAGGTCCATTGTGAATACCAGGTCCACCCAGGTGTTTGGTTTTTTTACAACAGAAGTATCCTTAGGATCGATTTAGGAACAAACCAGGGTAAAATTTGAAAGAATTTCTACCTAAATTACCAACTAGTCCTCGGAACCCTAGGCGGAAACGACCTGACAAACCCTTAATGGCTCCAAAAATTAAGTTACCGAATTTCAACCTCAAAATATTTGAATTTACAACTCACCTGCTCTACTAACCATGTGTTGTTAATTTGCGTAAATGAAGAGTCATGAGACTAATCCAATCCGACCACTCAAGAGAGTAATCAAACAAGGCCCAAAAGGAAACTATGGGCAGAAATAAGATGTCCATGAAAAACACTTCATTTATTAGTTTTAGTTGGATAAGTTATATTCTTATCTGGTCCTATTTCACAATAGAAAAATGCTATATCCCTGAATTTTTTTCACCCAGTTAAGTCATGGCTTAGTTGGATACTTGTGGTTGGTTACATGTTCAAGATTAATTATATCAGGAATGGTTTCTTCTTCGGTGATGAATATCGGAACTGCAGTTTCCAACTCATGCAAAGAACATGGTGGATTTTGAAGGTGAAAATTCAGACACTAATTTACTATGCATTTGGTCATAAGATAACATTACGGTTGCTCAAATTTGATATGTCCGCTGAAATCACACTATAATTCCCTTTGGTCATATATCAACATGTTCATGATGGTTATAATAAATACAATAAAGCATCACCATCAATAAAATTATACGCCTCCACTCAGCATTATGAAGTAGCATGCCGCAACAAAAATTGCATGAGACACGATTACCTATTGCTCGGTTCCGAAATCGATCACCTTTACCACGTTTTTTCTTCTGACCCTTGATCTTTGTAGAATTGGACACAAAGTCGCAAAGGAAACTTCAGCACCTCTGGATAATCTAATATGAAATGTCAGTTGCCTCGTGATCTGGAGTTTTAAACATGAAACCTGATTCTTCACTGGAGTGCCTTTTCACCACACTCGCCCTTTGCATTAACCGAACGAGCGCTTGCACAACTTCAGACATGGGAGGCCTAAACTCGGGCTCAGGCTGCATATAGAATGGAAACTGTAAAGCTGGGACAACTTAATTGGTTAAGTACAGATACGAGGGGAAATGCAGTACGATACAGAAGGTTTCCTAAGTGAATTTCACAGTTTTATGCTGAAAAACCATGTGAATCTAAAAAAACATCTGATGCCTCCTCTTTTTTCTTTGAAGTTGATGTATAAATATAAAGAAAGTGCATGCCATAAGCTGAGAATGGCGGTTACCACCCCACCGGCCAAATGAAATCATTATTGATTTCTCTTTTACCACCAAAAAGGAACACCTTTCACCCATCCTCGTTTTCATTTATATTCGCTTCAGGGCAACAGAAGAAAATCCCCTTGTGTTCGTGCTTATGCCTGGGTGCTTTTCTTTCCAGAGATAACATAAATTTGGACAACGGTGATGGTAGGACAAGATTAGATCGTGCCAAACCCGCAGACCAGAAGCCAACCTTGTTTTCCTTCTTCATTTTAAAAGCTAAAAGCTTGATAGAGCAGTTTTTCAGCTAAATATCAAGATAGAGAATTACCTGGACACAGAGGGCCAGAATGTCGGCAAAACGTGACAAAGATTTTGCAGGATACATGCCATTTAGAATAGGATCGACCATTTTCGCTAAGGCGTCTATATCATGAAGTTGAGGAGTTGCCCATCTTACAAGCGACTGTTCTGATCTTACCCTTGAACTGAACAACATAAAGAACAAAAAGCAAGATCATAAAACATGCCAAGTGTTTAATGAATATAATGAGACTTTTTAGCCATCTGGGATAGGTTTTACCTATCCAGCGGCTTCCGACCCGTCAACAACTCCAACATCACCACCCCGAAGCTATACACATCACTTTTAACAGTGTATATTCCAGATAAGGCAAATTCAGGAGCACTATAACCAAAAGAAATCATTTCGGTGGAGGAAACCTGTCAAGCACAAACAAAAAATGAGGCACAAAAAACTGTTAGCCTGACGTTGACCCCCGTCATCCACAACATAAAAGGTGCAGGGTTTTGAGTTTCCCAGCAAGGAAAATGTGTGTGTGCGTGAGAGAGAAAGAGAGAGATGATTGCTTTATGTGCTCAGATGGTTGATTACAACTTCACCGACGAATCATTCTATCATCTTTGCAATATCTGGTGCTTTGACCAGACAAATATAGATCTATCATATTTGCTTTGGCATGGTAATTATTCAAGTGAGGAAGACATTAATATCCAACACATCCTATGATTTTCACTGGTGCATGGGTGTTCAAAGATCTGATGGACACAAAGGACAGTTTCTGCAAGGATAATGTTAGGAATCGCCAGCAGATAGATTTACCTGTCGCTCTCTATTTGGCGTTAAGGCTGCTAAACCGCAATCTGATAAGTGAGGATTGAGCTCTTCATCAAGTAAAATGTTTGCCGACTTGAAGTTTCTATGTACAACAGAAGGAAGACACACTTCATGCAAGTACCTACACAAAGAGACCCCGATCAGAAAGGAAACCCAGACAGAGAAAGAGAGGGACTTCAAAATCCATATATAGATATAGTAATATACATTTATACATTCCATGTGTTCATATATAACATACTCTAAAGCTCTAGCAGTTCCAAGTGCTACTCTAACGCGTGCATTCCATGTTAGCTGTTTGCTCCTTTCATCGGCGAAATGTAACATATCATGCAAGCTCCCATTTCCAACGTAATCGTGAACGAGAAGACGTTGCCCATGCTCTACACAATAACCAACCAGTGCAGTAATGTTTGGATGCCTCAGACGTGCCATATTTGACACAGCTTCGAGAAAATTATCTTCTTCCTGTAGTGACAGTGCTGCATTGTCGATCTTCTTAATGGCCACTATCTAGAACAACAATGCATAGTAATTAATACATAATAAGAAAATCTATGAATTATAAGAAAATGAAAGAACTCTAATTATTCAGCTGATGTGGTAATGCCAAAGCTACATTTGCTTGGTGACTAGTAGTATTGTGAAGAGGGAGACATCTCAATCAAAACAAAAAGGTCTATACTTTTATTTACTTCTAGCCAGTAAGTGATGATTACAGAGCTGAATACTGAGAAAACCAAAGTGCTCATGACATCACTTAAAAGACGTTCAAAAGATGGTTCCGTCAGCATTGAGGTAACTTACTGATTACAGAATAACAAAAACTGACTGGAAGAGGGAAAAGAAGGCCTGGTCATCGTGAAAACAGGTAACTAAATCCATTGATATAATCTATAGAAAGCAATCAATGACGTATCCCAGCATTCAGACCCAAGTCTAAGAAATATGCACCAGTAACAAGAAGAAAACAAAAAAAAATTGACAAGTTCAAGATTCAGGGTACGACACATGCATTTGAGCCCAAGTTCGAAAACATTTGAAGAGCCAGTGTTAAATTGTTGACCACCCCCTCACCTAAAAGCTCAAACATGGATCTTGGCATAAATTAAGATACAAGGAAGCTGACGCGGTCTACTTTCATGCAAGAAATCTTGGAATGAACGAAAGGGGAAGGGTCCAACACTAGGAAGGAAAAAGGAACGGAGGCATCCCTCTTGATTGGTACGACTAGATGAATGACTCACTGAAGTTCTGGAATGCAATTAAAAAGATCCTAGAAGAAAGGATGACGCAACCAAAAAAAATTGGTTCTAAACTTGTCCCTGGGGAACAATGCGTCCTTAACGTCGGCTTCTCACTATTGCTCAAGACAGAACTCAGAACCTAATAGCAGCCTATGTGTTGCCATATTGTTGCTGCTAGGATTATGGCAAAAGCCAAAACCCAACAGGCCAGCTAAGATCAGAAAGTGGATCAACCTATATATTCCATAAAGTTGCTGCCAGGACCATGGCAAGAAATGATGCCCACCAGGCCAGCTAGGATCTGGATTCCCGGAAGTGTGATGCCCACCAGCCTAGCCAGGACCTGGATTCCTGGAAATGGTTCACCTTTCCACAAATCTGGTAAGCCTATTTGCTCAAGGCATCATGAACCCCACTTATCCAAAAAAGCACAGAAAATAATAAAACAAGGAAGAACACTAACGACATGGGAAGCATATTAAAACGCAGCAAATTCACCTTTCCATTAGGAAATTCTCCTCTATAAACCCGACCAAGGGAACCTTCACCAATAAGACTTTCTTGGCTGAAGCTGTTTGTTGCTGTTTGGAGAGAAGCAACTGTATATGATGTAGCAGTTATAGGGGACTTCACTCTCCTTACAGATCCATTTTTCCCTTGCATCCTGTCAGCAATTAATTTTTCTGAAGGTAGAGGCCTCAAGTCTGCCACAGTAGCTGTGGATTTCATTCTCTGCTCATGCATCTCTGCAGTCACTACAAAGCGGAGTAGAATGTATGAAAGAAAGGTCAGGATGCTATCAACATAGCGTTCAGCTCCATCCTACTTATGAACACATCTCATTGACAACATGAAAGACAATATGCAAAGTAACATGCCAAAAATTGATTTACATGAAATGGGAACTAACTCATTGCACCAATGAAGAGAGAAATAATGTGATCCACATCCTATGACACAAACGCTACATCAGCATGTTAGTTTGAGCATGTTCACATCTCATTGAAGCCGAGGAACATCCAATTTCTGTTAATCTAAATCATGGACACCACTTTTGTAGCTGCACCAAACAGACTGCTTCCGGAATCATGACTTTTTTAGTTCAACTAATAACAGATCTGAATAACAAAAGATCATAATTACCTCATACTCCACCCGGTTTTAAGTCAATTCTTTCTCAATTTATTATTCCCTGGTCTTGGCTACTGGAGCCCACCCTTTTGGCCTGCTTATTTTCAGGCCGAACCTTGAGTAGAATGGGAGAGCTGAGCTTGAGCATTAAAATTAACAAACAACCCTCTGTCGGTTTGTACGAATTACATGGGATTGGCTATACAGACCCGTTTCCTCCAATTTTTCAATTGGTATTTGGAGTAATATTAACAATTAAAGACATCTGTCTACCTAAATACTAGATCAGATACAGCAGTGAGGAGTTTATGTAATGTAAAATTGAAGACGTAAGCAGGAGATATAAAGCTTTTTCTTCCCTTCTTTTTCCATGGAATTCACATACCTTTCTCTGTACTGACAGGGAGGCTTCCTGCAGAAGTTTTAACAGGCCCAGGTTCCCTCTTTTTTCCCTTTCGGAGGCAAAAAACAAGCACAAATGTAGCAAAGAGAACCGCCACCAAAGAACCTAGACTTATGCCTATTATAGGCCCAACTGTCAATCCATTCTCTTTGTTTCCATCATCTGGACTGGATGATTGTCGCGAATTTGGCGTTTTACCAGCAACTGGAGGAGAATGGCTGCCATTATTACGTGTTCTACCAGGAGGAGGTGAAATATATGGTGGGGGAGGAGGAGCGGGTCCATTATCAAATGAATTTCCAGCATATCTGTTTGTGTAAAAGTCTAGATCAGAGATATTGCAAAATCTAAAATAATCGAAGGCCTGACACAAAAACGGCAACCTTAACTTACACAAAATTAGGGATAGAACTAAGATCTTTTGGTATCCACCCAGTGAAATGGTTGTTTGCAACATTTCTGAGGAAAATTTAAGGCGCAAGAATCAGAGATTGGTTATATAGTTAAACCAAACCCCCAAAGTTGGCAAATGAACTTACAAATCGGTCAAAGGCAAACCATCCAGAGCATTGAGAGAACCTGTTAATTGGTTATTCTGCACATGGCTGTCAATAATCCAGAAAATATCAGAAGTTCAAAAAAAGTAACAAAGGGAAAGGACATAGAAAAATAGAGAGAGAGAGAGAGCAGCACTTGATTATACTCACAGAGTAGAAAGGTTGAGCAATGAGCTAAACGAACCAGGAAGATCTCCAGTAAAGTTGTTGAAGGAAACATCCCTATATTGCAAGCATGTCAATGCAGAATGCAGAACATCAAGAATACACTAAGGAGATACGTTATCGGCTGTATAGATAAAAAACTCAGTTGTTCTTTGTAAGGTAGCCACAAAGGAGGATTAAGAGAATTTTTTTAATAAAGTAATTCAATCGAACACGACTACATCTTGATTCACAGCAAATGCCGTAAATATTTTTCTTCCCAAGTGTCTTTGATTTTTTGCACATGGTAATCAATCAAGTCGATATGTACACTTTCAGGAGTTCTCTCACGCTAATCATCAAATCCTACATAACACTCGCAAGATTCTGAATAATATTGCCGCTAAATTATTTGATCATGTAGAATGACTGTGAGCATTTATGTAGGCAGATATATCTTACAAGTTTGCAAGCCTGCCAAGATTTGCAAATATATCTCCAATTGACTGAGAGAGTAAATTCCTGCTAATGTTCCTAAATTGAGAAATTTTCAGGTTAGCAATACGAAATAGAATACTAAACTTAACTACTGAATGACATTAAATAATAAGTTTCCCAAGTCGAAAATGTAGCTGAATTGCGTAAATGAACGTAGAATAAAAAAGATAGCGACAGCATAGAAGAGCTACTTACAGATAATTCAGAGAAACCATGCTAGAAATAGAATAAGGTAGGTTGCCACTTAAGTTGTTGTTCGCAAGGTTTCTGCATCATGTAACCAATGACCATTAGCCTGTAAAGCATAAACAGCTTACGATAAGGAAATATTGCATAAAACAATAAACAATCTGTCATTACAGGTTCGTAAGGTTTGGCGGTAACTGATATGGAATTGTGTCGTGAATATTGTTGTCACTCATATCTCTGCAACAGAAATATAGAAAAATTACTAGAGAATCCAGTTAGCTAAAAATCAATTCCAATCAAGCAAAGCGAGAGTCACTCACAGTGTTCTTAACGACATAAAATTCGTAAGCAAGTATCCCATTGTTCCATTTAGGCCCAACCCAGAAATCTGACTGTTAAAGCACCACCATTTCTCATTAACCAAATCAATGCAAATTGCCACGCGAAAACCAAAATACAATCTACCAACAGCATTGGCGGGAGTAAATATATAAGTACACATACGCACACAGGTAAGCCTCTCTAAAGGTCCACGTGATAGACCAGGATGGGCATGAAATCTCGTTATAAAGATTATGGGCGTCCATTTTCAGAGTTTGAATGCAAATTATTGAAGATATTGCATCTTAGTTGGACAACCAATTGTACGAAAGCTAGGATAAACAACTGTTGTTAATTCCCTCACTATTAGTCCAATTTTAATCATCCTATGTGATTACACATTCCCTCACTATTAATTTGGTAGATAGAACAAGTTTTTAGATCGTTTATGTACTCACATTGAAACAACAGCAGAACCTTCGCAAGTAACCCCTTTCCATGATTCTCCACAAGGATCTCCACCACTCGCTTTCCAATTAGTCAGCTGCGAAGGGTTGTTCAGTGAACTGTACACAACCTGAAGACCTTGAACTGCATCCCAAAGAACCCCACATTCAGAAACTCAAACCAACAAATCAAACAAAATTTGCATATGTATTTATGATAAAACACTATTATCAAAAAGCATAAGCCAAAAAGCATCGAAATGGAGCTTCTCAAAAATCAGCTTTTTAAGGTGTTTTTGCCCATACGCCAAACGCAAAAGGTGTCGCAAACATTTGTCACTACTTCCTGGATGAAAAATTCCCAGCAAACAAATACACTTTTAGATATAAACAAGAAATCAAGATCCACTCAACCACGGGGTCGATACTCAATTTTCAACTTGCATTGATTCTAGTCCCCATTAAAAATCAAGAATCGCGAAATATTTACATTTCAAAACTCAATAAATCACAATACATTACCAAATCAATCAATCAAAATGAACCGAATTAAGACGAGAAAGTACCGTCAGACGAATCAGTAGTCCCTTCAACACTTAGAAACAAGATCGTCGCCGCGATTAACACAACAAACTCGACGAAAAAGATCACAACAGAGTTAGTTCCTCTACTACTCTTCACCATTTCATTTGCTGCTGCTGCTTTTCTTGACACTTTTTTTTACAGTAACGACTGTAGGTGCCGACCTAGTAAAAAAAGAGAGAACGAAATAGAAGTGAAGAGGAGAGCTCATTATATGACGAGGTTAGTATCGCCATTGCTGTCGTTGTGGTTGGTGTTGACATTGAAGAAAGGGACTGGAGAAGGGAGGGAGAGAGAGAGAAATGTGCTTTGTTTTCATCTGTGCATGTGTCGGCGAGTAAAAGAAACAAACCAGTAGAGAGCTATTTAATGTGGGAAATGTGTGTGTGTGAGTGTGTGTACAGAAGAAAAGTTGGGTCGTAGGCAAGCAACGAATGAAACTCCCACTTTTTCAGGTCTCTTTCTCCCTCTGCAAGTAAAACACAAAACAACAGTCAACAGGGAGCTTCTAAATGCACACCAAAATAAAAATCTCCTTCAAATTTATAGATAGCACAATTCTATTTGAATTACCGATGAGGAAGAATAATATCAGTTATTTGAATTTGATATACACAAATTTTTATTTTTTTTTAATGAAATCTTAATTTTATTACATAAAATTAATCAATTAAATTTTCAATTGAATTGATTAATTTTTAATTGATTTTGGGTAGAAATACAAAAAAATAATATATTTTTACATTTTTTATCCCTCAGTAGAAACTGAATCCGAAAAAACAAAAAAGATGAGTTAACTTCATAACCTGAACACCCCGATAGACATTCAACAAGGGAACCCCAAACAGAAACAAGAGCCAAAACCTTTGATCCCTTCCCTCCGTTTATTTTATGTAATGTCAATAAACTTAATTTTTTATAAATATAATACATATCCACATATATTAATATACTAGTTAAGAATATTAATGTACTTTTTACACAGTATCGCCCCGGGACTATACTTAGTATTTTCTTTGAAATTTTAATGGATAAGTTAACATTGTTGAATTCGACATTTAGACTTAATTTTTGAATTATTAGATTATTATCTTATTAAGGTTTTTATAAAAATAAAATAAGTTGGGATTATTTGGGCTAAATTATTGGTGATGATTTATTACCAAGATTAATTGCATATCTTCTTTGGAAATGACTAAAATATTCTTCAAACCAATAATGTGCTTAATATCATTATCTACCATATATGTGGGTAATTTGGTCATTTTACCTCAAATTATGGGCACAATCTCACAATTTGGTCCAAATAAAGAGAATTATTGATCCTTCAATAATTCAATAACAAATAAATAAAAACACATAGGCCGAATTAGCCCTCAAAAAAAATTATTCCTCCAATCAAAATGTCAAATTTATTTTAGTTACCTTATTTTCAATTTCATAGGTTTTTTATTTTTTTAATTGCAATGGCTTTATTTCCAAAATTTTAACGCTATATAAAAACTAGAATAATTTTTGGCGTTGGGGTTGAATTTAACAGATACGTCGTCGTGTTGAATGCCAATAAGGGATTAACCTTTTATTTGATCTTCTAATTGGTTGAAACAAAGGAAAAGTCAATTATGACCTTTGAGACTGTAAATTCAAACTTAAAGTATCCAATTAGAGAGCTTTATGAATGTATTTGGACTGACTTTTTAAAGTTTTTTTTTTAATCTCATAAAATATCATTCACGGTAGTAGGCCGGATACACAAGAAATAGGTCTCGGCCCTAATAATGTTGGGCGTATCCGCACTGGTCTCATAATTGAGCCAAGCCCAAGAGTGGGTCGATTCACAGTTGATCGTTTGTCGTATCTTAGACCCTATCGGATGCACGATTTCAAAACAAACCGAACCTCCTCTACAATTAAATTGCAAGATGGGTCAACGGTCAAGATATGTCATGAATCTCACAACTCATGTTGTTCGGTCGTTCCGTCGAGGGCACTTGGAGTTGACATGTTCTTTACATTGTGGGCAGTTATTTGGAAATTAAGACGTGAGAGCGTGGTAGTTACCAAACATGCGGATGTTACCGGCCGATTCGCATGGATGTGGGGTACGTGGCCGAATCATCGTGACCTATGATTCACGACTCGACATTTTCGCTCGGTGCTCCCGACAATCTGTTGGATTCGGACTCCAAATCAACGATATTAGATACTTGCTGTTTTTTAAGTCAAAATATAAGTTAAAATTTTAAAACTCAGCTCTTCAAGCAAAAAGCCAAAGTAAAATCCTGCCGGTATTACTTAAGGGTGTATTGAGAAAGTGAGTGTAGTGAAAGGGATTTGCTGTGCATTTAGAAACTTCCAAAGAGCAAAAATCAGTCTGAAGCGAGAAAGTTCGAAACTACCCTCCTGAACGGCTGAACGGGATTAAATGGGAGAGTGCTATTGGTGATTGGCTGCCACCGACTGGAAAAGCCTGGGGCTGGGTCAAGAGGGCCTTTTTGGCAAGCAGATCGGAACTTGAACGTTGGAAAATGATTCGAGTGTCCGAAATGACTTTTAGCTGATCCTTTTGAGAACTTGATACTTTCCTCCTTTCGGACTTCAGTTCATATCCGTTCTCAGTTCTTTTCGGGCTTTTCAATCGGAAGAGTGTAACTAGTTCGATTTGATCCGTTTTGAAGGAAAATTCGGACTAAATCAAAAAGTTCGGTTTAAAAATTTTTAAATTGAAATCAAACCAAATTATTTTAATTTGGTTTCTTCAATTTATCCTAATTCAGTTTGATTTTCGATTTAGTTGTATTGAGCCAAATGTTAAAAAACAATGATTTATTTATTAAAAAATACTCATTTTGAGCTGTTAAAAAGTTAAGAACAAGGTAAAAAATATATATTACAGAAAACTAAAACAATACATATTAAAAATAAAGATTATCAAATAAATACATATGACAAAATAAATACTAATTACAAAAAATGTAAATTATAAAAAACAAAATTGATGTTTTTCATTTTGATCCGGTGTTTAGAACTAGAAAACCGAAATGAACCGAATTTTTTTACAAAAAGTAAAACCGGACCAATCAAGCTCAAAAATCGAATCAAATCGTCGATTTGGTTTGGTTTTCAATTTGGTTCGATTTGCTGTTTTAGGCTAATACTCCTATTATCGAGGATTCAAATAGTGTATTTTTTAAATTTTGTTGAAACTATCAAGCAAGATCATGGTAACGATTCGTTGAATTTTTTTTTTTACTGGATACATATATTTTGAAAGCATAATAACTTATGTTATAATACCAATTTTTTGCATAATTAATATTCTCAACGAATTCTAAAAGTGAACAATTTTAGACTCAAAATAAACTAAATTCAACGGCTCAATTCGAGCCTGTTTTGAATTTTTTCTGGTCTTATCTTGATGAATGAGACTATTATGTCGTAAATTTTGTCGAGAACACCAAAACAGTAAAGTTCACATTGATTGAATATCGGTTGTATATTGTTCGAATGCTTTTATCTTTAAATTAATGGGTTCCGATTCAATGTTGTAATCATTTTTTACAAGATAAATATATTTTGATCAAAGCATGCAGATTGATATTCGATAAATTTATTGTTTTGCATGTTTAACATACTCAACAAGTTCTAAAAAATAAACAATTCTAAATGTAAAACGAGCTCTAACTGGATTCTCCGGTAGAAAAACTCGACCGGAGAGATCCAACTCGAGATCCAACTCCATCTTTCTATTCCCTTTACAAGAACCTTGGTGTTACTTGAGATTAGAGACAACATCTACTTTCCATCTCCTTCAAGTATAGCCTTTTTTTTAAGCTAAGGAATAGAAAAATACTGTTCAAATCAAAGTTATCAATGTTGTACTGGCGAGCGTATCCGTTTTGTTATTAGTACGGTACGTATCGGTACCGTTATGTACCAGTATACCGTTTTAGATTTACCGCTAAAATTTATATATACTTTTTAAATAATAATTTTTAACCAAAATTTGCATTATAAAATTTCACAACTTAAAAATAAATCACCAAACCTAAAAGCTAATGATTATAGTCTCAATTTATGTTTAATTGTCCAAAAAACTAGTATTTGAATTTTTTTTAAAAATAATTACAAACCGGTACGACATCGGCCAAAACAATCCAGAACGGTGCGTAGGTGGTCTAGTGCCGTTTCGAGATTGATACGGTACGAAATAAATAACATTGATTAAAACTATTAAATTTTATAAAAGAATCAAACACAATAATTTGTTTAATTTAAAAATTAGGCACTGCCTCATTAGCGATTGGTTGGTCTTGCCAATTGGATCTCGTCATAATTTTCCTTCTCTTTAGAAGATTTTTCCTACATTAAAAACGGTTTTGTTAATCACCGCTAATGAGCGACGGATAATATTCACATAATTTCAAATAAATATTTTATAAATATCAATACATTTATATATTATTTACCGTCTATTAAACGGTAATTAGTATTTTTTAATTAAAAATTGGTTGCTATCATATCACTTTTTAAGAAACACTGATTCCTACTTGATGTATTGGAAAACCTGCATTTTTATAATTTATATGGTCTTGTGTCATCATGATACTAGATTTAGAGGACAGTTTTACCTTGTTTTAAGCTTTTAGTCATAATTATGTTCTTACAACCAGAATCTTAAAACAATAAACAAAAATTAAATCAGTATTAATATAAGCCATGCCAATAATAAAAAATACATACCATAAAGGGCCCACTGTTAATTCATTGGGAAGACTATAACGGTATAATAATTTCCTTTGCATGTCTCTTTGGGCACAATAATTAAGTGAAAAGCTGTCATTATTGTTTTTTCTCAACTGTTGTATCTAAACGAAATTACATTGATTCTGATAAACAATATCCAAAATTTTTTTTCTTTTATAACTCGGAGTGTTCGAAGGCTATTAACTTGCACACCAACTAATTTACGTGGAACCACTCCCAACGTCCACTAATATGTAAATTGTCCTTAAATTTGTATTTTTCTATTCTATTTACCATAATAGTTGAAAATACTGAAAACCCTTTAGTCATACATAATCCCAAGGGATTTTCTAAATAGAGATTGATATGAGCTGTAAACCTAGATATTCTGAAGTCGAATGTTGATAACCACTTACTTAAGGTTATTGGAGGTTTGTCCAGTTGTTAATTTCAGTACCCCGAGAACTAATGGGCAAGAGGTGAACTATATTGATTATCAAAAAAAAAAAAAAAGAGGTGAACTATATCTCAAGCTAACCAGATACGTCAGTTATAAAAAAAAAACATTACATACTCATACATTTTGTTAAGGATATGTTCATGCATACTATGGTTTTTTTAAATAAAAATGTCCAAACTAATTTATGCACTCTTTAATTAATCTCTAGATGATCAATCACACCGTCCACTAATAATATTTCTGTTGTACAAACTAAATTCATAACAATTAATGGATACTATTTAGCCTTCCAATATAATTCTTTTTTTTTTTTCAATTGACTAATATATATTTTTATTTATTAATCAGAAACGTAGTCAAGGTCCATGAAAATCTAACCGTGAGTTGTAGGGATGGCAATTTCACTTCACCCCGACCGGATTGGGGATTTAGAGATTTTTTCGGGGATCAAGTAGGATTGGGGAATTAGTTTGAAAAAAAAAAGTGAGAAACCGGTAGGATTCGAATATATGTGTCTGCGTCCCGATTCTTGCGCGCCCCGTTCCGTATATGTTTGCCACTGGAATTCAGTAAAAAAAAAAATACTGCACATATCATCTTTGAATCTCAACCACACATCAAACTCCCAGCCAAAATATATTTTACGGAACATCTTTATTTTCACCAGGATTTTCTAACTTTTGCGAGTATCTCTCTCTCTTATCTCTCCTCCAGTCTATCGCACTCGTTTGTCACTGTAATCACCTATGGTTCTAAGTTAGAAATAAGGGTATGGGACAGGGATTGCTTTTATGCTTACACTTTATTATATGATTCCCGAGTACAGTTTTTTGGATGCTCGTGGTCTTAAAGCTTATGAGGGAAAGAACTTAGAATTTATCTTTTAAGTTGTCATCTCTATTCTTGTATGTAATTGTACTCTCTCTCTCTCTCTCCATTGAAAAATATATATTTTTTAATTTTTAGATTCTCATTTTCCATTTGGAGAATTTCTATTTCCCGTTTAGAGCGGGGTGGAGGGTAAAATCGAATTTCCTTTAGAAATCGGGGCAAGTAGAGACGGAGCCAGAAATTTTACTATGTAGGGGCAAATTTGTATTCACTGTTTTTTTTAAATGTTTAACAAGGATGAGCCTATATACTTCATAGAAAATTATTTTTTCTATCTAATAATAGAGAATTTTTTTTCTAGCAGGCGCAACCGTCTCTACTATCCTTCTCCTGGCTCCATCCCTAGGGGCAGAGACAAAAATAGGATAAATATTTGAGAATCAAGGACAAAGACAGTGATATCCACTCCCTAGCGAGTTTCAAGGGAGGACAGGTGTGGAAGGTTGGTAGGTGGATAAGCTAGAAAATAATGTTTAAAAAGCAAATGGCATGGGACCCATTTCATCGTTGTTACTTTGTTAGTTCTTGTGTCCCATCATTTCACTCTCACTTATGCTAAATTATTGGTTAACCACCCATGCTTTTGCGCTGTTTTGTTTTCCACCTTTATTTTTTTCTTCTTCATAATTTTTACCTTTATCATGTAATTTTAGTGTTTGGATACAATTATTCAATGTTTTTATTATTTTTTTGAATTTTTATTTGCTTGGTCTTGATTTTTTTAATAATCTTTTATCTTGACAAGTATAATTAAAAAATAAAAATCATTAAGAAGATGAAAATTAAAAACAAATTCACTATATTCAGTATCTTAAATGACGTTATTTGATTTTTTCCAACTTCAATCTATATTTTATATATTTTTTGATTTTCCCTGTCGAGATGAACTTTAAAGTTGAAAAAAAATAACAAAAAATAAAAAATTATTAAACGTCAATAATACTCATTGTCTTGGATGGACTAACAAAAAAACACCACAACTCTAAGAAGTTTCAAAAACTGTTTTCCCAAATGTATTTTCTATTTCTCCAGCCAATTGGTATACCTCCAAATTCCAAGCCTTGGTCACCAGGCCAACCCATTGGGATTCTTTTAATTGGATTTCTAAGCCACGTTTTTTTTTTTCTTTTTCCGTATCCTATTTATGTGGTGTTTGGATTTTATTCTAAAGGGATTAATGAGGCATAAAAGTAAATTCGAGTAATTCATTAACCAAATGCAGCCTTAGGCCCAATTCGAGTGCTTATTTTTTACGGATTTGTAAGTTGAGGTTTTTTTTCTTTTTTTCTTTTTTGAATTATTTTTAGGGTGTGTTTGGTCGTAAATGTGTAAGGGAATCAAATAGGAAGTGAAAGTTGGAAAATCAAAATATTCATCCACAAATGCAGCCTTAATAATTAGTTTTTTAAGCCAAAATAGAATTAATAATAACCTGTTGCGAATAATTTAATAAGTAAATTGAAGTCTTATTTGGTGGCATACATTACACACATGTCTACATCTAATCTATATCACGGGGAGAAAACTTTATAGGTGTCTTCTCTTTTTGCATGTCGAAAATGTGGGTACACAAATTGGACTCTCTCTCTCTTCTCTCTCATCCTTCATAAGTATCTAGAAACTGAGCTAAAAATTTAACTATGCAGGTCAAGTTTACTATTTAATTTTTTTTTGAAAAATATTTAACAGGGTTAAACTTATATACTTCATCATAAATATTATTTTTTCTATATAATAACAAAGGTTTTTTTTTCTTTTGCAAAGGCCACCGTCTTTACTGACCCCTCCTTGACTTCATTCCTATAAGTATTTTATTTCATAATCGAAAACTTCCATAGCACACAGAGACGGATCTAAAATTTATAGACACTTGAATGAAATATATATAACATATATAATTTTGTTGGGTAAAATATATCATCTTTGGGCTAAGCACAATTTAGGAAAAGTCTGTGTACACAAACCTACGGACAAAAATGTGTACGAGTCTGTGTACAACACCGTTAAATGCACATGGGGCCCTTGAATTATTGAGGGACCCACATGTATCTAATAGTGCCGGACACATCTATATCCAATCTGTGTCCGTAGATCTGTGTACGTAGCATTACTCGACAATTTTATGTGGGACAGATTTATCAAAGTATTCAAAAAATGTACTTATTTTAGTTAGATTTTCTTACTCAGGCCCAATTTGGCCTATGATATTTATTTATTTATCTTTATTCAAAAAAATTATGTTTGTTATGTTTTCACCGATTTTTTTATATTTATTAGTTCGTCTTGACGAAAGAAATCTAAAAAGTATAAATTTATACCCAAAAGCTAAAAAAATTCACTAAAGACAAAAAATAAGTATAAACGGAGCATGTTTTGATTTATTTTTCGTCTTTTCTTAATTTTTTAAAATTTTTGGGGATAAATTTGTACTTTTCAGATTTCTTTTGTCGAGACAAACTAATAAGCATCAAAAAATCAGTGTAAAATAAAAAATTATAAAAAAATCCAAATAAAGACAAAAAAACTAAACCATAATTCAATAATTACCACAGTCCAAATGGACCCTCAATTGGGTCAATTGATCAACTTGCTACTATGTACATCCACCTCGATAGCACACCGTGCCGATCATGTGTGCACAAAAGATTGAATTTGGACTATATAATTTTTTGTTAAAAAATGTCAATATTATTTAATATTATGTGATTTTTGTATATTTTTATTAATTTTCTTATATTTTCTCATTCACCTCCATAAAAAAAATAAAAACATATAAAAATATGAACCAAAATTTTTAAAAAATCTAGACAAGACAATACTAAAGATAAAAAAGAGTAAAAAAAAGCTATCGTTTCAACTTTTTCGTCTGTAATGAACTTTCTGAGGCTTTTGATGATATTTTTTTACTTTTTAAATATTTTTGTCAAGAAAAATAATTAATCTATAAAAATTCATGCGAATACGTTAACAACCAAAAAAAAAAAGTTAAAAAATACAATGATATTAATACTGAAAAATTTAAGCCGAGGGAGGCCAAACCCGTTAGAAACGGTCCACTTTGAAATACATGAAAAGAGAAAATAATAATTGTTTATCCAAAAAAAAGAGAAAATAATTAGAGAGAATAATCAACACAGATATAAACTTATAATACTTTTCGCTTAGTTTTTCTTCTCTTTTAAATCTTGAAAAAATTTATGAGAATATCTAAAGTTTTTATTTCTTATGTGTTTACTTGGAAGGACAAATTCTGCAACTCATGACTCTAATTTTCTCACTAATTAAGTTTACTTTTTAAGAAAAAAAAAACTGACCTAAAAAAATACAAAATTTTACGTGAATCTAAACTTTTAATTTTAGGCATGAAAAAAAATGCTATTCTTTTTTCTACTTAACTTTGTTTAAAAAATTAAAGATCAATTTTTTGCATGCTTTCACACAGAAGCGGCAAAGGTTCTAACCTTTGATAGGAAAAGCTATGTGTACCGAACGGAATATCTAGACTCTCCGGCGATAGTAGATAGACCGGGAATGACAGTGACCAAAGGAGGTGACTTGTTTTCTACAAATGTCGAATTCTGGCTTTCGAGTTCCCATTCGTTTTTTAACAAATCGATCTCTCTATTTAAAAATTAAAAGCAAAGGATGAAAAAGGAACGAGCAAAAAGAGACATTAATTACTTAACAAGTGAACGAGATCATAAAATTTCAGATAGATGAAAGAGAGAAAATATTATATTTCTTTTCATTTCTTTCAACGGCTACGAGTTTCCAAGCACACATCATAAGCCTTACAACTTGCAATTTAGTATGGTTTTATAATTTTGCAACATGAATCTGGTCCATTTGGCCTGTGGTTATTATTGGATTATTCACTGTTTAATTTTTTGTCCTTATTTGAAATTTTTTTTTAATTTTTTATTTTTCATCAATTTTTTGATGATTGTTGGTTCGTCTCGACAAGAGCTTTCAGGAAAGTTATCAATCATCGGCTACATTTGAAAAAAGTTCAGAAAAGACAAAAAATAAGTCAAAAACAACGTCCGTGTTGGCTTATTTTCGTCTTTAGTGACTTTTTTTTAACTTTTGGACATAATTTTATACTTTTTAGATTCCTTTCGTCGATACGAACCAATAATCCACGAAAAAATGACATAAAAATAACAAGTACAAAAAAAATTTGAATAAAGACGAAAAATAAGCTAAAAAAATTTTTTTGGCCAAATAGGGCCCGTCTACTAGTCAAGATTTGGTAAGTGCCTCGTATAAACAAAAATTTGAGGATTGCATGTGCCTATCAGATTACTCAAGACAAAATCCTAAATTTTCTCCTCAGGAAATTAAAATCAACATGATTTTAAGAGAAAGCAACATTATTATTATTTTTATCACTCAAGGTGTTCTTTGTTTTTCTCCTATTTTTTTCATCTCTCATTATCTCATAAAGTCCCGGAGAGGGTAATTATAAATGATTTGTTTGAGTATTTTTTGAAAAATAAAGATATAGTAGAAATGAGTAGGTATATGACATTATCGTAGTTAAAAATGGTATTCTTGTAATTAATAATAATATTTACATAAATATAAGGAGATATAAAAGGGAGATAAGTGTTTATACCATATTTTGCCCAATGGCTGACGTGGCCAAAAGTTTCGTCAACAGTTTAACGATAGCTTTCAACTTCAATCTTTAACTGTTATTGTCGCAGTGGAAGTTGAGTAGTTTTCTATAATTTTAAATTTACTATTTTTTTCCCGATCTTTCCTCTAGTTGATTTCGAACTCTTTGTTGTGCTTTGACGAAGTCCTGAAACACGATATTGAACTACACATCCACATTCCAGCATACGTCATTTTGTTTGTTTCCTCGTGCACTGTCGACAGCAACACAAATTTGGGGTAACAATAAGATATAAGCAAGCGCAAAACCAAGATTCGATGTTTTGGGTGGGCCGAAATTTTTATTTTCAGAAAAGAAATGGGGCCGAATATAATATTTTTGGGGGTTCAAATGCAATTTTTTTATAATTTTCAAAGATATATACCTAGGTCTTAATGTTTTTTTAAATTTTTTGGGGAGCCCCCCGGTCTCCGCGTGGTTCCCCTCATGTCCTCTGGATAAATAGACGTGCTCAAAATATTATATTATTCATTGAAGATGCTCTAAGAAATAATAAATTAATAAATTTCAGACCTTAATTACCAGATCAAGTCTTAAGAGGAAGCTAACACTATTTTAATAACTACTTAATGGAGATTGCAGTACCATGAATTCTAGTAACTTCTCACATGAATTCATAAATAGGAAGCAAAGAATCCCAGTTGTTAAAAGTTAATTTGCAAAGTTTGTCATTTTCTTGAATTACAAGAAACATATCAAACTGCATGTCAGAAATATCCAAGAACATGGAAAAGTTATTCAGTGCGGGTGGCACATATCACGTTCAAAATCTCTTTGCCATCACACATTAAGAAGACATCTCAATGTGATAATAAAAAGACATAGAAACAAGTATCTGGAGGTGCACCAAGAACACTGGATAATTTTGCTCGGTAACATGACCTCCATTATTTCTGAGCAGATGTGATCTGGCAGTAGTAGATGCTTGCTTCTGATGGATTACAAGCACAAAATGGCTGACATTAGTCACATATATGGGCCACTCAATGACAGCAAGATCCAAGAACATGACCTCCATTTCGCAACTTATGTTTGTTTGGGTTCCGCCCCAATTCGGGACTGAATCAAGATTCGACGTTTAAAAATTCGAGAACTTTTTTTGGACAAAAAGGGACCTATCATAATTTGGAGGGACCGATATATATATATTAAATTGTGAAAATTGTTTTTTCGATTTTCTTCATCTTTAGTGAATCTTTTAAAGACATATTTCTCATTTTTTAATTTTTAATTTTTTTTCATCAAGACAAAAGATTAATGTAAAATTTTTAATGTGTATTTAATGAAATTTAAATAAATTATAAAGGACAATGACATGACAGTAATAACAATTAATTTAGCCCAACAACACTGATTAAGGGGGTACTAAATAGAAACTACACTAACTGTCCATTTATTGAAACAGGTGTTTCCTCTTCCTTTTTTTAAAGTAATAAAATGCAAACATTTTAGTATCCCTGTGGATAGCATCGGCTCCGACATTTAGATTGTGCAAGTTCGATCTCAGCTTAGTTACCGACTTAGTATTAATAATAATTTATTTTCTATATTTATAAGAAAAAAATTGTTTCCTTGCACTTTGGAGTTGTCTGAGCTCGGGGGCTTGCGGGACTTACTCCGGGGCCGACTCTGCCTGTGCACAGATATATATGTGTATATAGATATATACACAAGACACAAAATTCAATTTGGAGGGTGACGCTATACAATAAGACTACTCTTAATATGTGAAAGTGTGTGAAGAGAAAATTTAGCTAGTGGCAGAGTTGTATAAGAAAACTTAGTCCTGAGCTTTATTTTTTAGAAAAAGAATCAAACTTGATCCAGCTCTATTATAGTCTTTAAATAAAACCATCGAAATAATTTGTACTAACCATTCATTTTTTTAAATTGTAATTTTTACATTATTTATATAAAACTAAAATTGTTCGGATATCAAAAATACCCAACACTTCTAAAAATAGGAGTGGGTGCGACACGTGCCTGAACCCTTTCTCCATTGAGTAATGCTAAGAACACAGTCACATCCGGAAAGGACTCTACGTGCATCCAACAGTATCAGACACATTTGTATTCGGATGTGTTCGAATGTCTGTGTTCCTAGACTTGTTGTCACCCATTTCAGCTCCCAAAGCAAAACGTACATAGCAAGCAATGTTTTGTTTTAAGAAAAAAAAATCATATAAATACTACATCAATACAGGTATTTCCTTTTCCTTTAAAATCACACGATGTTCGTTTTTCTTCTCACAAAAAGGAAACCTTTAAATTTTCGTCTACTGTCAAACTTTATCTCTTGATGTAATTTTCACATTTAATATTTAGTCGTAATTTGGTAAGCGATTCTGTTTTTTCGTACAATGTTATGTACGTATACTGTTGGCTCCATTTGGCCAAAATTAATCCAGGCTAGATTATCTGGCTTATTTTTTGTCTTTATTCAAATTTTTTTTGTATTTGTTATTTTTATGTCATTTTTTCGTGGATTATTGGTTCGTATCGACGAAAGGAATTTAAAAAGTATAAAATTATGTCCAAAAGTTAAAAAAAAAGTCACTAAAGACGAAAATAAGCCAACACGGACGATGTTTTTGGCTTATTTTTTGTCTTTTCTGAACTTTTTTTAATTTTTTAACATAATTTTATACTTTTCTGAAATCTCTTGTCGAGACGAACCAACAATCATCAAAAAATTGATAAAAAATTAAAAATTAAAAAAAAATTCAAATAAGGACAAAAAACTAAACAGTGAATAATCCAATAATTCAGCCAAGCCAAATGGACGTATATAACGAAATGTTTTTGATAGCCCATTTTGATTAAAACGGGCCATCTGCAGATTGGGTAGAGAAACTAGCCCATTTATTTAGCTCGAACAAGAAAGGCCTGGCCATTCAGTGGGCTCGATGGCTAAGTAGATGGGCCGGGAATTTTCTTTAACAATCGAGTCCGAACTTCAAATAAGAACACCAAACCAATGAGCCCAACTAAAATAAAAATCCAAAGAAAAACTAATTAGAAAATAGTTGAACAATGCTGCTTATTACATTAGGGATGACAATCTCGTCTGATCCAACTCACCTCATCCCGTTCTCCATCCCGAATAGATAGGGGATTTGGAGAATTTTTCGGGAATCGGGTAGAATTTAGGAATAAATTTTTAAAAAAATAGAAAATGGGTCGGACTCGAGATTATGTATCTCCACCCCGATCCCTGCCCCCACCCCCGCTCCTCCCCGCCCTGCTCTGTGAATTTTTATCCCTTTTCTTTATAGGTTTTATAAGAAGAAAGACAAGATAAACATGTTTTGTAATTGATGGAGTAATGCAACAATCTTTAATAAGTTCAATGACAACATTCTTGAATACTTTTAGTTATTATTGTTATGATTGAAACTTATAGAACGGTGTTATATTTATTTTAATTAGTTTTGTTGCTGTTTTTTAAATATCTTTGATTGTAAGAAAATTACTTTTGCTTAAGAGTATACATACTTTTATTTATTCTCTTTTATTAAATTTTTGAATGAAAATAAAAATTATTTCAAATTTTAAGTAATTACTAATGTAATTTTTTTATTTTTAGATCTCTAATCTCCATTTGGAAATTTCATTCCCCGTCCGAGGTAAGGGTGGAGGAAAAAAATAATCTCCGTTTGGGGATCGGGGCAGGAATGGAGATTAGATAAGGTTCGAAAATCAGATATGAAGACAATAACATCCACTCCCGATCCAACCCGTTGCTATACCTAATTTACACTTCACAAATTACCTCATTTTATATTGCATGCCTAAGTATCATCATTTATTTGAACACTTCATGTCTATTTGTCACTTAGACATGTGGTATAGAATGAAATAATTTATAAAGTGTCACTAACTTGATTGGAAATAGTTTTAGCACTCCATTTAGCTTTTCACGTCCCTCATGAGAAAATAAAGAAATAGCAGAGAAAATTGAGTGAAAGAAACAAAAAATTCTATTTTTTTCTTTTTTCTTTTTCTTTTCTTTTTAAGTTCTATCGCATTGGATGTTATAATGCACGATCTTCTAGTATTGTAGTATGACAAAACGATGTAATTCTAAATATATTTTAAGGTATTTAGAAACTTTACGGTTAATATTTTGAGCCACAACGGGAATCGAAAAATAGAGTTTAAGTGAACCAAGAAAATAAAATAAAATAACAATTAATACGCCCAAAACCTAAGGAAATAAAACAAATATATTTCTTTCTTTTTTATATTTCTTCTTCTTTATTTTTTAGTGTATTTTCTTCTCAATATATAATTGAAATCAAAATAAAAATAAAATTATACTTTCATCTCACTTTTATTTTCTCTCTTTTATTTACAATAAAAATGTAAAATGAGATAACAATGTTCTGGTTGTGAACGTGAATAAAAAAAATTAAAAGCTAACCTTCCAATACTTCAGAACTAGGTGTGAAATCAGTCCAGTTTTAATCGATTTTACGATGCCGCAATTTAAAACCGATCGGTTCGATTAATTATTTGGGTTTTTTAGTTTCCCCGAATGGCTAAAAAATTATGGGCACAATCAATCGAGAAAAACAAATCGAAAGATCACAAATACAACGTATCGGAAGATCACAAAAAAAAATCGTTTTAGATCTTGGTTTTGGGCCTCTAACCTTCTGAGTTCTTCTTCTACAGAGAGTTGTTTCTATATGGGAATCACTTCATCATCTTTCTCGACACGGCGAACTTGTATTTATGATTTTAAAATTTTCACCGTTGAATTGGTTGAAAAATAAAGGTCATAAATTCATTTATAAAATTTTGGTTTGGTCGGAGTTATTAGTAAAATATAAAAATCAAAATCAAACCGATAAATAAAAATATAAATCCCAAAAAATCAAAATCAACTAGTAACTTTTTGAGCCGACCAAACTAATTTTTGTTCGATCGGTTTGTTCGGATTCATTCTTATTATTCTCTCCCCATTATCAATTTTAAATTAAACAACAACTTTTTCTCTTTATATCAAATCAAACAAAGAAAATAAAATAACAGCCTCCCATATAAGTTTTTTCTTTTTTACTTTTTCTCTTTATTCGTTATATTTTTTTATATTATCTTCTCACACCATTTCTAGTAAAAGTCAAACAAAATAAATTAATTATTCCACTTCTGTTTTTCTCTCTTTTTTTCTCCAATAAAATAAAAATAAAAATGTGCTCTCTGTCTCCTCTTTATTCTCTCAACCTCTCTCTTTCCAATCAGACAGAGAAATTGAGAGCTCAACAATGTCCTTTTAATGGTCTCTAACCAATATGAACAAGAAAGGCCTGGCCATTTTGTTGAGAACCAGAATGAGACCTCTCTCCCCTGCATCCGTATGCTCTCTCTCTCTCTACACACACACACACACACACATAATATCTCCACATCTTCCCAGTTTGATTCACTGTTTCATTGAGTTTAGGTACGCGATGGATTCTCTTATGCAGAAGTCGTGTAGAGAAAATCAATTTTCTGTTGCTGATTTGTTTCAATATACTCGATCAATCTGCAAATATATAACTGCATCTTGAGGATTTGATTGTGTTTCTGTAATTCTAAGCTCCAAAAGCTAGATGATTTGCATAGAACTACCAAACGAGATCTGTATATAAAAATGCGTTTGTAATGCAGTGAAGATGATAAGCTCAGGGGCGTAATGTGTAATTAGTCTTAACAATGGGGGCTCCAGTGTAATTCTGTTCTTTGTAACTGTTCTCCGTTTTCTGTTGCAAGTAGTTAGGATGACGAATAAAGAGAGGAAGAGAGAGCAGGTGCGTGGTGTGGGTTTTCTGTTCTTCATTTTACGATTCTTTCTTCCCTGTCTCTCCTTCGTCCATTTCAATTCCTTCTCTGCTAATCTGTAATCGCCTTTACTGCTGTAATGGAGATTACCAGTTCATTTCCCTGGCTTCTTTTCCAGTTCTAACTAGAATAATTAAGGAAGCTTATCAGAAGAAGTTTTGCATAACATTCATAGTTTGGGGAGAAATCTTCATACACCCTCTGGCAAAATGCGTTTGTTATGATTATTGCGTTTTTTTGTCACGAGGCATTTTGGTAGGAAAAGTTAGGCGGGTAGTGATGATACTTTGTGGTGTTAGCCAGGGACCATTGTGGTGTAGTAGTGGAATGGATAGTAGTGTACGTTGTAGCCTTTCCATGATTTGAATTGATAGTAAGTTTCTGAATTTATTTCAGCAGAACAAAATTAATCAAATGCAGCTTCCTCGTGGGGAAGCCAATAAATTATCTACTCAGAATGTGAATGCCTCGATCAACACTGAGAGGTCTCTCTCTCTCTTTCTCTCTTTCTCTCTCTCTCACACACACTTACTCTTTCTCTACAAATATATGTGATTTGAGTTAGAATGTATGTTTATTCCAATATGTGCTTTGCAGAGAATTTGAGGTTGTGAGAGAGTCAATGAACTCAGCCATATCAATGAACAAGACAGAAGTTCTAGATGGCATACTAAATGATTTTTCGGAGGTACATTGCTGCTATTCTTAATCTCTAGTTAGTTTTTATTACTGGGTTAACAACAACAAACCATTTGCTAATGTAGGGTTATTTTAGCCTTTCGGGCGACAACTGCCGGAAATTACTCCTCATTCTTTCTAGAGAATATGATCTTAACAGGACAAAAGTTCAAGAGTTGATTAAGCAATATCTTGGGCTTGAGATACCTGATGGTGAGTATTGGTGTTTATATTTCATACCATATACATCTTGCAAAGGATTTGCTCTGAACGGTTCTAAATTTGGTGAGAAAGCTGAACCTACTAGCCATGAAGAGGAAGGTCGGATTGCTGCTTTCCACAGAGTAGAGTGGAATTTGAGACAAGCTCTAAAGCCAATGTACGAAGTTCTGTTTGAACGGCTTAACACGCACCCTGGAGGGTTGAAGTTCTTGTCGATAATTCGTGCTGATATTTTATCTATTCTCGAGTAAGGTCATCATGACATATAGTATGAAATTTTATTTTAGTTGCTCTTATAGTAAAAATTCTTGGAATGGTCATCATAATTCACTGTCCAATGGGTTGCAGTTAAGGTGGAATCCCAAGAAGTGTTTCAACACATATATTGCACATTTCATGTCCACTTTCGTATTAATCTTGTTCCATTCATTTCGATACACTCTGAACACAAATATACCAGAGTTATCCGCTAGGAAATTTGGAGTTTTTTATGAAGGGATTTCTCTATAACATGCATGCAGGGAGGAAAGTGTTGAATCTTTGCGAGCACTAGATTCCTACTTAAAAGAGAAGCTCGTTACATGGCTAAGTCCAGCTGCCCTGGAGCTTCACCAAATCACCTGGGATGATCCTGCTTCTTTGTTGGAGAAGATTGTGGCATATGAGGTAAGTTTGTGATTCCTGTTTGATCACTGTTTTACTTTGTAACATGTTTAATTATTTTGCATGTATGTAATTTCAAAACCGTTGTGTACATAGGCTGTTCATCCAATCAGCAATCTTATAGATCTTAAAAGAAGGCTGGGAGTTGGTCGTCGGTGTTTTGGATATCTACATCCTGCAATACCTGGTTAGTACACTACTCCTCTTTCAACTGCTGGAACGTATGGTAGTCAATGTTGATGTTGGTGCTGGCCGTCCATTCTGCCTAAGTTTTGGCTGTGATAAACTGGGCATTAATTTCTTAGTCCCCCCATTCTGTCCACTTCAGTTTGCCTTAGTACATATCTCAGAGATTGACAAACCACAATTACAAGTCTATTTTGAATTGTGGGCTTTATTTTATCATAATATCAAATAACATGTACCTGTTTCACTACCCATACATAAAACTAGGTTAAGCAGATTTAACAATTTGATTATCACAAATGGGTTGGGCAGTTGTTAGTGCAGAGATAACCTAAGAAGCATCAAGCACGGACACCTCTAGCGGTCTTGCTTATCTGTGTTTGACATGTGTCGGACATGGACACAACACCAGACTCTCTTGACATGTGTCGGACACGTCTAAGTACTTGTCCTATTTTTGTACTATTTTTTACATAGACACACAGTGTATACTCTTAGGATACGCCGGGGACATTCTTGGGACAAGATAAGGACACATTAGGAGGTTGAAATTGAAATCTTAAAACTTAGCCCAGAGTGAACATGTCAGCGAATGCATACTTCCTATCTACTTATATAGTGACCTTGATTTGCTTCATATTATTAGCGCTATTCGTGACGTACTGATGTTCATCTTAATTTGATACAGTAATGATTTCGACCTTATATGAATCATGAGATACGTCTATTGTGTAAATATGTTTCATATTTGACCTGTCTCTAATGTGTCAGTGTCCTAATTTTTTAGGAATGATGTGTTTGTGTCTCGTGCCTGTATTTAGGAATAGGAGATAACAACCAAAAAACAGCTAAAACTGTTTAGACGTTGGTAGCAACATAGACCTACTAAGCTTCATTTACTTAACATGAGCTCAAAATGACCCCATGTTGTGATCCTAAGATGATTAAGTGGAACCAATGTTGGGCCCTATTGTGTGAAAAGATAGTTCTCCATAGCTGGAAAAGTTGTGTGCAGGCTGCACATTTTTTCAGTTTCCACAAATTTGAGTCCTATCATACTTGGTATGGTAATTATTTTGGTAGTACAAGCATTTTGACATTTTGTTCACGGGGTTGAAATACCTTTCTAGAAAAACACTGTCAATTGTCCAGTCTTCCTGGCTATAGGATGTAATACCCTAACTGTTTGTAAAATAATATCATGTGTCGTGTAAATGTGGGCTTTTGAGGTCTTAACAATGGGAGAGAGATCCCAATTAAATGACAAAAGAGCAATTGGTGAATTTACTGGAATTAGTTGAAGATAGTAAAGAAATGTCAAAAGAGACAAAATAGAGAGAGAGAAATGTGATGACTATAGGCTTGGAATTGGTGGCAATGGAGAGACAACCATGTATGGTGTGGTGGAAATATGTTGAGTGACAAGTATAGAGAGAGTGCGTCTCTCACTCGTTGTGTATGTGTACATATATAACAGTTTACAGGGAGGAAGGGAGTAAATAAAATGGAATTCCAAAGGGAGAAACACTTCGATGAGGAGAAAGAGAGAAAGACAGTAATGGAAAGAGTGATAGGAAAGTGGGGGTGAAAAATTATATGGGTTCATTTTCCTTAACGCTAATAGTTATTTGGCCCTAAGTGAGTTGGATAGGTGTTTTTGGTAATTTGGTGGTTGGGGTGTTACAAATGGTCTCACAGCTAGAGTTTTATGATTCTGTAGACTGTCGTAATCTGTGGGGTAAGTAATGTTTGAGTGGCAGGTAACTATGCATCACTATATATGTATATTGTGCTGGAGATTATTTGTGAGAGTTCTTGGTAATTCATTTTGTTAATGACTTTTGACAAAATAGAAGTTATAAGGACAGAATTGTGCCTCTTCTGCTGGAATTCCTTACTTATAGTTATTTCCATCTATGCATGCTGAATTTTTTCCTAGCTGATTTCCTTCGTTGCTACATTCTTAATTAAGGAAGTAGCTTTAGTTGATTTCTATCGGTATTTATGTCTAGTTGTTCCGAACCGTTGTTTTTTTCCTTTGGAGGGTTTTTTAGCAATGATGGCTTGCGTTGATAGTGAGACATTGGATAGATATTGCTCCAAACATCATTTATACAAGTAATGGTTGCATAGCGCCTATGTTCATTTGCTAATTTGGTTCATGGTTTTTGCTTAGTTATGCTACATGCATGTTGGAGAATAAAAATCACGAGGTCCTGTAAATATTTTCTAGTGCAACCGCGTGCCTCTTGCATATTTATAGTCCAGTTTGGAAATGAGCTAAGCATGAGTTTGTGTCTTGATATAGAATCATATGTCTGCTTAGATATCTATTCGTAATTCTTATTGTTTTGACTGTGAATTGATAGGGGTTTGTAGTGGCAGTGGTTGTGCATGTTGTGAGCTCCCGTGACACTGACAAGTACAAAACATAGTGACTTTGAAGCAGATTTACTATATTCTCTTAGTGACATCACAAAATAGTCTTAGTGGCGTGGAAATTATTGCCTCAATGGCGTAATAACTATTGCCTTGGTGGTGTTTATTCATTTTAACCTGTGTGGCGTAACCAAGGTTGTCAAACAGTGAAACGAAATGGCCTTTTTAGGAACCGTAAATCTAATTGAATCATTAATTGGAATGGTTCGGTCATAATCAATATTATATTTATATGCATAGAGATATCAAAGATTCATTATTGAATTGAAAGCTTGGCCTTAAAACTGATAAATAATTCTTTAGAAAAAGGTATCTTAGCATTAACCACGTCTAGAATGATTATTTCTGTGTTCGATAAAAATGAAAAATAAAGTGTTAGGAACATGCTCCGAACAAGAATAAGTATTTTAATCAACAAATGATTTCATTCTCTTTTCGAACTTAACAGTTTACACTCTTGCTTTTTCCAAATAAGAATAAGGATGTAAAAGTGACTTCATATTCATCAAATAATCAAATGCAACAAGTGTTATATTTGCATGAATCAAATCACGAACCGACCGATTTTGTCTAAACCTTGATTCACGTATCGGTTCAGATCGTTTCTTTGTAAATCGCGAATCGAATCACGAACCGAATCGTGAATAGTGTGATTTTGACAACCATGGGCGTAACCTTTGTTGCGTAATTTTTGAATTGAAAGGGTATGGAAATTATGGACAGTATGACATTGTTAATATGACACCATATATAACCTATTGCTATAGAGCAATGAAAGCCTAGAATCAAATTGTTTAATAGAAGGGCAGTATCCTAATACCCTAACGGTTTGTAAAATAATATTCATGTGTTATGTACATGCGGGTTTTTGTAGGTGTTAACAATGAGGGAGAGGGATCCCAATTAAATGACACAAGTGCAATTGGTGAATTTATTGGAATTAGCTGAAGATAATAAGGAAAAGTCAAAAGAGACAAAATAGAGAGAGAAACGTGATTACTATATCTGGATATGCTTGGGATTGGTGGCAGTGGAGATAGGAGCACGTGTGGTGTAGTGGAAATATATGGAGCGACAAGGATAATAGAGAGAGTGTCTCTCACTCCTCAAATACATGTGTGTGTGTGTGTATACATATGTATGTATATATGTGTGTGTGTGTCTAATAGTTAAAAGGAAGGAAGGGAGGGAGGAAACAAGATGGAAGACCACAGGCAACAGCACTTTGTTGAGGAGAAAGAGAGAAAGACATTAATGGAAAGACTGATAGGAAAGTGGGGGTGCAAAACTATAGGGGTTCAATGGTTCATGTTCATGTTCCTTAAGACTAATAGTTACTTGGCTATAAGTGAGTTGGATAGGTGTTTTTGGTAATTTGGTGGTGGGATGTTACATAGGATGTCAACTAATTCATTGCTATGTTGTCTGATTAATGATTTTCCTTCAGGTGAACCACTAATCTTTATTGAAGTTGCACTTATGAAGCATATGGCTCAGACAATTCAGGTTAAAGCATTTTTGCCTTGATAAATTTCAGGGCTCCATGCCCTTCCACATTGTAGGATGTGACGTCTTTTGACTTTAAGATTAACTAATATATCACATGTTGCAGTGGAGACAAGGATTTTGGCAACAGAAGACTGATGCAAAGTTTCAGTGTTGAATCTGTTGATTTATATGCTAACAGATACTTGTGTCCATGTCAGGAAGTTTTGTGGGATGACCCCCCCATTCCTGAATGTGAGGCAACTTGTGCATTATTTTACTCCATATCATCGACTCAGGTAAGGTTGGCTTTTTCGGATGGTAAAAAGAAACAACAAACTGTGGATATTGGTTTCATGTGCCTAATTTGCATGCATATGTAATTCACAGCCTGGCTTGAAAGGTATCAACCTTGGAAAGTTCCTTATTAAACGTGTGATTGATATGGTGAAAAAAGACATGCCAAATATTTCTGTAAGTAGGTTATTTGTTTAAGGCCATCTATTTTGGAGTAGTCACATGCGTATTTAAATTGTCTGATGTTATTTTCTATTTTCTATTTTTTTCATGCAAGACATTTGCAACACTCAGTCCTATCCCGGGTTACATGCAATGGCTCCTATCTAAGTTGGCTGCGGCAAAGATATCTAGTTCCACCTTCAGAGAGAACGTACTTGAACCAGAAGAGGAAAGATCACTTTTGGATGTGCTTCAGTAAGTATTATTGTTATGCATCTTTACCATGTTACTACTACGGATATCAGCTCCATTCAGAAGATTTTAGCTCAGAATTGCCATCTTGACCTCTTTTGATTTTGTTGTTAGAAATTAATCAAAGTGTATAGGGACAGTTAATTACTTACCCTACCAATACATTATATATAGAGAACGAGTACAAGGTAACAGACACAAATACCCTAAACTACTATACATACACATTATAATAATTCTTAACACTCCCCTTCAAACTGGAACATAAATATCACATAGGACTCACCCAGCTTATTACATAGTAGCTCTAATCTTGGCTTGAATAATGACTTGGTGAAGATGTCGGCTAGATGAGTGCCTGTAGACACGAAAGAAATGACAATCACACCACTATCCACCTTCTCTCGAATAAGGTGGCGATCGACTTTAATATGTTTGGTCCTCTCATAAAACACATGATTAGATGCAATATGAATGGCTGCCTGAATATCACAGTATATATTCATGGGCAACTGCACACCAAAGGCTATCTCTTCAAGGAAGGATTGTACCCAAAAAATCTCACAAGTCATGTGTTGTGGCATGATATTCAGCTTCTACACTAGATCGTGTAACAACAGTTTGTTTTTTATTTTTCCAAGTTACAAGATTATCACCTAGGTAAACACAATATCTCATAGTTGATCTCCTGTCAGAAGGTCCTCCTGCCCAATCTAAATCAATAAATACCTCAAAATGACCACTGGCTTGATAAAACAAACCACGTCCTGGATATAGATACTTCACAGTACGAAGAACAACCTCCTAATGAGGGAGTCGAGTGTAGACATAAATTGACTCACCAAACTAACTGCGAATGAAATATCAGGACTTGTGATGGTAAGATAATTCAACCTACCAATCAATCAATGATACTGATCAGGACTAGAAAGCAACTCCTTTGATCAACACACAATTTGACATTGAGTTCGATAGGAGTATCCACAGGTCTCGATCCCAATAAGCCAGTCTCTTCTAAAATATCCTGAACATTCTTATGCAGAGACAAACTAATTCCGTCCTTGGATCGAGCCACCTCAATACCTAAGAAGTATGGTAGTCTGCCCAAATCTTTGGTATGAAACTACTATTGTAGGAACTCCTTCAGCTTGGCAATGCCTCGTTGATCATCACAGGTAATGATGATATCATCCATAAACAATCAGCAATATTTTCTCCCGGTCAGATGAGGGAAAAAACTGAATGATCTAACTAACAAGGATGCATGTCAACAATTGCAAGACAACATCGCTAAACTTGCCAAACCAAGCTCTTAGAGACTATTTGAGCCCATAAAGTGCTTTGCAAAGTCGACATACCAACTTAACGTGAATCTGGGCATCATCAGTATGTCAATCAGCATACTTTGAATCCAACTTTGTAGGAGGATTATCCATCAGGAAATAATACTGTTTCTTACCCATAATACACACCTCAGCAGCCTTCGCCCATAGAGCATAATTTTTTTCTATTTAACCGTGTGGAAGTGATAGACACCAAATAATAATCAAATAAACTAGCAGGAATAATAGAGCTTGAGGCCATTGTGAACAAAACACAGTAGTGAAGGTAGTTCAACAAACAAGGGATCAACAACTACTTATTAATAAATAATCAACACAATTGAGACAATATGGACAGCAAATGAGAAGATTCATTACCGATAACCAGAAACAACCGATTCGGACTGCAACTACGGTACAACCTTCATTAACGAAACTTGGACCAGACCTGAGCAGAAAGATACCCAAGAGCTTCAACAGATTTGAGAATCCATCCAAATAGAGGCGCGAGGTAGGGTTTCGTACTGGATCTCGATCGTGCCATAGGGTTTCAGAATGCATCTCGATGATCGCGAGGTATGGTTTTAGACTGAATCTCGATCGTGACTTAGGGTTTCAGATCTGGAATTGATTACGATCTTGATGTATGGCTCCGTTTTAGGGTTTTGAGGTAGGGTTTCACGTTGTGGAATGATTTTGCAATTTAGTGTTCGATTGCGATTTAATTCATCTAGGAATCGATTTTGGTTTGATTTGAGGCAGGAGGAGTCAATCAAACATTAGGGTTTCAAACAGTTGGGTTTTGAATTGAATTGAGGGATTCGAATATACAGGCTTTGCAATCTGGGTTTTGAAACTCCACTTACGGAACTGATCACAATGACAACGACAGCACCATGGATGGATGTCGATGGTGATGGCAACAATGACTACTGGTTATGGTTTAAGGTTGGCTCTGATACCATTTTATTGGAAATTAATCAAAGTGTTTAGGGATAGTTAATTACTTACCCTAAAACACATACATTTTATATAGAGAATGAGTAACAAGGTAAAAGATACAAATACCATAATACTTCTAAACACTCACATTACAATAACTCTTTAACAGATTTTCATTCAAAATTAAATTTTCTTCTCACTTTACCCCATCCCGCCTTCAAAGTACATCAATTTTCAAGGGAGTTGAAAAGCTCTATTGCTTGTGTAGTCATAGTCTCCTAGTGACAACCTCTTGCCTCCATGTATTGGGCACCCTTGACATGGTAAATATAAATGCATCACTCTGATTTGGAATTCAAAGTGGATTTGGTACTCCAGAGAAACCAAATGAGAATCTTCCCTCCACACCAGTACTTCAGAAGCTTACTCATTTTGTTTTCTTACTTCTTGTTGGCACTGTAGATAACAAGGATAGAGTTTCGAAAAACGTTTCTTGCTTGATCCAAGTTTCCTTTTTATCATGCTTTCTTGTTATCTTGTCCTCTTGTTTCTGCAAGCAACTTTTATGATCTATCACAATTATTTCATAATACATGCCTTTCTAACTTATTCAGTTGCAGGGAGTCTGCAGCTGGAAAAAGTGCCATGGAAATTATGTGGAACTTGTTGACATCAACCAACCACGAGTGGACTAAAACTGATAGACTGGTATCAGTTTTGGAAGCCCCTATGATGCGATTGTGCGCCAGGTATCTTACTCATATGCTTCAATCGAGCTACTTTGTGGGGAAGACCGTGGCTTGCATAATAAAAGCTTACAACCAATAGCAAAAGAGTATTATGCTACTTTAATCAAGAAATTCTGGACTGTAAACCCATATGATTTTCATAGGCAGAGAGGCCATCCACCCTTTGGGTTGACTGGCTACTGTAGTAAGGAAGATGTTAGTATGAAAACTGAAAGTTGTGGAGACATTTTCATACAGACTATTTCTAAGAAGTTGCATGAATCTACTTTTGTAACTATTGTTAGTTCTATGATACCAGGTATCTTCTGCAAGAAAAGAAGAGAGGGAAAGCTCTAGATTCTGTTGCTAATTTCCACTTACAGAATGGAGCGGTATGTTGTGCACCATAATCTATGACATTTTATTGCTTCTTGCATTTACAGTTCATTGTTGATAGTCAATATATGGTGTACCTAATCATATTCGTGTGATCACATATTTAAGGGTTGGTCTGTAAAAAAGTGGCTTTAGCATAGAAGAGGAGCTGGGTATGCTATGAGTTGCTACTCTAACAATTATGGGCTACAAAATTGAAGGACTACCTGTCTGTAATTTAAATTGTAGTGTTGGACAAATAATGAATGAGAGTGCTGCATGGTTGATTTGGGCCATTAATAGGGATGACAAAGTTATGCAAGTAGAATGGTGATAAAGGTATGGAATAACTCCCTAAACGGATTGACATATGAATAGTGCTAATATAGAACTTAATGGGGAAAGGTGTCAGAGAACTTGGTAGCCGTAGGTATATGTATTGGTCATGTAAAATTTCAAGGGAGTTGGTATGACAATTTTTAATCACCAACTGCATTTCTTGGAGTTGAAAGAATCGAAGATACTATGGTCGTTCCTTTATCTCTTTTCATGTGTCACTCACTATGTTGGCCTCAACACTCGTTTCTTGCAGAATTCTTTTCCTGAATTTTTTTTTTCACCATCTGTAATTATCCAGAAAGTGTATTGCTACATGAAGTTATCTTATTTTTCTCTGAGGGCTTTCTTTGTGATCTAAAGTGTAAGCACAATATTGGGTTTGAGTTTAATTCATGATCCCGGTACTGAATAATAAGCCCAGGTTTCTTTTGGTTGAATAGATGGTTGGAAGGCTTAATTGGATGGCAGATCGATCAGAGAAAGGGCTGCTTCAAAGTGGGGGAATTATGGTAAATTATGTCTATAGGTAAATTTACTCTTCAGAGCTAGTGTTTTCCTTGCATAGTATTTCACCATTTTCTGTAGGCGGGAAGATCATGTTCTCGCGTGGAAAGTTGGCCACGATGTAGTACTTGTCATGTTGATTAACCTTGGGCCCCGGATTATAAGCCTACCTGGATTAAATGTTGTACATGACTTATGAACTTGACTCTAACTTCATGGGGTGATCCTTGGGCATTCATTCTACTACCTTGAGAATGTTCTGATCAAATGATAGCACTATGTTTTGAAAGCAACAGTAACAGCTCGGACAGACATTGAAGAAGTGACGTGTGATTTTGTTGTTATGATCTGTTAGCTATATAATCTCCTTGGAAGATTTATTGGATGGAACCTTTCTTTGCAACCTCCTTTCATGGGCAACATGAAGTACGTTGAAGTGTGATTGCAGGTTGGAGAATATTGAAGAGAATGCTCACTCATATTTTAGCACAGGGCACATCCATGCTTCATGTGATGCAAGTCGCTTTGTTGAGGTAATTTCTGCTTGCTTAGAAAGGAAGGAAGAGTTGACGTGCATGTTGGCCTTAATTGGAAATCCTGATACTTCCAACTCTGTATGCGTGTGTGTTTGTCTCACTCTTTGTTTTATGTGCTGTCCCTGAGTTTTTGCTCTGGTCTGCAGACAGGAAGGAGTATGATGTAACAAGGGATCAGAAGATTAGCGAAGAATAATTGATTTTTTGTCTCAAGGTAACGTCTCTATTGTTCAAGAATATACCAAACTTATTATGTAGATTTTGATCTAAAATTCGCCACTGAACAAAAGCTTGCAGAGCCGCATATGAAAGTTTGGGCACTTGGTGTAATTTGCTTAGATGTAGCAGATCAATTAAAAAAGATTGTGCTTAGATATGTTGACAGAATCTGTAAATCTACAAGGTATACATTTCTGGGTTATATGCCAGTTCCTTAAGGAATTATTTTATTATGGCAAAAATTAGTATATCCTATAGTTTCAGAGTTTGTAGTCTCTTTGTTCATAGAGAAACAGCATTTATTGCTTTAGGGAAACAATATCTGGGTGACTATTTTTTTGTCCCGAAGCAGTTCAAAATTTCTACTTTTATCCATTATTTTGAACCTTTATCCATGTAGCTGGTTCTATGTAAATGGGAGGAAGCTTATTCTGTTTTATACCTTGTTTTCAATGGAAAGGCTTACCTAGTAGTAAAGGTTAGCAAATACTTGCATGTGAAAAGAGAGGCCTGTAAGCATGGCTTGCAGGGATTTTCCATGTCCAGTAGAGAGGGGCCTCATGCCCGAGAAGGGGCACAAAAGGCAAGTCAAAGGAGCTTGCAATAAGCGGGGAAGATCCTTTGCTTCTACTTGGATCTACATTTTCTACTTCAAATATAATCATTTTAAATCCACTATGAAAGTAGAGTAATCGCGTTTGCTTCATTGTCAAGCATACAGTAAATTTATTTGGCCTGTACCTGCTTTGAAGGGTAGTGTGCAACCTTTTGGCAGGTGGCACGTCTATGATTAGTGATTAGATATATGCAAAATTATTTTTTTTGCCGTAAATAGCCTGATAAGTGATGAGATTCTGCGTTTACATGGCTATTAAGGAGAGAAACTATAATTTGTACACCGTGTATTAATCCTATAAAATCCATTCTCGGTTCTACACATACGTAGCTTGCAACATCTTGCACGGACACAGCATAGAGAGAGAAAAGACATATTTTTTCACATTAGCTTTCCTCATGACTAGTTTCCAGAACATATTCTCTCATAAGTCTTGTGTTAGATTCATCAACCATCTGCAAAAACCCGCGAAGATGTGATTAGAAAGACGCGAGATAGGAATAGATAATGAAGAGAAGACTCGTGCAAAAACAGCAGCAGTGATTCCTGACCTTAGAAGCCAGCCGCTTTAAGTTATCCCACTCGAAATCATTCTTGCAATATGCAGATCTAACCTGGTTGGCATTGCATTATTATGTAGTAGTGTAAAGAGTACTGAATTTAAAATAGGGCGATAAGATAAAAGTATGTGTTTGATTCTTAGGTAACTACTAACCTCTAATATACGCAAAGCTGCAATACGTTCGTTATTCCATGTATCCGCCAACAAGAAATGAAAATTCTCATGAGTCAGAAATTTGATATTGAAAGTTTACAATACAATCCACCAAATAAATATTAGAGATTTTTCTTTCCCAAAGGATAACATTCAAAAGACACCAAAAAGATACATATAAGGAGACTATAAGTACTGAAAACCATCCTTAGAATTGTCATTTCTGCAATATTAAGTGAATCAGTAGATGAACATAAAACATGTCAAGAAATGAGTAATGAAGGAAACAAAACAAACACACCACCCCCGTCAACCCCCCACCCCACCCCAACATAAAAAATAAAAAAAAATTAAGAGTCCAAAACCAAGCACTGAATAAAGCCATTACATGCATTAAGACACTATCCCGATGAGCCGAATCCAAAGCTTTTATTTGATGTCTTGACAATTTGGCAAGCACCCTCAGCAACACCAAAGAAGAGTTTGACCCAACGCTTATTCAAAGCATTATGCACCCATATACTTGATTAGCTCATTCAAAATGAAAAGAAAAATGAATTTCATGCAGAATTGATCAATATTTCAAATTTTTAATTTAGATTGTTTAGCGTAGATGTGAAAACTGTTTAGCATACCTAAACTTTTATGCCGTGGAGATTCCCTCATCAAATCTGCACAAAACTTGTCTCCATTATTCAATGCATGCCTACTCAAAAATTCCATCAATTCTTCATGAGCCTCAGGATTATAGCTCTGCTCTGTCAAGTAACCATTTACAGATGAAATGATCCAGATATAGATATATTTATACCCCAATTCAAGCTTATTTGTAGAAAGCTGCATTTCTGTAGTACTATCACCGGAATACTACGAGTCTACGAGAAGGAATAAAAACAAGTGGGAGGAACCTCAAGCTGTGCAGTGACAATCCTAACTGCAATATATGTGAAGAAATTGTGGAGGTTGTTGGCAGCCTTGGCTTCTGGTGATGCTTCTCCGAATCCTGCAATAAACAAGTAGCAAGATGCTACATCGTAAATTCCTATGTTCCGATGTGTAGATGTATGTCTATAGCTGTATAGCCTTTTTTGAGGATGGTGTGCATTAGGATGCTGTCAATTGTCATGTAAAAACCTCTTCAGATCTCTTATCAACCCAATTCCATCCGGTGGTTAATTTCTGCTTCCATAATAATCAGAGAATTTCTAGGGGATCCAACAAAAAAATCGGCTTTTTTTCTCTCATTGATTGTCAGAACGCCATCTGGGTACGAAACCTATTAAAAGGTCTGCTAGAGATCAGAAATTGTTTAAAGAAATAGTTTTTATGAAGAACAAGTTATATCTTGTATCTGTTCCGGGTGATTGAAACAATAGAGGAATGGGTAACATATAGGCACGTAGTTACGAAAATACGGTCAATGAATATCGATGTAAAGGTTTTGGTTTGGGTATGTGCATAGGTATATGCTAAAATGAATCTGCATTTGCTAAATGCTCAAATGTGTACATATATGAATAGTTGTATGCATATGTATGTGTGTGCAGCCAGAAGGGAGGATTAATATTTGATAACCCACCAGGTACATACATCTTTTGACAGTGGAAACTAGTCGGTTGAGAAGTCCTCTGCTTCCATGGCCTAAAAGGAGAAGCTGCTCCGTTTCGTCTGCAGATTTTTGGTGGGAAAATGGAGAGCTGAGAAAGAGGCAGAATTGTGGAGGATTCCATGGGTCACAGTTCTTGTGGCAAATGATGAAGATAAGAGTTTGTACTATCTAGTTGGGACAAAATTGAGCGTTAGCATCTCTGCTCCCTTTGCAAAAATATCTTCTGGATTGTGATAATAGGGGATTTTTTTGGGGGGTGGGGTTTGGATGTGGTTTGGATGTGTGTGTGAAAATTCGCCCACCACTATAAATGACACATCCAAGTGAATTTTAGCGCGGCGATATTTCTATATTGTGAATCTGTAAACAAGATTTTCAGGCATTTTTTTGTCATTTGCTAGAGCTTCAACTGATGCAATAATGCATCTGGCATAGTTTTAGAGCCATTCGATGCATGTAATTTTCATTTTTTTCATTCGTGAAATTTATGTGTATCAAATTAACAGACAACTCTAAATACATTTATGTCTGAATGTGAATCTACATGCTTAGATATAAGATAATGTTGGAGATATTATATCTCACGGAGTCAGGATTTGTTCATTTGATCTTGGATTTGTGCTGGATCTGCATAGTAAAAAAAAAAAAACAAGAAGTGGAAATTGAACTTATTATTTAGCATTTACTTATTTATTTTCCGCTAGTATGTTGAACGATTGGTTTAAAATGCGGGTGCACGTATGAGGGTAGAGTTTGCAAAGCACTGACGCACAATTCTTTTTCTTTTTCATTAAGTCTTACCATTGGTTGTTGTTAACGTCTAAATCTTTTGCATTCCCGTCCCTTCACTTCAACAGAAATGCATTTTCCTTTCATCTGATACATTACAACCCTTTGGTTTCCCCAGTCTATAAAGCCTTGTTGCCATTTTCTTTTTCTTTTATGTTGAATTATCTCAAAAGCTAGAGATATCACTGTGAGGAAAGAGAGAGACAATAATCAGGAAGAAGAAAGCCATTGCCCTGAGTAAGGGAGGTCGAATTCCATCGAACCATCGCCAATTTTTTTGCCGGAATCATATTTTGAAGTAAAAATACTTATCTTCAACCTTCGATCAAAAATTATGAGAGTTTTATCACACAAAACCATCTTTGTTTTGTGTTGTTTTCAAAACCCATAACTAGGGTGGTTGACCAGACGAAGGGGGCGGTCGACCGATACAACAGTTGACCTATCTGGCTGGGCTGGCAATTGACCAGCCAGTGCTGTTTTCTAGCAAATTGTTTATTTTGTTCAACTTAGGCCCGGCTTTCACTTGTACCTATACATATACACTAAGACTTGCACAAGCATGCACTTCTAGTATTATCATGTCCACGAATTCCATGGAATAACGTGAGACTAGGATTGCTAATATGTCTATATTATGTTTAAGTTATATAGTTATGTTTAAATCCGTTATGTTGTTAGAAATTATGTGCAGATTGCGAGATGTTGTTGAGATCCTAACTATGAGGTTGTGTTGTTGGAGGACTTTCTTGCGAGTATGTCGATTTGACTTTTTAAAAACTTGTCAACAAAGTTATATGTTTCAGTTTGATTAAGGTGTGGAGTGTTTGGGTGGTAACGACATTCTATGGTTACAATAGGATGGAAATGGATGAGTTGTTATGGGTTTATAGAGGTGGATTATGAGGATGTGTTTTGAGAAATTTGGTAAGATGAAGGCATGGAGCTTAATCGTTGTAATTTGAAATTAGTATCAGTATCTTGTGGTTGTGGGAGTTTTTACATGTAGAATATTGTGTGGGGGTAAACTTATGAGATAAATTTATAACGTGACATTGAGCTGAATATGGACTATCAGCAATCTTGATCATTCGTCATTTTGGGAACTCATACTCCTTGGGATAAATTAGACATACGGCTGTGTAGTGACCATGGAGAGAAGTTCAAGTGAAAAAAAAAATTAAAAAAATTAAATAAAAATCTATGGAGTTATATTTTTAGTTTAGTGTATGAGGTTTATGGATGAATTAAAGATTTTGGAAGCGGTAGCGTGTGTGGCTATTTATGAAAATTGTTGTTTGCGGGCTAGAAATTTTGATTACTTAGTTTTGATGACCCTATTGAAGTTTGGTAATTGATAAGATTTTAGATATTTATACGATGGTCCATAATATTTTTATTTCTTTGAGTGCTTAGTTAAATAGAATCAGATTTGTAATTGAAATTTGATAAGACGTATCCTTCTAGTAGTATCATTGGTATTTACGGAGCTTAAGATTGAGATGGTTGGTATTAAGTAGACTGATTTCAAAAATTATGGTCTTGCTGCATTTTTTTTATAATGTTGGATTGAGCACTTGGTGGAGGCTGACTCGATATCTCTGGTTCATATTTGGAGTATGATTGTTTACACTAATGGGACTAGTGAATTTGAGAATAGTTAAACTATGTAAATTACATTTGGTGTTATTTTGTGCGATGTGTACTTGATTAGATTTAATCTATGATGAGACGAGATCTATTTGTATTACAGGACTTGTGCTACTGTATATATAACCTTTGTAAGTCTATGGAGTTGATAGCAGATTTGGGTCTTGAGGTTTAATGGATAGTACTAGTTAACTATTGAGGTTCTTAGAGCTTGGCTTACTAGGTTTGGACTAGAATTATTTTGGATCCTTTTCAGGACTATACTAACTTTAGATTTGATGGATGAGCTTGGTGGATTATCTTCGTTTTCAATTGTGAGTTAGTCATTTTTAGATGAACTTGGAATACTATTCAAAAGAGATGTTTGCATATATGCTAGTTATTTTATTGCGGTGGATGGTAGCAAAATGTGACAAGGGTTTTCATTCGGAATAACTTGGATGTATTTCAAAGAGTTGACTATCATGGTATTAGATGTGAAAGAGAAATTTTATATGGTAGTTAGAAATTGGGTATTCAACCTTGGCATGACAAGATAAAATTTAGACATTCTTTTTAGTGTTGATGGATCTTTATAGCTATACATTTTAGGGATTGATGGATGTATGAAATCTATGAACTGATGTCTGTCTTGTTTAGTAGTTTCTGACAAAGCTGTAAATGTTTAGAATTGTAACGTACAGTCATTGATTGGCAATCATCATGAATGGAATGTGGATAATGTCATCTTTTATATATGATGAGGTAGGTTGGGAACAAATGGAGTATGAATTTCCCTGAGCAATTTAATATGGTTAAGTGATAGTTAAATATTTAGTTTAATAGATGAATGGACAGAAATTATGGAGATTTGACATTCTTATAGAACTTGATACCATTGGTTATGATTATCTTGGTCAATCCATTGTTCGATGACGAGTTGTGGCCTATTAGAAACTAGATTGGATGCAATTGGATATAATATTGTGGGATACAATGAGACACTTGGTAGCCCAAGTTAGGATTATTGAATGGTTGTAGAGTTTTGGAAGTTCTTAATACTTGCTAGGTTCGATATTTATGGAGATAGCTAGTGATTTCATTTGAAACTTTGGCGATGGTAGAATGTGTGAGATCTCAACTTGGGTGTATTGGAGTTGTTTATATATATTAGATTTTTATTGTAGTGATGCTAGAATTTTTGTTACAAACTTTTCGTAAATGGGAATTGTGAACTGACCTTTTAGGACACCAAAAAAAAAAAAAAAGAAGGATTTATATTTAAGAGTTCGCTGTCGTAAACCATATGTTTACACTTTATATATTTTTGACATTAGCTATAGACTGGCACCAGATATTTCAATGACCGGGTGATTGTTCTATTTTCTTTGCCTCTAAATTATTAAATTTTATATATCTATTTACTTGACTTTCAAAAAAAAAAAAAAATAAGTGGAGACATTATACATTAACACTTGTGATAGATCTATTTAAATTTATCAATTTCGAGGACGAAACTTATTTTAAGGGGGGAATGATGTTACACCCCAACTTTAGCCTAACATATTTAACTTAGAATTTAAAATTTAAAATTTTTTTTGTCTGGACCTTAATTAATTATTATTTTTATAAATTAGAAGCACTGTTTTTTTTATGGTACAAAACTATTTTGTATTGGCTAGTTATATATATATATATATATATATTATTTTCATTATTTGCATGATTATAATTTTGGGAGTACAAGTTCTATTTTGATAAAATAATTATATTTGGTTCATTATATATTATTGGAGTAATAGTTTAATATAGGACTATTAGGGTTTTCGCTTTTAAGGCCCAGATACCTAGATAATGGGCTTTTTGGGTATTAGAGTTTAGTATATAATATTAGGATTTCTACTATTAGGGCTTCACAGTGTTTCAAGAAAGCTTGGACTACATCTTTCGGCCGAGAGCTCTCTGGAAAGTCTCTTAGTTGGTATGAACATCATCTTCTTCTTTATTTTCCTTCTCTTCTCCTTTCTTTTTTTTTTATTTCTGTATTTTTGGGCACTTCATTATGGTTGGCTTATATGATGTTTGGAAGATTGGGTTGCACAGGCTTTCGGTTTCGTGTCAATTGACGCGGTATGCATTATTCATTATTTGTCCATTGTTTAGGTTGTTACAGGAGATGGATTTGAGTTGCTTGATTAAGATTAGGCTGAGATTTGAGGCGAGGGATAGGGCATATTGTATTGGAAATTTTACAGATTATTCCCATAGTTTTAGGTAGACACCAAACATGTCTAACATTCCTTATTCCCTCATTAGTAGTGTGCTTGGCCAGGCATGACCAGTGCGTGTGCAATTGTGGTGGGTATTACGGACGTAAGGTTTTCTTATTATTATATTCATGTATGGGTCATTAGTTAAATTGTAATAAAGAGAGACAATGGTATCAAACAATGGCTATTGTATATATTGACGGTGCAATTCAAATTTGGGTTTTGGGCCAAGGGTTGGCTGCTACCAGTGGTGCTATTAATCTAGGATTAAGTCTATTATGTTAATACTACCGAGCCAAAGTAGACAATGTTATGTTTGTAGTACGTAATACTTGACTTATTGCGCAATTTATTTTATACAGGTTAGTCTCATTTTCGCACAATCGGATTATATCTCTCGAATTCAGGTGAGTGGTTAAACATGTTACGTACTTTCGAAATCTATCTGTTCCCCTAAAAATATCCCTTTAAAAGTTGTATTTATTTCTTATAAAATTAAAAAGTATATTTGGTATCTCGTTAATCAAACGGCATATGATTGGTGTTCTTTGAATCATTTAATTTTCTGAATGGTCTATTTGGTGAAAACTTTGTGGATATTAATTGGGAACATATTTTGAAAGTCCAGGGAAATTAATCCTCTGTGTGCGGGTGACTCTGGCCATTAGGGAAGATTCTTGGGTTAGGCCGGGTGACCCTAATGCTCAACGGTTGAAGGAAAAGTTCCTGGTGCGTCCTGGTGACCTTAACCGGATCGTCTTAGGGAAAAGTTCCACGGGCTGCCTACTTGTGGTGACTCTAAGTTCGATATTGGATCCAATTTCTGAGTTATTTATTTCACTGGCATTTGGTACTATTTGGTATTTGTGGTTCCCCTTGTTGTTTGGTTGGATATCTGATTGTGATCACCATTGAGATTTATTATTGGTTAAATGGAACATTGTTTATTTTATTTGGTTGTGGTACACTCTTATGCCTTATTTTATGCAGATAACTTAAATTATTTTAATTCCCTTTTAGAAATTTATTGTAATATACATGCTTTGTCATTCACTGAGCTTTCAGCTGACGGATTTATTCCACCTCATTTTCAGGCGATACAGGAAGTTGGATAAGGACTCTGGTGGAATTGTGGGATTTATTTTATTGACCTCCATAGGACATTTCATTTAGTGTTAGGATTTTACTTAATTGCTTCCGCATATTATTTTTGAACTCTTCGTAACCAGATTTTGTTATTCTATTTATTGTTTGGAGGTATATTTTTATTGGATGGTTCGTGAGATGGTTATGCCTCACGATTGGTTTGGAACTTTTGGTTGGAATTTTGTGAAATGAAAACTTGGTCTTTTGGTAAGCGATAACGGAAGAAAGTAAACTCGTTTGTGTTAGCCCATCGTGGCAAAGATATTGCGATTTGGGCGTCGACCTATGTTTGATTTGGATTGGGCGTCGGTTCATTTTAAGGGCCCCAACTAGGAGGAGTTGGAGACAGTTGAGCTGACTTCGCAACGTCTACGAAGGCAGCTCCGAACCTGAAATAGTGACGGGCAGTGTCTTAGACGTTCTTGAGTCGATAAAGGAGAAGCGGTTAGGGTTCGTTGGTACCTAATCTAATGATGCCACGTTCGTTTGGATCTAGTTAGGGTGAAGTCAGTATTAACTTGAGTGGACGGTAAAAGGTTCTTGTCTTGCTAAGTTAGCAAGCAAGTTGGGTATTTAACCTCTGACAACAAACTCTGGGTGTGTAATGGCCTGTCAATATCAATCGAACACCCAATGCTAGATGTCAAAAAGGTAGGATTGGATTCCCGATGTGGTGAATCCTAGAAAATTTAATACAAGATTCACAACAAACCTACATATTAATTCCGCTGCTTATTACTTTGTTGATTTTGCTTTATTATTTGTCATATTATTGTATATTGGGTTTGTTTGTTGGGTAAGTATTTCCGCTGAGTTTTATTACTCATGGAGTAATTTTTTCACTCCTAGCATCTCATGCCAAATAAAGGAGTGCAGTTGGAGGACCAACTCGAGCTGAAAGAGCCTGACTTTGAAGTAGAGGGCCACAACCGCACCTGGCTACTGTACCCTTAGAGGCTTTGTTACATATTTTGAATAATGTTGTAAACCCATAAGTGTATCTTTGTAATTCTTGTTAAATTTTCGAAACTATGATTTATTTCCAATTAAGAATCTCCGGATTTACGTTTAAATCATGTTTTTCATAATTAAATGAGAATGAAAAGTTCTATATAAAGTTCCGAGAAATCCGGACGTTATAATATGAGGATGATATCAACAAACATGCATATATATCTGCCCATAGAACGTTGACAATTCAGACAGTGTTTGTTTTGGCACATAGTATGTCTGTTGTACAGCAGGCTCTCCATTTCGAGTGATCAATATGGTATTGTACATATGAGCTTATTTATTTTATGCAAATCTATATGCCTAAATTATCATATATAGCATACTTGTTAATGAAAGCTAAGTACCACAACCTACCTATTTCTTCATGTACTTTCTCCATGCACTTTTTGCATTTAATCAACATAAGTTTTTGTGTGATTATTATACGCACAAGAGCTGACAAGTCGTATAATCCCAATTACGAAGGTGATCTCGGAGTGATTCTGTAGACTATAATGGTCTCAACTTTACGGTGAAATTAAGTATTCGACTTAGTCAACTGTTCGTGGCTTGTGAGATGCAACGATGCATGTTGTGTTTAGTTGTGGTTCTATTATTTAATCTGTATATTTCATGGAAATAAGAAGAAGAAATAAATGACTATTTTCTTCCACCATACCAAATAATACTTGATATGTAAGAAATTGACGACTGAGGAGGTCTTCTCGTCTCTACCGTTGTGGTCTCCTCGGCAATTCTATTTGGGCTCCTGCCCGAACAAAGGTGGTTCCCCTTATCCAAATAGGGTTTCATAACAATTAAGACGGGAGTTTTGAAAAAAGACTCATGACGAAAACAAACTATATTGCGATCGAATTTGTAAGGATAAAGCCTTGATCCGCGAGGATAAGGACTCCACATGAAAAGGTGAGGAGTGATGATCCTATCCAATGTTCTGAATACCGGATCGGTTTGGGTACCGGTTTTTCTATTGGTACGGTACGTACCGGTACCGGTCATGTACCGGGTACGGTATCGGATTTATCGCAACTATCAATATATATATAAATTATAGAGAGAAAGTCCAAAAAAATTAATTTTTTCCGCAATTCTTAAAAAAAAAAAAAAACAAATCCGGTACAGGCCGTACCGGCCGATATGGCCGGTACGGCCGGTACCCGGCCGGTACCGACCGGTATTGAAGGCGGTACGGTACTAGGAGTACTTGGTACCGTTTTTATGTCAAAACGGTACGTACCGGCCGGTACGGTATTGACAACTTTGATCCTATCACGATCTCAAAGCAGCAGACTCTTAGTAGAACTAAAAGAGGGCAGGAGATATAAACACATGAGAGAATGAATAGAACAGGTACAACCTATTTTCTAGTACTACTCTGTTTATTTTATCCTTCTCCAAATATCTCTCGATCACACATCAGAAAAGTGTTGACTAATATCACACCGGTGTTCCTAGTCTTTTACAGGTCATAGCCGAGGAGGGAGCAATGGAGGCTTATCAATATTAATAAACAATCACTCATATTTACAACCCATTTACTTGATTCTCGTCTTTAATTGAAAAGTGGCGAATGTAGTTCAAATACTCTTTTTTGAATCACATTTTGTCTGGGATCTTTTTTTTTGCTTAACTTTGGTAATGGATATTTGTATTTTATTTAAAATGTTCATTACAATATTTCTGTTTGAATTATTAATTCATTCATTCGCTCTCCAAAAAAGTGAAACTATTGCATCCATCCATGTTGAAAGGATCATACTCTAAAGAAAAATCTAACCTTTCATACTTTTATATGGTCATATTGAGAAAAATCTACCCTTTGATATTAATATATATATTTGTGTGTGTATTCTATATTATAAAGTAGCTGATCTTAGAGTGCATTAATCTACATCCTCATACTTGTTCCTTACTGCTTTTGTGCATAAAAACAAACAAGTTAGAGCCCTATCATTATCTGATCATCATGATCTTGTCTCCACTCACCAAATGGTAAGATACCAGTCCCACCACTTGAATTATCCCTTTTTATCTCTTTAAGCAGTAAATTGGCCCCATCTCCTCTTTGTTTACACATAAAGGAAAAAGAGCGATTGATTGATTATGTCTCCCACTAAACTAAAAGTGGGTGTTTTAAGGGTCTTTAACACTACTTATTTACGCGTAGTTGACAATTAAGTATCATCACGTGTAAATGTAGGGGCGGAGTCAAAACTTAGATTTAAGCGTGTCGTTGTTCAAGAAAATTTTTAATTGTGTTGTCGTATATTATACATAAAAATTATTAAGAGAATGTCATATAGTTAGGACTAAACCCTTTATTTTTTAAATCGTACTTTTTATATTATTTATTTTAAAAAAATTAATTTATTCAGATGTCTATAGGTACTTAATCAAATTACAATATTAGGATATACAAAATGTATTTTTGGTTTGAAATTGAGGGTGGCACGTGCCCCATTCCCCCTCAACATAGCTTCGGCCCATTGTAAATGTGTAATGTTAAAGAAAATTAACGTATTACGTGGAAGTGTCTCGGGCACTGAAAATTATTGACATTTATATAAAGTTCACGATTAAGTATAAAATCCTGCATAAAGGTGTAAGGTTGAAGGACACCACATAGTACTATTTCAATCATTGAATTATTACTTGTGGGGTGGGAATGCCAAATAGTTTCCAGTACAAAATCATCATACGTAAGCAATAGATCTTGATTGTTTGTACTTTGTATGATTTATTGTTTGCATTGAACCATCCAATGGTCTGTCATCCACTGGCAGAAAGAAACTTCAAAGAGAAGAGATCAAATGTATAATTGTTTTGGACTTTGGAGGGGACTGTGTTTACAATAATTCAACTTTGAAGGGGTTAAAATATAACAATTGAATTATCGAACCCATATTATTTTAGCATAAATATTAAAAATTACAAGGAAAAATTGAGATTAGGGTGTCGTGGCAGGTGCCTGCAACCCTTTCGTCTGCCATTACTTTACGAAGAATGCCAATCATCACGCATTAGACGGTGGATAATATATAAAAGATGTATCAATATTTGTAAATTATATATTAATATTTGTGTTTGTTTGACATTAAGTGTATATTACCCACCGTCTAGTAATCGATTACTAGACCCTTATTTTATGTACACATTCAGAGAGGGAAAAAAAACCCATTGAAGCTTAAACAAACACCGTATTTTGATTTTGTTTGGTTCATTTTTTGAATTATTATTTTTAAATAAAATTCAGATCATACTTATCGAGGTGGGTTATTGTTGATAATTGAAAATATTTTTCATCGAAGAATTTCTTTCTCACAAAAGTAGAATTAAACAAAATTTACAAGAATGTTTAAATTACTAGTCCAAACTAGAAGCGAGCAAATTTTATTAAAAAATTTAAAAAACGTTAAAAATAATATAGAAAAGTATGACAAAAAGATTGAACGAGTAAAGCCGAATTGATCAACTTTCAAGAATGGCTAGTTGGCTAGCCTGCAAGGCAAGACATATATTATATACTTCGTCCATCTCAAAATTATTATTTATTATGAAAAATGAGAAATCAAAAATTTATTTTTTCTAAAATAATGTTAAACTTTTACTAATTAAAAAACTCATTAATATTTTTTAATTTGTAGAATAAAATCTGAATCTTTTGCTTTACAGAAATCTTTTTCTTTATAAATATTCGTTTTGGACGTGGAATAATCTTTTAGGTGGGAACGAATACATTTTAGACAGAAATTATTATGATTGTTGACTATAATGAGTTGTTTGGTTCAACTAATCTTTCCCATGAACAGAAAATTTGACTATTTTTTAATTAGCCTTAAAAATTGACTAGTTTTTAATATGCGCTCACTTTTGGACTACGAGGAAAAAAAAATAAAACTAATGAAATTTTAATTTCTAACAATAATTTGTGAGACTCACATGTTGACATTTTTCAACAGAATAAATATTTTTTATAAAAAAAATAACTGTACAAAATACAAGGTTTTATTAAAAAATATTCTTTGAATTTGATTCCTACTGATTGGTGGGTTTGGTCTGACTTGGTTATTTGATTATTCTTTCGTTCTTATATGAAATTTTTTGTCTTTCGTTAACTTTTTGTAAATTATTGGATCTTGTCAACAAGAGGTTTCAGAAAAACTATAAATAGTTGACCAAATTTAAAAAAGACAAAAATAATAAAAAAATATATTTTTGTGCTCATTTGTCTTCTTTAGTGATTTTTTTTATAGGTTATAAACATAATTTTATATTTTTTAGATTCTTTTCATTAAGACGAACTAAAAGTCCACAAAAATTGAGGCCAAAACAATAAATGCGAATTTTTTTAAAATAGAAACAAAAGGTGCTAAAATATAAGTTAGTTAAGGCAAACTGAGCCTAAATTCTTTATTTTATGTTATTATAATTTTTTCAAAAATAATTGCTGCCACAAATTCATGTCTGGGGTCAAACGGGATAATATTTAGTATTAATTTAATTTTTGGGTAAAATACACTGACCTTTCCTGAGGGTTAATAATTACAATGACCTCTTTTAAGATTTTAAGAAAAGTAATTATCTTCTTTACTTTTAAAACTATTAGATCATTACCTTATCCCGTTAATTTTCATTAGTTTTGTCCTTCCTTCACACTCACTTTCGCCCTTCCTTCACACTCACTTTTTTAATTTTTTTCAACAATTTGTTTAAGAAAAATTCATTCTATTTTTTTCAGATTAGAAGATTTTTGTTCATATTTTTAAAAATTTATTTTCACAAATTCAAAAAAATAAGGAAAAAACTAAATTGGTGCCAAAATTTAAAAAATAAAATTCTTTTTTATATAATTTTTTAAAATTTTGACACGAATTTAGAAATCTTGTTTACTTCTTTATATTGGTGCAAATAATTTTTAAACGTATGCGCAAAAATACTTTAATTTTTTGAAACAAGCATTAATTTTTGTAATTAAACTTTTTGATAATTAATGAAAAAAATAATTGATCCACGTATTGATAAAAAATAAAAGTGTATTTATTAATATTAGATTAAATTATTTGTGCTAATTTACTTGCATCTTGATTAAAATTAAAAATAAAATAAAATAATTTCTAAAATAAAAGTTCTCATTATTTTTACTATCATACCCTTATCAAATAAGCATACAACATTTTAAAACATTTAGTCTTTCAACGTTATAGATTTTTTCACGACATATTTATTGTTTTGAATATATAATTGCTTTTAGTTAAAAGTGTCAAATCTAGAAGAAATTCTAAATAAAATTATTTTAAAAATTTTGACAATTATTTTTTTACTTACTTCTTTGAATTGGTGGAAATAAATTTTTAAAAATAATATCGAAAATATTTTAATCTTTTGATTTAAAAAATAGCATGTATTTTTTAAAAAAAAATTTATTGAAAAACATATTAAGGGAGTGAGTGTGAAAAAAGGGTAAAATGGTCAAATTTAAGGACAAAACTAACTGAAGGGATAATGATCTAATAGTTTCAAAAATTGGGAAGGTGATTGTATTTTTTAAAACCTTAGAGGAGATTATTGTAATTGTAAGAAACATCAGGGGAGGTCAGTGCATTTTACCTTTACTTTTGTTTTTACCCTATTTGGGAAACAATAATGCTAGAGGCACAACCTCCCAACCACAACCCCAACCACAACCCTCCAAACCATCCACTCTCCCTTTCACACGTGGAACACCCACCCAACCCCTTGTCCTTCTCCCTCTCTCCTACAACTCTCTCTCTCTCAGATTTTGTTTTTTTAACTCTTATTCTTATTTTTTAGTTTTTTTTATTTACTAATTTTTTGTATTTATTATTTTGTACTAATTTTTTTATAAATTATTAGTTCGTCTTGACGAAAAAATCAAACAAGTAAACTTTTTTGTTTATAGGTAATTTTTTTTTTTACTAGAAATAAAAAATAATTCTAAACATGATTTGTTTTGACTTATTTTTTTTATAAATTTTTTAATTTTTAATAAGTCAAACAAAAAATAAGTCTAATTAGGTAAAAAATAACATGTCACGTGTTATATTCATACTTTCGTTTGTAAAAAGATCTATTTCTTACATGTATATATGATTCTCCAAATTTAATTAGTTTATCTGATTAGTTTTATCTAATCAGATTTATTTTTACCTAATCAAACTATACTACATGTTACAAAAAAATTAAGTTTGATTAATTTTACCTAAACATGTCACCTCTTTTTTATTAGAAACAAAGACTAAGTCTAAACTTGATATATTTTGACTTATTTTCTTTTTTATGAAATTTTTTATTTTTGAATATACTTTTTAATTTTTCTAAAATATCTCGTGAAAACAATTAATAATTAATAAAATATTATTAAGTCAGACAAAAAATAAGATCTGATTAGGCAAAACTAATTAAATTTGATTAGACAAAACTAATTAATAAATCTGATTAGATAAAACTAATCAGATAAACTAATTAAATTTGGAGAATCATATATACATGTAAGAAATAGATCTTTTTACAAACGAAAGTATGAATATAACACGTGACATGTTATTTTTTACCTAATTAGACTTATTTTTTGTTTGACTTATTAAAAATTAAAAAATTTATAAAAAAAATAAGTCAAAACAAATCATGTTTAGAATTATTTTTTATTTCTAGTAAAAAAAAAAATTACCTATAAACAAAAAAGTTTACTTGTTTGATTTTTTCGTCAAGACGAACTAATAATTTATAAAAAAAATTAGTACAAAATAATAAATACAAAAAATTAGTAAATAAAAAAAACTAAAAAATAAGAATAAGAGTTAAAAAAACAAAATCTGAGAGAGAGAGAGTTGTAGGAGAGAGGGAGAAGGACAAGGGGTTGGGTGGGTGTTCCACGTGTGAAAGGGAGAGTGGATGGTTTGGAGGGTTGTGGTTGGGGTTGTGGTTGGGAGGTTGTGCCTCTAGCATTATTGTTTGGGAAAGGAATATTAAAGGACACGTGACAATGAAGAAAAAGATCCGTACCGCCCAGGTCAGAGATTAGCTGTCGCAGTTGGGTGGTTAAACCACGCAACGGACGCTACATTGACGCGGATCCCTGCGCGGCAGAAATTACCCACCCGCTCCACCTAATCGTGAACCACACTTACTTGAGAGAGATAGAGCCTATTAAATTATATTATTTTAAAAATAGAATTTAATTTAATTAAACTCATTTGGACAAAATTTTTTTATGTGTTTTAATCGTATTTAATACAGAACTTTCTTTGAATTGTGAGGTTTGATAAACAAAATGTCCTTGGAGGTAACTACATTTGGACTAAATTATTTTTATTGCTGTGACACATTTATTATTTCTCGAATTTTTTGTACTTCTATCATTTTTTAAATCATCGTTAGCGGACCATATGGTAAAATGTTTAAAAAGTTCCTGCCTTCCAGCTCAATAATTTAGCCCAACTAGACTGTACTATAAGGTTTCGAATAAAAACTTATCTAGTGACAAATGAGCCGAGCCAATCTGAATTTTAACATATTCATATTTGCTTGTTAAAGTTGAACTTGAGTTTGAGCCCAATAAATATTTAACTCGTCAAACTAGTTTAAGCTTGGGTTGAGCGCGAACTTATGCACGAATACTATACGTTCATGCTTGACGTATGGATCCAAACTGCAAATAAGATTTTTATTATAGAAAAAAAATCCTAAATTTTAAAAAATTAGGTATTTTCTCATGTCACGTGGTTAGAGGTGTAACCGGTCCGGTTAGGTAGAATTCATGGGACCGGACTGGTTGTCCGGTTTGAAAATTTTGTAAATCAAAACCAGAACGATTTCACCGGTTCGGTTTCAATCAGTTTGAGCATGTTTTGGTTCGGTTTGGACTTTTTAATTTTTTGGACAATATTTCGGACCAATCACAAAAAATAAAAAATAAAAAAATAACAATTTGGAGTAAAATTTTCAACAATAGAAATTCATTGAACATTACTCTGAAAGATTGAACAATTTTAAATTACTCTTATTTTTTATACTCGGACTGGTGATTTTTTATTTTCATTCACTCTCTGTAAATAGTGATTTTTCATTTCTAAAACACGAAAATTATCCTAAAATCCTATTAGATCAAATGACTAATGGAGTAATGAGTTATAAGTTATAACACATAAACCTAAAAATATAACATATTTTTATTTATAGCTCCATCCAGTTCGGTCCGGTTTGAACCGATTTGTATTCTCCCAAACCAAAAACGGACCGAAAAATTAGTTTCTCCAAACTCTCAAACCGAAATCGGACCGGACCGAATTTTTCAATCCTCAAACCGTTGGTCCGGTTTGATTTTTCGGTCTGGTCCGGTTTCCTGATTTTTATTTTCACCCCTACACGTGGTATTAACTACATTACTATCTTAAACATACATATTCAAACGCAAATTGATAATATTTAAAAAAAAAACAAATTACAAAACTTACATTCGTTGAATCCTCTCAATGCATTTGTTTTTAAATTTTAATTCTTTATAATCTCCGATTAATGTTCACTAATAATTTAACATGTCGGGTAATGAGATTAATCTCACAAAAATTAATTGAAATATGCGTAAAAATTTATCTGAACACACATATTTAAATGCATATGGATACTATTTCAAAAATAGATTATAAAACGTTGATTTATGAAAACCATAAAGTAACATGCTAAAGAAAACAATGTTAAACTAAAAACAATAGGATGTGACAGCCACGCTCTAAAAAAGAGAGTGAACCATCCATTAGCTGGATAAAAAATTAGCCGTTGGAGTTATGCACGTGGCACCTGCCGACACCCTAAGTTTACCCGTCTTCCAGTAGTCATGATATACAGTACATTCATTAATGTCTTTTTCAATTATCTTTATTTGAAAATTAATATCTTTTCAACGCCTACAAATGAATAGTTTCCCTCTTTAAAAGCCGTAACTTTTCCGAATTTTCTCTCCAACAAAACAAGTGGTTTCCACTGAAATCAGAGTAAGTAATTATCATCGTCGTCCAGTTTCTTCCAAATTGAACCACTGTTTCGGAATTTTGTCGTCAAATGTATTGAAATTAAGTGTAAACGAACAGCAATATAGCGTGGATATCACTTTACCTAGCGGAAGAGTTGGGGAATGTTTCTTGCTTTGGTTGAGACTCTGAAGTAATTCCAAACTCAGATCTGCGGGCTGCAACTCTCTTTGGACGCATTTCTCGCTCTAAATCTTCGATTTTCTCTTCTTTTGGCGGTCTGGCGATCTCATAATTGAACAGTGAGTAAGGATTTCTCCCTTCTGTATTCCTTTGACATCATTTGATGCATACATTATATATAAACTGTATTTTGGTGTGTCAGTGTATGCTTATGTTGCAGAGAGAAAGAATTGAGATGGATTCGTCTTGTTCTTTCATGAAACCATGAAAGTATCTAATTTTCCTGCAATTATTTGTAGAATTATCTTCATATATTGCTTGTAGTTTTTTTAATGTGGTTTTTGAGGGAGTTAGGACGTTGAAACTTGTTTCTCGAGTATTTTATTGTTCAGTTGTTTATCTGTTACTCAAATTGGAATTATGATAATCATCCGACAGGAATCAGTACAAAATATGCTAAAAGTATAGCGGAGTTGCTGTTCTAAAATACTGTTTTAAACTTGTTTTTCCATTTTTCTAGAAGTAGATTAAATTTTGCAAAATCTAATTGACCTTTCCATGATATGGGGTTTTGGAATATTGGTTGATGTCGGATATCGGAATCTTTTCTTATGTTTGTACCGGAGGGTTAGCTTTGAAATTGTTGGTGAGCATAGATGCTTGTTGAGTCAAGAAGTGATTTTCTTGTTTCATATTTCCCCCTTCTGTTCATGAGAATGTAATTAGGAAAGGAGCCTACATAAAAGGAACTTACAACTCCTACTGACTTGTAGAATTCTAATTTTGCTGTCCAGTTTTTTTTTTTGGTGCCTATTTTCCATTTATTTTAGTCTGAAAATATTGAAACTAAACTGGTTGTATTTTTTGGGGCTTCTGAGGAGCAAAGGTTCGTTGAACAAAATATACGCCTGTATTTGGTGATAATGTGTGATGCTTTGTCTGTAGCTGGGATTCCAAGTCCTCATTATCATATTGCGCAAGCTGTTTGATGCTTAGCATGATGTTTTAAGAGAACTTCTAATGCGTATAATCTCGGTTATTCATAAAAAGTGACTGTTGTTTTTCTGGCAGGCAGATTAGCATATTTTTCAGAAGGGCTAGATGGCTACGCTTGGCGACATAGGGCTTGCTGCCGCTATCAATATTCTCAGTGCAATTATTTTCCTTTTGGCGTTTGCATTTTTACGGCTTCAACCTTTCAATGATAGGGTGTATTTTCCAAAATGGTACCTGAAGGGTTTAAGAAGCAGTCCATCAAGCTCGGGAGCATTTGTAACGAAGTTTGTCAATGTGGACTACAAGTCATATTTGAGGTTCCTGAATTGGATGCCTGAGGCACTGAGAATGCCGGAACTTGAGCTTATTGACCATGCAGGATTGGATTCCGCAGTTTATTTGCGGATTTACTTGCTAGGGTATGGTACTTTGATCCACGAAATCACTTTACTGAGTGAACTATTTGCAATTGCCAAGTAGCTTCTATGCTGAATCACATGCTAATATGCTATGTAAAACGGGTGAATGTTTTCATCAGTGTTTCATAGTCGCCGAGAGAGTGGAACAAAAATGGAGAACTTCGAAATCTTTTGGAAACATGCTCATATTTAAAATGAGTTTATGATCTGGAGTTACTATTTTTTTTTTTTTTGTGTGTGGAAAACAAAAGAAAATTGGTTCCTTAGATCAAAATTAGAGCATGAATTTTAATTTGTTAAGAAACTAAGATCGAAATATTAAAGGGAACCTGACATAAATTTTTTGCTGCCCATGGAACCTGAAAAAACTTTCAATAGTTACTGAATAATTTGAATAAATCCCAAATTCCAAGCCGTAAATGATGTCCAATTATGACATCATGTGAGATTTCTGGTCGCACAGACTACAGACTACACTTTGTTGCTTAAAAAATGAATTGTAATAAAGTTACAAAAAATTAGCATTATTTTTGTCCGTTATATTTATTTTTCCAATGATATAAAACAATAAAAAACTCTTCCCACGAATCTACATCTGTTGTCAGCATAAAGTTAATTGACTCGTAAAATTACCAAGACTATATATGCCAGAAGATTCGGGGATTTTGGTTGTTTGTATTGGTGCAGGCTTGTAATTCGTTGAGGCCTAGTCCTTATCTTACTAGTCCTTTTAGAACTTGGCCCATTTCAAGTTCATGCAATTATCCTTGAAACTCTTGCAGAAAGTTTATCTGTAGGATTCCACTTTTACTTCACTTCTGGGACATTTGCAGTCAAATAATATGGAGAATCACTTGAGCCTTGTCACTAGATGTCCATTTTCTTCCTACTTTAGTAGTTTTGAAGTTTTTTGTGCCTCATTCAGTGAGGTCGAAGGTAAGACAAGAAAATATAGTACATAGCATTATGATATCATTTCTATTAAATGCTACATAGCATTATGATATCATTTCTATTAAATGCTCCTCTGCATTTTTGAATTCCTTGGCTTGTGCTAATTCTGCTAATTAATTTATGCAGACTCAAAATTTTCGTTCCTATAACAATGCTTTCATGGGCTATCCTGATACCTGTTAACTGGACAAATAGCTTGTTAAATGGAGAGAAAGTAACCTTCAGCAACATTGATAAGCTTTCTATATCAAACATTCCGCTCAAATCGCACAGGTGAGAACCCTGTTTGTGACTAGTCATATATGTTGTTATTATGACTTTTTTTTTAGAACAGGGTCAAAATCTGCTAGAGTTGAGGTACTCATTGTTAGCAAGTTATTATTTTCTTTAGCAGTCAAATTTATTTCATAGCCCAGTCGGAAGGCTTGCTGGTCTGTACATTATTTGTTGTTACTAGACAATCAATTCATTCAAAAGTTTAGTCTGTTAGAGAATGGGCCCTGCTGAGACTAGAAATATTTCTTCATTCCTGAGGTCCATCTGATCTGCCATACTGTTTTCGCACTCTCTCCATTATCAGGGTTGACTGCTGCTTGCTGTTGCACTGTATGCATCCTTCTGTTTTTGCGTGATAACACTGCCATGGAACATAATTCCTGCGGGGTTTGCAAGTTCAATGTCTTTGGTAAACTCCAATGGTATCAGTTTTGCACTAGAGTGGTTCTTCTTTAGGGGAATAATCCTATGAGTAGGATAATAAGAGCTGTTTAAGATTTATAGTATGAGGCAAATCTCAGTGTTATATTTGGCGTCAGTATATGCTTGCCTAGTCTTTCTAGTTACTATGGTGCACTGAATGATGTTCGCCATTTTGGGATTGCAGATTTTGGGCTCATATAGTCATGGCCTATATGTTCACTTTTTGGACTTGCTATGTTTTACGAAAAGAGTATGAAAAAGTAGCATCGATGCGGTTGCATTTTCTTGCGTCTGAAACACGCCGGCCTGATCAATTCACAGTAAGATACAGCCCATCACATCAGAATCTTATTTTAAAGGAATTTACCTTCCTTATTATTCTATTCCATATTCTTCATCTTAATTCAGGTTTACCTTAGCTATCTTGAATGTGACGAATTTACCTAAATTTGGTATCTGCTTGATTTGACTATTTTAGGACAGGTGGAACTTGTATATACATTGTGATGCTCGTATTGATGCTAGTACCATATTATGAAAACCTCTTTTCCTGTTCCATCTTTTAATTCACTTGGCTTCCAGTAACCTCTGGAAGGCGGCATTGAAGGAGTAATACTTGTGGTGCATCATTTTCTTTTCAACATTTGCTCTCGATTTCCCAGAATTTCTGCTTTGCTTATGAAACTCTTGGTTGCACAAATAAGATCTTTCAGTAAATCTGAATATCACATGAAATCTGTGATCTGGGTTTTGTGTATATTAGAGCTTATTTTTAGGTAAAATTGTTTCTTCTTTTAAGACGAGCTTGTGGCAGCCACACATGTTATTGAACTTCATGTTGTGGCCTTCATTAACAAATTTTTTTTTCCCCAAATTCTCCAGTGGTAGTTTTGCATTTGGCAAATTTGGCCGCTTAAAGTTTGCAGTAAGCAGTGCTTCAGATGTTTATTGATGCTTACATGTCTACCAAGTTTCTAGTCCTCAGGGAGAACTCTTCCAAGGATGTACTAAGTTTGGTTGACTATTTGACTGTTTACAGGTCCTTGTTAGGAATGTACCTCCAGATCCAGATGAATCAGTTAGCGAGCTTGTGGAGCACTTTTTCCTTGTCAACCATCCAGATAACTATCTTACTCATCAGGTTGACTGGTGCTAGCCCTCCTTGAATACTTACTTTATTGAGCATGTATGCCTTCAAACAGATCAAATGTGTTAACCAAGTGATTGAACAGAAACTAAAGGAATAGATAAAATGTAACTTTTCCTATGTTGTTACCAATTAAGTAGCTAATATTTACTTGGCAAATTTACGCTTACATCCAGTTATGATTTATACCTTTCCTCAAAAGAAACCTGCAGGAATAGTTATTTGTTTAGTCCCTACTGGAGCAATATGTGTAGATTGCAAACAAACAAAGCTAAGTACATTTAAGCTGAAGGGTGAGTCCTCGTCAAAAAAAAAAAAAGGAGAGTAGAACTAAAGTGTATAAAATAGAACTAAAGTGTATAGGTGTGGGTACAAAGGGCCCAGGAATTTTTTCTCTTTTCCTTTATCCATTTTCTTGTGGATGGTTTTGTCGGCATAAATAACTTTACTGATTTCAGAGGATGTTGGTTGGCTATGTCTTTGTTGATACTGGACTTGAAATGTCATTGATAGGTGAGAGTACAACATGCCCAGGAATTTTTTCTCCTTTCCTTTATCCATTTTCTTGTGGATGATTTTGTTGGCGTAAATAATTTTACTGAGTTCAGGGGATGTTGGTTGGCTATGACTCAAAAGATAATGGACTTGAAATGTCATTGATTGCAAATGCACCTCCACTAATCACTATATCCTACTCAAGGTTGTTAACTAAGACATTGTCGTCTTATATACTTACTAGAAAACTTCTTGCATGAGGTTATCCTTGAAATGGTATTTTAGGATATGAATTCAGGCTTCTATGCAGGAATTTCTTTTGTGTAGACGAGTTAAATATAGTGGTGAGCTCTCCTTTCTTGGATCAGAACCAGGAATGTATTTTACATAATTTTCCAGTTTTATGATCATACTGATGGTTTTTGTGTGGGCCATTTTCATTTAGCATCACCCTTTAGCGTCTAAGAGTCAGGTGAGAAGAAAATTGAGGTTGTCACGCCTAAGATGTAGTTTAATAGGTAGAAAAGTTAGTACAATGTACAATTTGCATTTGCAGGATGTATTTCTTCCAGTTAGTTCGTTTTTGAATTATAACGCTGTTGAGCTGCACCCATTATGTCAAATCAAACAACATGCAGGTTTGTTCTCATTTAGAAAATTTTATGCAGGTCGTTTACAATGCAAACAAACTTGCGAAACTGGTAAAGGAAAAGAAGAGTAAGCAAAACTGGCTTGACTATTATGAGCTGAAACTTTTTCGTAATCCATCAAAACGGCCTGTCATGAAGGTACAGCTATATAGTGCAAAGTCTCCAACATAGTCTATTTCTTGCATTCTTGTTCCTATTCTTATCATATGCTTCTATTTAATTTTTCTTTTGTGTTTCTGAGTTAGGGTACTTACACTTTTTATGCCTTGTTTTCTTTTTGAATTGCCAGACTGGTTTTCTTGGAATCTGTGGTGATAAGGTGGACGCAATTGAATTTCAGACATCTGAAATCGAGAGATTATCAAAAGAAGTAATCTCCCTCATAACTGATTATGTGCTTTTCCTATATAAGAATTCATTTGCTCTGTCGTTTTAATAAAAGTATATGGTGTAAAGACCACATGGCCCAGGATAAGTTTTGGTATATTCTATTCTGAATGTATTGTTGATCTTCAAAATTGCATAAGGTCTACATTTTGCGTATATATCTATACCCTTGCACAAGCTACATATAGCTGTTGAATATTGCTTTGCCAGATAAACTAGGCTTAATGTAATAAGCAGTTTACGTTCTTTTGTTGTTCAAGTGGTAGAGAATTACACCACATTTATCATTACAATTACAATAACAGGATACTACATCAACCCATGTGAGAGTCGTCAACATCCCTACCAAGCCCAGGAGATTACATTACAATTCAAGAAATTACCACATACTAGGGAAGAAATAAACCAACAAAGTACCAGTATATGTTCTATTTTTGTTCTTTTGGTAGAAAGGATTTTAGTGAGGTACTAAATACAGAGGGAGAAGGAACATGAAAAGCAACATAAGAAATGGAAACTACAGAACTGCTGAACATATTCAAAGGGGCAAGATATTGGCTTCTCTTTCACCTAAGCTTTTGAGGAAACACAAATGATTGCAATCTAAAGAAAAATGTGACTCTGGCCACTTATGCTATGACAACTATAACAGGATACTACATCAACCTAAGCTTTTTTTTTTTCTTTCTAAAAAAAGAATCTTGGGATACTAAGTATCTTGCTATGACAACTATAATTTGTTAGTGATGACTATGGCCACTTTTGCACCATAGTGAACAAAATAATGAAGCTGTCCACTTATTCTGTTGAACTTGAACAGCAATGTTATCTTGGATTATTCATGGTAAATGGTTAATTGCTCCTATTTTTCGTGATTGTTTGTTGGCCACATCAGTTGTGCTGCAGTGAGAATAGAAGACAGATACACCCACGTGTTTGTCAATGATAATACTGCGTGCTTGGTGATCCTGTTGTCATTAGACAGATGAGATACTGATGAAATAAACTCTTTAGAATTTTCATTATAGCTCAATCTCACATTTCTTATGTCCTGATGAACACTTACTTCTGATTGGCAACTTTTAACTGAAATACTTTCTTCTTCATTTAGTATAAGTCCCTGTTATTCCCTTCGTTTTTCCCTTTTTTCATATGCCATAAATGCCCGTGTGAACAATGTTACATCTTTTTGTTTTTGTTTTTTTTTTGTTTTCTGTCCGAAATTGGATCATTGCTGAAACTGTCTGAATCATGTTTCTTGGATACCTCATGATCAGATAGCCGCAGAGCGCGAGAGGGTTACAATGGATCAGAAAGCTATCATGCCAGCTGCATTTGTGTCCTTCAAGACTCGGTGGGCTGCTGCTGTTTGTGCACAAACCCAACAATCCCGAGATCCAACTGCATGGCTGACAGAGTGGGCCCCAGAGCCCCGTGACATATATTGGCAAAATCTGGCAATTCCTTATGTTCAACTGACAATCAAAAGGCTTATAATTGCTGTTGCCTTCTTTTTCCTCACATTCTTTTTTATGATCCCCATTGCATTTGTCCAATCCCTTGCAAACATCGAGGGTATTGAAAAGGCGGCACCACCTCTGAAGGTCATTATTGAAATGTGAGTTTTCTCTGACCCATATATCAAATGGTACTACCATACGTGATTTTTTAATTGGTACATAGGCAACTTGGAACAGATTGTTGAACGAATGATTTTGTTTGTTTTGTGCTTTTGACATCTTTGGCAGTACCCCCACCATTCATGAACTAATTGAAAACATTTTTCTAGTCTTAGATTTTGTATGTTGAAGTAGAATAATCCTCCTGTATTTCTAAGTCAATTTTCGAATGACGATGTTCATGTGTTACCTTGCCTTTGGTCTGCCAAATCTCGGCACTTGCACTGCTATGTCATATTAAAATTTGGGAAAGTGGTGCAAATTTCATGTATGTACTTTTGGTTTGCTCATTACTGATTTTCAACTGCTGCTTTCCAATAATACTCTGATCTGTTATTGCAGATCTTTCGTCAAGTCATTAATCCAAGGTGTTCTGCCCGGAATTGCTTTGAAGCTTTTCCTCATCTTTCTGCCAGGAATATTGATGTTCATGTCTAAAATTGAAGGCTTTATAAGTAAATCATCTCTGGAGAGGAGATCGGCATCTAGATATTACATCTTCAATTTCGTGAATGTGTTCCTTGGAAGCATAATAACAGGAACTGCATTTGAGCAACTTAATTCATTTATTAAGCAGTCAGCAAACCAGTAAGTTGGTCAAAGTTTCTTTCGAGTTATTGACCAGAGTCTCCTTGTTATTCGGGCAATCTACTAATTTTATTGTCTTGAAATTTCTCTTGTTTCTGATGCCGTGATATTATAGTTAGTGGTCTATATCTTTTTTTTTCCTGTGAATGTCCACAATAATTTCTGATATTATTACACAGCACTATATTATTGTCTGAGACCGTTATATTGGTCCAGATGTTTATTTTAAGTTTGTGTGCATGAATCTTATATTTTATATTGGTCTGAATAGCATTACATAAGATCGTGCTAAAGTTTGGGGCACCCCGCTGCATGTCCTGTATTTCTTCTTGTTTTCAAAATGGAGACTAATGATGAGTGATGATTTTTGCAGAATCCCTACAACCATTGGTGTAGCAATTCCAATGAAAGCAACTTTCTTCATAACCTATATAATGGTTGATGGATGGGCTGGTATTGCTGGGGAGATTTTAAGGTTGAAACCACTGATTTTCTATCACTTGAAGAATTTTTTCTTAGTGAAGACTGAAAAGGATAGGGAGGAAGCAATGAATCCAGGGAGTCTGGGTTTCAACACTGGCGAACCCCAAATACAACTTTATTTTCTACTGGGTCTTGTTTATGCCGTGGTGACACCCCTTCTACTTCCTTTCATATTGGTTTTCTTTGGCTTCGCATATGTGGTATTCCGCCATCAGGTAAAATTTGTCAATAGAACTGCTCAGATCTTTGGTAAAAGTGATGATAAGTCAGGATGCGAAATCATCGTATGCATATAAGAAACCATTAGCTTAACTGTATCCCATTGTGCATTGGGAAGTATTGAAAGATCTAGGAATCATGCCATTGTGGGTTTGGGTCGTAATTGATATTCAAGTGCTTGAAACTTTTTACATCTTGAATTTATTCTGATTCTCAAATGCTTGAAATGTGTTCCAGTAAGGCTTCGTAATAAGGGTTTCTCTATTATACCACAGATCATCAATGTCTACCACCAAGAGTATGAAAGTGCTGCAGCATTTTGGCCTGACGTCCATGGACGTGTCATAACTGCATTGGTTATCTCGCAGTTGCTGCTTATGGGATTGATAAGTACAAAAGAAGCGGCTCAGTCAACACCTTTTCTCATTGCTCTTCCGATATTGACCATATGGTTTGATAAGTTCTGCAAAGGCCGTTACGAACCTGCATTTACCAGATATCCATTGCAGGTCAGTGGGATTCACAATTTCTGGAAAACTGATTTTTTTAGTTATAATATGAGTAATTCCACAAGTATGCGCATAGACAGAATCTTTTGCACGGATCCTATTATATATAGGCTGTATTTAGAGTGGGGATTTGTGAAGGGAAATGAAAGGTACAAGGGAAAGATAAGAAGTTAAATTAAGCAGCTGGATTTGTTTCTTTGGTTGATCATTTTTCATTTACCTTGGTAAGTTGCTCCGAAGTCCATGAGCCAAACACACCCTTTCAGACACTGTCTGCTCCCTAAATCTTGTTTCATGTGTCGCGATTTTTGTTTCTCAGACCAGATAGTTGAGCTTCTTGAAACCAATGTTTGCTTTTACCTGATTTAAGTTCTCCCCAAAAAACTTGGAAAAACTTAGAACCACTTCCTTACTACACTTGTTGATATTATATTGACTCTAAAATACTAAACAAAAAGACTAGATTGACCTCAATTGCCAACAAATAGGCAGTAGTATTGAACCAAATCCCGTGATCCGAAAGGGAGAAGGGGGGGAAAAAAAAGGAAGACAACAGTATATCCTATTTCTCAAGGGAATACAATAAATGAGAAGTTTTCTTAATGTCTGGTAAGTATCCATATTCCTATAGTGCACATCTTTTTTTTTTTTGGCTTAGTTTAAGATTGAATTTTGGCTACTGCTAGGAATCTAATTCATGTTTTGTCTCAAAAAAGTTGTTATCATTTATTGATATGATGTGGGATTTCAGGAAGCAATGAGGAAAGACACTTTGGAACGTGCTAGGGAGCCGAATCTCAACCTCAAGGGCTACCTGCAAACTGCTTACATCCATCCTGTTTTCAAAGCATGCGACGACGACGAAGATGAAGATGGTGGTAAAATTATTAGCGAAAAGTGGGACCAGGAGAGCGTGCTGGTCCCCACCAAGCGCCAATCACGCAGAAACACGCCCGCACCCAGCAAAGTTAGCGGCAACTCCTCACCGTCTCTACCTGAAGTTGTTCAGGAACCTTAAATTGTAGGCATGAGTCAGCGTGTATGTATCTTTGTACTTTTGGTACTTTGCATTGTTGAAACGGCAGAGAAAGGAGACACATATGTGTAAAGAGAGAGAAAATAGATTGATATGGTGTGCGCTTGTATATACTGACGTACATGTAAAGAAAAAGGAGAGAGACCGGTGCAGCCTCTGGTTTTAAATCCAAAGATTATTTAGGATAACAGGATGAGTAGAGGCAGGCAATAGGAAAGAATGAGTGTGTCTTGTTTATGAAATCGTTTTTTTAGTTTCTAAATTAACGAGTATTACCACAAATTATTCAAGATCCTTTGTATATCTCCCGTTTAATTGACTGTCTGGAAGATCAGGTAGTATGAACTATCTTTAGATAAGAATGTTTGATGATGCTCGAGCTCCAGTTTTCTCGTAGGGCTTATTAGATTTTCAAGCACCGCCCCAACCACCAAGTGATACATTTGCGTGATAAATCGCCATGTGAAGGATGCAACGTACTATACGGTATAGACATTCACTACCCAAATTTGATCATCTTAACAACCTTAAGATGTGAAAAGAACTGGGTCGGCTCCCAATATGTGCTGTAAGCAAGTGGTATAGCGGGATTGGGTTCATAGGTTGTACGCATATCCCCATGTGCCAAACTACGTCCTTTAACATATAAGTAAGTAAACACGCATCTTGATTAATTTTTAAAGTCTTAGTCAACAATCGGACAAACCTTCCGGTTTGTCCACGACATTAACTGACGATGAGAGTCAAAGCTCATGGTATAAGTTTCTTATTCACTATCATGTTCCCACCTATCTCTTGGGATATACCAAACTCCGTTCCTTTTTTTAGAAGTCAACTAGAACTTCCAAACAAAATCAACCATTTCTTGCCTTCTGTGTCCCCACTGTCAACTTCTGGAGACTACAGGGTGTTTTGAGGTGGGGATTGGGGAAAGTGATGAGATCATAGCGTCATTGGATCGTTAGGATGTGTCTCAGAGAATCATATCTCCTCTATGTAAGAAACGATTAGTTACTTGTTAATCTTGATTACACGTGTCCTCTATGTAAGAAACGATTAGTTACTTGTTAATCTTGATTGTTAGTTCGAATATTCTTTCTTGTAACTCTTATAAAGGAATGCAACAACATCAGTCTCTCAATCAAGAATAATAAACAGGTCGAGCAAAAGAAATGTGGTGTGTTGAGAGGTTGGGATAGGACCCAGGTTGAGTTTCAAGAGGTTTAGGCAACGGAAGGGTAATGCTGATGAAGCCGGAGTGTTTTGGGTGGTGGCGACAAAAAACAACTGCATTTTTATGAGAAGGGTAGTGATGAGATGTAATGGAGTTGTGACTAGGAAGTATGTATAGATGTAGATGTTAGGCATACTTCTACTATGTTTGTCTTTGCCTCTTTGGGTTCAGTCATAAAGCCCTAATATCTTTTTGGGACAGCGACACTCCTGCAGGACACTGCCATGTTCCCAAAACAGTTGTTTCCCTATCATGTTATGATACAGGTATACAGCCCCAAAACAAGAAATGTACGCGCTAATGTGCATATTCGCGTAGCCACGGTGGCGATAAATCCGCTGGATTTATTAGAGGGTAAGAGAAATGGAAGTACCTAACAAACACCAACAGCATGAGCACAAACTACATCTCGAGTGAAAACCTGATGAACCATGTCGGATGAAAAATAAAGGATGAAATTCCTCCTACACCTTATTGAGGAAAAAAGGGGACATAACAAAGAGAGTATACTTTCAAAGTGATTGGGCAATTTTGGGATTCAAAAACACGTAGCATTCCACCATTTTAACATACATTAAGTCAACAGATGAAACCAGACAAAAGGGGTGAAGAAGGAATTCACTTGGGAACACGAAATCTAGAAGACCTTTGTTACATAGAACACCGATAGAGAAGAAAATTTGGGAGTTAAAAAAGTGAAGTACTCAAACCCTAATCACTTGAAGATCCATCATCATCATCTTCATGGTCTCTCACAACCTTCTCTATAAGCTTCTGCCGAACGCCATCAAGTACAGCTTTTCTTGATTGCTCGCCTCCGCTTTGCCCACCAATTAGAACAGGATTGGACTGGCAGAGAACCAAGGCAACACCTAGCAATTTGGAGATGTATCGAGGGGAAAACAAACCAGGCAACTAAATTAGAACGCACACGAGGAATAGAGGGCATATGAAGTCGAGTAATATTATAATCTCATTGAACCCTAGAAAAACTGATGAAGACATTATAGGAATCATCACAATGACAAAACACGGAAAGCATTGAGGAATTTTTCATAGCAATGTGACTCGAGTTCCAAAAGTATAAGCACGCAAGCAAAAGGGTGAGAAATCAAATCATGCTAAAAAGATCAGCTAATCCATCTGACTCTTTTGGAATAACTAGTGATAAAGATTCTTGGTCTCTCATATATCACGACACGTTGCATGTGGAAGCACAGCCATGTATGCAGAGAAACATAACTAACGCCAATATGTGCAAGGACTTTACATTTCCAGGTTGACTAGACGAACAAAAAAAGATGAAAAGGAGAACATTGGATTCACATGCATGGATGGTCTTGCCTTTATGTTTGTTCATATTGTTTGTTTTTATTCCTAAATACAAACAGAAAAGGGAATATTTAGATTACACCATAGGCTCAGTCCCTTTTATAGTCTGCAAAATTCATATCCAAATAAGAATAACCTCATGACCAACTACTAAATACTCAATGTCGCAAAATAAACTGTTAGAGTTTTTGATCACCTGATCCATTACAAAGCAAAGAAACAGTGCTAATATGACTACGAATCACACACCTTCCCAAAGATTTTCAACTGGGAAATATATCCGACAAATGTCACCTGCTTTCGTGTCTACACCATTAGATGTGAAATTTTTTCGGGACTCTTTTATCAGAACCTTTGCAACTTCCTAATTCTACAGAAACTCAGCAAAAAGGTCCAACCACCAGGGGGGGGAATTATGGGCTCCAAACATAATCACTCTCTCCCTTATAACTCTAGATGAGCTCATATCCACATAAACTGGTGCAAAAGATAACAAAATGATTGACAATTAAATTTGATTTATAAGATACCTTCTGGAGTACATCTGCGGCCGCCGAAAATATGCAATCCTGCGTAATTTCCCTTGACAGCACCATTATTGTACACCAGCAGAGTGGGAAGATTACAATCTGGATAGTTAGGAATGCAATCAGTAGATATTATCTTAACAAATTTTGTTCCCGGGTATTTTGTTGCCAGCTCTTCCAAACATTGCAGAAGAAGCCCACATTCTGGGTATCTACAGGGAATTAAAACAAAACAAAACTGAGTAATCAACTATGGGTAGGTAAGAAAAATCAAAACAGAGATCGAGACAAACAATGAATTATGAATTGTTTACACAGCCAAAGACATCCATAGAGGACAGAATGAAGCTAAGAACCTAAGAAGTAATAACAATCTGTTCCATAAGTACCACAACAATCAAATTCCTTAAGTAGGGCAGTGGGAGTTTCAAACTTTTAACAATAGTTAGGAATGCAGTCTGTAGATTTTGTAAATTCTGGTTTTGGGCATCTTTTTTACTACTCCTTCCAAACGTTCCAGAAGAATCAGAGATCAAAGATGCCCACGAGCAAGTAGCACTGTCAATCATATAAGCAGCACAACAATTAAAGAATAAAATTTCGAAAAATATTTGTTACCCATCCTTGTACAAAATCACTATGACCCAAACATCTTCTGGAGCTTGAGAAACCTCGCGTACAAAATCCGACCCAGAAATCGGAATCACTGATCCATATCTCCGCACCTTAGCTACTTCTCTCATCTCTGCCAACCTCTTCTTCCTAAAACAATCAAATGAGAAAGAATTAGGGCTCCAAATTATGTATAGTAGAACGTAACCACCAGCTTCAGAACAGATTCACATGAATTTCAATTTTCTTGATGGATTTTCATTCAAGTTCAATATAAGCATCTATTGCAGGTAAATGCACACTTCATTGAAAGACCAAACAAAGAATACATGGCATACCACAGAAACACAGCCAACACCACCAAAAGAAACCTTCCCCTTGTAGGTACTCCAAGTAAAAAATGCATACAAAAGGCTAGACATAGAACACCCCAACAAATGAAAAAACTATACAAACATTTCTGCTTCTATGCTCTGTTAGCACTCAAAGGCTGCATGATCACCTCAGGAAGCCCCCATCTAATTCACAACTCTTTATTCTTCAAAGAAAGCTGCGCATTCCTCATGGAACATGTTAGAAGCTGAGAAAGCTTCCATAATGATGAGGAACAGATGGGGGAGATGGGAACCCCCCACCTAACCCCCCCTTGGTCAGGGAAGGAACTTTCCAACCTACCATTAATAACAAAAGAATACTTAGCTGCGCACAAACATTTGGCCCAATGAACAAAAAAAACTGGGAATCCATGGCTAAGATATTATAAAAAAAAACTTCAAATATAATGACTCGTAGCCTCGTAGGCTTCATAAGGTCAATCTTCATGGCACATCCAGGTTGACCCTCATTCTCATGATACCCGCTAACCAACCCTTGCATTAGAAGCACATTGTCTACTACAGACGGTCCTTTTACAAAAGCAGATGGAGAAGGACTAATCAGACAAGGAAGGACTGGTTGCAACCTGTTGCCTAGCACTTTAGTTAAGCATTGCACGTCACATTACAATAAGATAGGCCTACTATAAGGGAAGGCCAATTTGGATCAAGAGTGGACAATGAGCTGATTTGAGCCAGGGATGGTGCTCCACTCTTATATTAGGAAAGATAGACATTTGCAGGAAAGATGGATAAGCAACCTTTTGCTCTTTGCAAAAACTCTATTTAGTCTCGACAGTCTCTAATGGTGGAAGGAGGAACCAAAGAAATGGCTTTTGGAGTTCCATTCCTTCAGTGCTAAACCTTTGTCAAAAAAAAAAATACTTCATAGAAGTCACCAAGTCTGAACCTCTGTTAGAGAATAGAGTTTGGTTTCTTACCTCCACCACCCTTAATGGGTAGAGGATGCCCTTTACCTCTCTCACTCTGCCTTTCTTCTTTGGAGGAGGGATCTCAAGTAAACCAACAACAAACACATCCTTAGTTGGTAGATTTTCCACGAAACCCATTTCATACCCACAGCCTCCTCATTCAGGAGTTACAGAGCTGAGAACTGATAGGTATTCCCCTAGTTGAAGAAGATGCAGCCCCAGTACTACCCTGCTCAACCTACTTCCCATCACTAGCAAAAGTAGAAACCACCTGACATTCCAACCTGGGGCTTGCAACTATAGCAATTTCAGCATTAGTGACCTCTGCCCCAGCAGAATCACCATTACCAGTAATATCTACATCGCCCTTGCCCTTGGCATTAGCCCCTAACACCCAAATTTTACATTTAATAACTGCATCAGTACAACATTATCAATTTCACAAGTTTTGTGGCCAAAGATCTTGCATTTCTCACATCTCAATGGATACCAAACCTTAATATGAAATCTAGCCCTAGTGGACATGGAGAAATCAAAACTCTCATGCAGCACATCATCTACATTCATCTCCATACAAATCTTCACATAACTCAACCGTTTGGACTTTTCAGTCATTACATCTACATAGAGATGCTTCCCAATTGCACCAGCAACATAACTGAGGCCCTGTTCAGTCCACATTTCCAGAGGACATTATAAAACTGGGCCCAGAAGGTATTTTCTTAAGTTGCTCCTTCTCCAAATTTTATCTAGAAATGCAAAAGTCTTCGATCGAAGATGGCCAGAAAACCACGGTTCTCCTGTCTGGCTGCGAAGTCCCTCTCCAATGGCAAGAAAGGTACTACTTGATACAAAGAGACTTTCAGGTAGAACTCGGGCTAAACTTTGATTGGGAAAATATTGGAAATCCATGTGAGTATTACAAATTATTCTCCACTACTTTGTCTTTCCCAGACAAATTAGGGTTTGGGAGAACCCTCACCATTGTTGTCTGTAGCACATCCCCAAGCTTCATTGGCTCCCCAACCCTGATGCTTGAACAAGTTCAGAGCCAAAATTCTTCTCCTCAATCTCCTTATGAAGCACCATCAGTTTGAAATTCGATTCTATAACATGACGTCCTGCAGGACCATCAATAGCATCAACCAGCATATGGTCGAAGCTTGGGGATGTGCTACAGACAACAAAACCAGTTTATCAACGAATGGTCATTTGCTAGATTCATAGTGATGTTTTAAAAGCCCCTCCCAAAGACCTACAAGTTATGACTGCTCCTTAGCCATTTTCTGCTTGGGGCATTGACGTCATCGGAACCATAGCGCCCAAAGCGTCGAATGGTCACCAATTCATTCTAGTAGCTACTGACTATTTTACAAAATGGGTAGAAGCTGCGACCTTTGCGCAAGTCACAGAACGGGTAATCACCCGGTTTATTAAGCATAATATCGTCTGCTGATATGGCCTTCCAGAGACTCTGATCACAGATAATGCTCGGAATCTGAATAGCACCCTCATGAATAGACTTTGCGCTCAATTTAAGGTCAATCATCAGAAGTTTACTATCTACCGACCACAGATGAATGGTGCAGTAGAAGCAGCCAATAAAAATATCAAGAGGATACTCAGATAAATGGTTGAAACACATCGCAACTGGCATGACAAGTTGCCATTTGCATTGATGGCATACCGGACAATGGTGCGCACTTCTACTAGGGCAACCCCGTACTCACTAGTCTATGGAAGCGAAGCAGTTCTCCCAGTAGAAATTCAGATTCCCTCTTTTAGAGTACTGATAGAGACAGAGTTGGAAGATGCGGAGTAGGTAAAAGAACGGTACCACCAGCTTTGTTTATTGGATGAAAAAAGAATAGCGGCAGTCTACCACTCGCAATGCTATCAGAAACGGATTTCAAGATCGTTCAACAAATTTGTCCGCCCACGCATGTTCAAAGAAGGAGATTTGGTGCTGAAGCGTATTCTTCCGACTCAAAATTAAGCGAAAGGAAAGTTCGCACCAAATTATTAAGGCCCTTTTATAGTAACCAAAGTATTATCAGGAGGGGCTCTTGTAAAGCATTACAATGTGTAGTTCATTTTAGGGCCTTTAAGTGGTTATATTTGTCTCTTCAAAAGTATCATGTATCGACTTGATTCTAATCAGATGGTTCGTTTCCAACATGTTGTTTTGACCAATCGAGCAAATGATTTGTTTTCTCCATTACTTTGTGTCTTGCGCCAAAAAAAACAAAAACAACTGATGAATAAGGCCAAAAAAAATATTTGTGCACATACGTGAAGCTTTCTCCCTTTCTCTTTCTTGAGAGATCAGAAAGCTCGGTTCAATCAAAACTCGTGAGGAACATCCCATTTTAATTAGAGGTAAGTTGTTTTGAGTTGTAAATAAAAAAACCAGCATGGTCAAGACCCGAAAGAGGGCAATAGCAAAAAAAAAAAGAAGTAAGCATGGTCAAAATCCAAAAGCAGGCCATGGCAAAATCGGCAAAATCGGCGTGGTCAAAACCCAAAAGGGGGCTACGGAAAAAATGGAAAAAGGAGGGCCCAGTTAAAACTTGAAAGGGGATTGGGGCACAAAAATAATGGGAATCCACATCATCGAAAAGTCTGAAGGGGTGACGGTTGCGAAAGTGGTCCAAAGTGAAAATCCAAGGGCAGAACAGAAGCTAGAAGTCTAAAGTCAATTTCTTGCAAGTTGGGTTGGGAGTTCTAAAAAGGGCGTGAGCTCACTGGGACGTCGTGGTTTCAGTTCCAGTCAACGATCAGAAATGTTTTTTGTCAAAGTCGTGAAAAATCTTGTGCTAGGTTCGTGCGCCAATTGGATCAGCGGGTTCTTTTACAGATTTTGTTTGTTTTCTGGTAAGAAAATCTTTGACTATCTTATTAGTAAACAAGTGAGTTTAAATTAAAAGGCACATTTGATCTTCGTTAAAAGAGACATACATGATGAGAAAAACTGCATCTGCATTACATTCATTATTTCAAAAAATTACAAGGAAAAGTACAGAAAAGATGCACGTACAGAGAAAGTGAAGGCAACGGGTTATAGCTACAAAAAGAAGGACAAGACAGAGCCCGCTCAAAACTGGGGAGGCCCACCGCCACTACCCGGAAATCGATATAGAAGGTCCCGGAATATGGACAATGCTTCTCGGTATCGCTCTAGCAACGTGTCTTGTACTAAGCCAAATAAAAAGTGTATGCGATCGGCGTCAAGCTGGCCGTTCGAAAGCAATTGTGCTACCATGAAGAGCTGACCGCGAAGTTCATCAACCCGACGCATCATATAGCCTCGTTCGAGGCTCAATTGGTGCTATGCATCCTGAAGTAGGCTTTGGTACGCCTGATTGGATTCATGAAGGGCATTACGGATCATTGACACGGAGTCACGTTCTTGAATCATATCATTGAGCTGGCCCGGTAGGACCTCTCCAAGGAATGAGGGCATTATACTCCATGTTCTCCTTTGCAATCTCGGATTGTATTCAATCCAAGTAAGAATCAAAGACACCTGGTGTGTCGCTCACATCAGTGATCTGTACAATGGTTCGTTGGTTCCATATCATTAAAACTTCACTGACAACCTGATTCACGGAGCCAGGGTTATAGCAAAAATAAAAGTCTATACTAGCCCTGCTGGTCGAAGAAGAAGGGATCCCTTGAGTTACTCTAAATTGTCGGAGCACCCTATTCACAAAGTAAGGAACCACCACCTACAAACCCACCAGAGGTAGAAATGACAACCCGTGACCAGAAAGGGACAGTGGGAATTCGGTGGCCCGAAAAATACCAATTTTCCAAACAATGGTATCGGGAGTAATGTTGTCAAGTACTTATATCCATCGGGAGCGGTTCTTCGGTATTCGAGGGATATTATTCTGCAAAAGGGCAAGGCGCCGCACTGGGATTTCCCTGAACCATCGGGGATGGGTGGAATAGCTCCTGAATAGATGAGCGACCATCCAGATATATAACAACTCTGCACCCGACACAAGGGCATTATTCTGACCACCGTGGGCAAGCGTGAGACTGTGGTAGGTTTCTGTCAGCATGGCAGGAATAATAGTCTGTCCTTGAATCACAGCAGTTAACAGGAAAGTGGCTCTCAAGTCAAGGAGGCCGTCCCGACGAGGGAAGAACATACCTGCCAAGAGCACAAAAGGAAGGGCATATCGGCACCATTGAGAGCCAATTTGTCCACTAGAAAGGCGTATGAAGTTGGAGCCGGTGGGTCAGAAGTTCTCCAAGCTGCCGAAAACACTGTATAAGAATACTATGGAGACAGTTGGGATACCGTCAACTTCTTCCATCTCAACTGAATTTCTTTTCAAACCGACCAGTTCGGCGAAGACAGCTCTTGGTGCCCGCCTGTTGACAAATTGCCCCGGGCTATGTAGGTCGGGTCTCATCCGCAGCATATGATGGTATTCCTCCAAAGTGGGAGTGAGTTCATTCACCCCAAAACGTTCACATTGGCGAAGTTGGCAAGAATATTGGTGTCGTTCATCTTTCTAATAAGAGAACCAAATATTTTGAAAGATTTTCTCTGTATGGCCCTGGTACTTTACTTCGGAGCAGCGATAGAGTTATAGGGCCTGACGGCAATATAATCACTGCGTCCGATACTCTTTTGCTACACAACCTGGGAGCTCATCCTTCCATCTTCCTTTGCACTCAACAGATACCCATCTCTCGACAGTTTACAGGTAGTTGGGCTAATGCCCACCGAATTTGCTCGTCCGCCCATGACTGCTATAAAAGCTTCCTTTATGAACAAGAGTTCCAAGAGTTCTTGTCCATTCCTCCCTTTCGCACTTCTCATACATTGATTAATGCCCTTGCCGAGCGTTGGTTTAGTGAGACCAATACCTTACACCTGGGAGACTGCGAGCTGGGGGTAACTCCCCTTGAATGGACCGCCATTACTGGCCTTAGAATGGGACGCGGTGACCAAATACGGGATGCCGGTGGAAATGTTGGTCTCACTAAACCAACGCTCGGCAAGGGCATTAATCAATGTATGAGAAGTGCGAAAGGGAGGAATGGACAAGAACTCTTGGAACTCTTGTTCATAAAGGAAGCTTTTATAGCAGTCATGGGCGGACGAGCAAATTCGGTGGGCATTAGCCCAACTACCTGTAAACTGTCGAGAGATGGGTATCTGTTGAGTGCAAAGGAAGATGGAAGGATGAGCTCCCAGGTTGTGTAGCAAAAGAGTATCGGACGCAGTGATTATATTGCCGTCAGGCCCTACAACTCTATCGCTGCTCCGAAGTAAAGTACCAGGGCCATACAGAGAAAATCTTTCAAAATATTTGGTTCTCTTATTAGAAAGATGAACGACACCAACATTCTTGCCAACTTCGCCAATGTGAACGTTTTGGGGTGAATGAACTCACTCCCACTTTGGAGGAATACCATCATATGCTGCGGATGAGACCCGATCTACATAGCCCGGGCAATTTGTCAACAGGCGAGCACCAAGAGTTGTTTTCGCCGAACTGGTCAGTTTGAAAAGAAATTCAGTTGAGATGGAAGAAGTTGACGGTATCCCAACTGTCTCCATGGTATTCTTATACAGTGTTTTCGACAGCCTGGAGAACTTCCGACCCACCGGCTCCAACTTCATACGCCTTTCTAGTGGACAAACTGGCTCTCGATGGCGCCAATATGCCCTTGCTTTTGTGCTCTTGGCAGTTATGTTCTTCCCTCGTCAGGACGGCCTCCTTGACTTGAGAGCCACTTTCCTAGTAACTGCTGTGATTCAAGGACAGACTATTATTCCCGCCATGCTGACAGAAACCTACCATAGTCTCACGCTTGCCCACGGTGGTCAGAATAATGCCCTTGTGTCGGGTGCAGAGTTGTTATATATCTGGATGGTCGCTCATCTATTCAGGAGCTATTCCACCCATCCCCGATGGTTCAGGGAAATCCCAGTGCGGCGCCTTGCCCTTTTGCAAAATAATATCCCTCGGATACCGAAGAACCGCTCCCGATGGATATAAGTACTTGACAACATTACTCCCGACACCATTGTTTGGGAAATTGGTATTTTTCGGGCCACCGAATTCCCACTGTCCCTTTCTGGTCACGGGTTGTCATTTCTACCTCTGGTGAGTTTGTAGATGGTGGTTCCTTACTTTGGGAATAGGGTGCTCCGATAATTTAGGGTAACTCAATGGATCCCTTCTTCTTCGACCAGCAGGGCTAGTATAGACTTTTATTTTTGCTATAACCCTGGCTCCGTGGATCAGGTTGTCAATGAAGCTTTAATGATATGGAACCAACGAACCATTGTACAGATCACTGATGTGAGCGACACACCAGGTGTCTTTGATTCTTACTTGGATTGAGTACAATCCGAGATTGCAAAGGAGAACATGGAGCATAATGCCCCCGTTCCTTGGAGAGGTCCTACCGGGCCAGGTCAACACGCCCGCTATATTGAGTCACGAGAAGCCTCTTTTCTCCATTTATGGAGGGAGTGGAACATACGGGTGGAGCAGCTTGCTACGGATAGGGAAATTCTTATTAAAGAAAGGGAGACAGCTATCCAAGCTAAACGGGCCGCCGATATAGCCAGAGAGTTCTCGAAAGCCAGTCACGAACAAACCAGAGCTCTTTTTCATAATAATGAGGAGAGGATTTCTTTTCTTCAGCAAGAGGTTGCTTCTCTAAGCACAGCATTGTATGATGCTCGGGCAGGGGCTGGTTCATCCTCTAGGGTTGCTGATTTGGAAGAAGCCCTTCGGTCTACACAGCAACAGCTCAATGATATGATTCAAGAACGTGACTCCGTGTCAATGATCCGTAATGCCCTTCACGAATCCAATCAGGCATACCAAAGCCTACTTCAGGATGCATAGCACCAATTGAGCCTTGAACGAGACTATATAATGCGTCAGGTTGATGAACTTCGCGGTCAGCTCTTCATGGTAGCACAATTGCTTTCGAACGGCCAGCTTGACACCGATCGCATACACTTTTTATTTGGCTTAGTACAGGATCTTATAGATGCTGATACCGCGGGAGCTCTTGATGATCACAAGTTGCTAGAGCGATACCGAGAAGCATTGTCCATATTCCGGAACCTTCTACATCGATTCCTGGGTAGTGGCGGTGGGCCTCCCCAGTTTTGAGCGGGCTCTGTCTTGTCCTTCTTTTTGTAACTATAACTCGTTGCCTTTACTTTCTCTGTACCTGCATCTTTTCTGTACTTTTCCTTATAATTTGTTGAAATAATGAATGTAATGCAGATGCAATTTTTCTCATCATGTATGCCTCTTTTAACGAAGATCAAATGTGCCTTTTAATTTAAACTCACTTGTTTACTAATAAGATAGTCAAAGATTTTCTTACCAGAAAACAAACAAAATCTGTAAAAGAACCCGTTGATCCAATTGGCGCACGAACCTAGCACAAGATTTTTCATGACTTTAACAAAAAACATTTTGATCGTTGACTGGAACTGAAACCACGACGTCCCAGTGAGCTCACGCCCTTTTTAGAACTCTCAACCCAACTTGCAAGAAATTGACTTTAGACTTCTAGCTTCTGTTCTGCCCTTGGATTTTTACTTTGGACCACTTTCGCAACCGTCACCCCTCCGGACTTTTCGATGATGTGGATTCCCATTATTTTTGTGCCCCAGTCCCCTTTGGAGTTTTAACTGGGCCCTCCTTTTTCCATTTTTTCCGTAGCCCCCTTTCGGGTTTTGACCACGCCGATTTTGTCGATTTTGCCATGGCCTTCTTTTGGATTTTGACCATGCTGACTTCTTTTTTTTTTTTGCTGTTGCCCCCTTTCGGGTCTTGACCATGCTGGTTTTTTGATTTACAACTCAAAACAACTTACCTCTAATTAAAATGGGATGTTCCTCACGAGTTTTGATTGAACCGAGCTTTCTGATCTCTCAAGAAAGAGAAAGGGAGAAAGCTTCACGTATGTGCACACATATTTTTTTTGGCCTTATTCATCATTTTTTTTGTTTTGGGCGCAAGACACAAAGTAATGGAGAAAACAAATCATTTGCTCGATTGGTCAAAACAACATGTTGGAACGAACCATCTGATTAGAATCAAGTCGATACATGATACTTTTGAAGAGACAAATATAACCACTTAAAGGCCTAAAATGAACGACACATAGTAATGCTTTACAAGAGCCCCTCCTGATAATACTTTGGTTACTATAAAAGGGCCTTGATAATTTGGTGCGAACTTTCCTTTCGCTTCATTTTGAGTCGGAAGAATACGCTTCAGCACTAAATCTCCTTCTTTGAACATGCGTGGGCGGACAAATTTGTTGAACGATCTTGAAATCCGTTTCTGATAGCATTGCGAGTGATAGACTGCCGCTATTCTCTTTTCATCCAATAAACAAAGCTGGTCGTACCGTTCTTTTACCCACTCCGCATCTTCCAACTCTGTCTCCATCAGTACTCTAAAAGAGGAAATCTGAATTTCTGCTGGGAGAACTGCTTTGCTTCCATAGACTAGTGAGTACGGGATTGCCCTAGTAGAAGTGCGCACCGTTGTCCGGTATGCCATCAATGCAAATGGCAACTTGTCATGCCAATCGCGATGTGTTTCAACCATTTTTCTGAGTATCCTCTTGATATTTTTATTGGCTGCTTCTACTGCACCATTCATCTGTGGTCGGTAGATAGTAGAATTCTAGTGATTGACCTTAAATTGCGCGCAAAGTCTATTCATGAGGGTGCTATTCAGATTCTGAGCATTATCTGTGATCAGAGTCTCTGAAAGGCCATATCGGCAGACGATATTATGCTTGATAAACCGGGAGATTACCCGTTCTGTGACTTGCGCAAAGGTCACAGCTTCTACCCATTTTGTAAAATAGTCGATGGCTACTAGAATGAATTGGTGACCATTCGACGCTTTGGGCGCTATGGTTCCGATGACGTCAATGCCCCAAGCAGAAAATGGTCAAGGAACAGTTATAACTTGTAGGTCTTTGGGAGGGGTTCTTAAAACATCACTATGAATATGGCAAATGACCATTCGTCTTTGGCACAGTAGCATGCTCAAGCATAGCAATTAAATCATAGGTCGATAAGGGGAAGAAATCCCAGTTGCCCACAAGCCATTCCTTCTACCTTTTGATGACCCAACTCGAGTATTGTTGATGCAAAACCTGCGTAGAACTCGCCAATGAAAAACAGCTTGGGAGGGTGCCCGAGAGCTTACGGACCAAGGTCAAGGGACTCAAGCCCATATTTAAGCGATGTAGGACATTAGGATCGTAACGTAATACCATGCTCCGCAGTCAACGTACACCGCAGCCTACTCTAAGGACACGGACCTAATGGTAGCCTTTTCTCTTTTTCGGCGGCTTCACTCACTTATGGAGGTATTCCATATCTCAATCCAGCGTATACAGGTAGTGACTAGCTTTGATACCAATGGTACAAACCCGGGTAGAATTCACACATAAAAACTGCTAGCATAGAAACTGTGTCCAAGAGGTTAATATACAAGGTCAAGTCCATACTTAGAGTACTACACAAGGTCAAGTCCATACTTAGAGTACCAATTGTTACCACCCAGAGCCGGGAAATCCATCTCATAGTTTTCTATTACGTCCCCCACTACTACGAAGAAGATTGGAAGGATCGAAGATCACTATTAGTGGAACTTATCAGCAAAAATAGAAGAAACTCACTATGATGGGGAAAATATTCCGTTCGGAAACTTTCTTGTAAAAAGAAATGGAAGCAAAAAAGTTTGAATAAATAAAGCTAACAATTACCGGTACTCATCTAGAAAGCGATCGTCGTCGAGATCGGGATCGTCTTCGAGATCTTCGAGCTGTTCCTCTGTCTTTTCATCGATCCAGCCTTTGTCTTTGGGTTTGGAATGTTCGTCGCCGGCGGGGGCAAAGGGAGGAGGTTTGAACGCAGGAGGCTTGGGAGGGAGGTTGCCCAGTTTTCTCTGGATGTCGTCCCATTGCGTAGACGCTCCTTCCACGTCCTTGTACACGAAATGGTAGTTCGCCATCACCCTCTCTCTCTATCTCCCCCCTCTCGTCTTCGGTCGGATTCTCTCTCGCGCGCGCGCCCTCAACAGTTAATATTCTGGAAGGGCCGAAGGTACCTCATGGTCCAGGCATGGGCTAGCGGAGTAAATGGATTAGTCTACCTGTTTTGTGTGGGCCGGCTCAATTAATTGGTCCGTCTATTTTTGTTCAGTCTAAAATCTCCCTAAAAATTTGGATGGGCTCTGCTAATAGTAACAAGAAGAGAACACGTGACGCTAGGAGTGTAATTGATTTGTTCAGTAGAGAAGTTCGGAGTGAAATAGGATTTTTTATTTAGTAATTTAAAATCAAAATTGAACCGAAAGAATTCGGTCCGATTTAGTTTGATTTGTTCGATTTCAACACTATTTTTTTTAATTTTCCGATTTGGTGACTAAGAATTGGCCAAAGCCCAATGTAACAAAAAAAAATGTTTATGATTCAAGCTCCATATAAAAAAATAAATCTTAACTTGTATACAGCTATTTACAATGTAAAAATTTTGAATTACATATAGTAGCAATTATTCCAAATAAAAATTAACAAATCCAAAAGTTCAAAAATGAAAAAAACTTAAGGTTCACTCCAATTTTAGTCCGGTCTAATTTTTAAGAATATGAAATCGAATTCATGACATACATTTGGAAAATAAACTAAATCAGATCAAATCAAACCAAACTGAACCTAATCGAATTAACATAGTTAGGAATTAAAACTCTATTGAAATCTGTCCATAATAACCCAAATAGAGTCATACCCTTTCTTCGAACACAGTACTTTTGTCACAAAATCCATTGTCACGTGCTACTATTTTCAATCGGGCATAGGAAGATTCTGCAACAAACCCATTAATCGTTGATGTTCAATCTTAACACGTTGACAAGTCAAACAATTAACCATAAATTCTGCAATCTCCCTTTTCATACCAACTCACCAAAAATATTCTTTCAAATCACAATACAACTTTGTATTCCTGTAAGCATAGCATAGGCAGAACTATGAGCTTCCTCTACTATCTTCCTTTTTAGGGCTGCATCATCTGGTACACATGTTCTCTTCCCAAATAGAAGCATACCATCATCTCGAATACTTAATTTAAGAATCTAACCTCTAATTACTTTTACTGTGAGTTCCTCCAAATGAGGATCCGGACTCTATCCTTCTCGTATACGATCTATGAACAAAGGCTGAACACTGAAACGTGCCAGTAAAATCATCATTGTTGCCCAAAAGAAACTCCATCCTCATCTGTCTCAGTTTGGTAAAACACAGTGACTTTGGAGCACTATACACACGCCATCCTCCCAACAGTCTTACGACTCAAAGCATCAGCAACTACATTTGTCTTTCCTGGATGACAATGAGTCGAATAATCATAGTCTTTAATCAACTCCGTCCATCTTCTTTGCCTTAAGTTTAACTCTTTCTGGGTAAATAAGTATTTCAAATTTTAACGATCCGTGTAAATCTCACAAGTCATCTCATACAAGTAATACCTCCACAATTTGAGTGTGAATATTGCAGTTGTCAATTCTAAGTCATATGTACAATAGTTACATTTGTGATTTTTTTGTTATCTTGACGCAAAGGCAATAACCTTACCCTACTGCATTAGAACACGGCCTAATCTCTGATGAGATGCATTGTCGTGAGTCACTAAATCCTCAACACCCATTTGTATAATCAACATTGGTGCCGACACAAGTCTAGACTTCATCTCCTGAAAATTGTTCTCACATTCATCAGTCCATTCAAATTTCGTCATTCCTTTTCAATTTCGTCATGGGTAATGCAATAGCTGAGAAACCTTGAATAAACCTCTGATAGTATCCTGCGAAGCCAAGGAAACTACAGACCTCAAAAACATTCATCGATCTCTCCCAATTTACCACTGCCTACACATTCTTTGGATCCATAGAAATATCATCTTTGGAAATTACATGGCCAAAAAATACCACGCAATCAAGCCAAAACTCACATTTACTTAGTTTTTCATACAATTGCTTTTCACGTAAAGTCTACAATACAGTTCTCAAATTTCGTTTATGATCTTCCTTAGTTCGAGAGTAAATCAATATATCATTAGTGAACACAATAACAATGAGTCTAGATATGGCTCAGACACCCTATTCATCAAATCCATAACTACAGCAAGAGCATTAGTCACCCAAAATGGCATAACTAAAAACTCAAAATGGTCATACCTCGTTCAAAAAGTTATTTTAGGAACACCGTTGTCCTTTACCTTCAACTGGTGATATCTCGATCACAAATTTATCTTTGAAAGAACAGTCGCCCCTTACAATTAATCAAACAAATCATTAATTCTAGGCAAAGGATACTTGTTCTGTACAAACACTTTATTTAGCTGCCTGTGTATTTTGCATGCTTCCATAATTCTCTTTTCACAAATAGAACTGGTGCTCCTTAAAGCGAGATATTCGGTCTCACAAACCCCTTGTCCATCAAATCTTTTAACTGAATCTTCAACTCTAATAATTCAGCCAGTGCCATTCTGTACAATGGTATAGAAATAGAATTTGTCCCCGGTATTAATTCATTAGTAAACTCTACCTCTTGTCAAGCATAATCGCTAGTAACTCATCTGGAAACATATTCAGAAATTCATTCGCAACCAAATATATCAAACAATTCCAACGACTTCTTCTCTATATCAACAACATAACCCAAGTACCCGTGACACCCCTTTCTCAACAAGTTCACTATCTTTACTGTAGAAATCATATCATTTAAGGAATTAGATCTATCGCCACAAAATTTAATTTTTACCCCATTTGGTATTTTAAATACAATCTCCTTATTAAAACAATTTAAAAATGCATGAAGCACTGATTGGAAATCTATGCCAATGATAATGTCAAAATCGGACATAATCAAAGGATTTAATTTTTTTTCCAGTTTTCTATTACCAACACACACCATATAATTTGGGTACATAATCCCAACAACCACCACCTCCCCAATGGGAGTAAATATTACCAATGCATTATCTAACATCACACACGTCTTATTTAAATGCGCACAAAATACATTCGACACAAAAGAATGCGTAGACCTTGGATCAATTAAAATACGTGCATTTAAACTAGAAACTATAAGGGTACTTGTCACCACTTTCAGAGTCGCTTGAACATGTTGTTGTTTCATGGAAAACACTCTCTCCGGTGTAGTAGCACTACTCGTTCTACTATCCCGACCAACAGAAGCACTAGATGATGCCCCACGCTTTATAGGAACACTACTAATGGGGGACACTGTCAATGCCCGTGGTTTCGTACAATATGCCGCAATATGCATGAGCTCCTCATAGTTAAAACGTAATCTTTTTAATTGCCTCTGGACAATCTCTGACACGATGAACGGGTGATTCACATAAAAAACACTGGAAATAATCCCTCGACCCCCAGATCCACCTCCTCTGCCCAAACTTTGCTTACTCATCTCTCCCCCTGTTCACTTTGTTGTTTATAAACTACATTGCCCCTTCAAATGTGGAAACTTGTTTATACCCTTGGGAAACCCTCCAAATTTGCTCACTTGACTGGCCCAACCTATTTTAGTTTTTACTTTTCTTGAACTGTTCTTGTTTCAAACATTTGCTCCGCATCTTTGCCAATCCTTTTGGCCATGTCAACCAATCTCGCATAGTCTTTCTCTTTAAAAGTTGTCAACCTTGTACCAACATTCGTCTCAAGATCACTCCTAAACCGCCTACACTTCTTTTCATCCGTGTCTACCAAATCTGTAGCGTATCTTGAAAGAGCATTGAATCTGACTTTGTATTCAGCCACTGACATTTTTCCTTGCCGAAGATTGATAAACATTGTTTCTTGTTCAAACCGGTATACCTCAAGAATGTATTAATCATTGAAGGCCTTTATAAATCTCTCTCACGTGATTAGTTGCGGTATTGGTGGCTAGACATCAAATAATGGAGCTGTCAAATGTCTCTAAATAACCTCCCACCACCCGCCACATTAGTGCTTCACCCTTTAGGCTAAAAGCTACCAATGTCATCTTCTGCTCATCTGTGACAGTCATGGTCGTAAGAACCCGTTCAATACTTTTCACCCGGTTCTTAGCATTCACGGGATTGATTGTACCCTTAATTCTGTTGTAAATAACTTATTAAACTTTTCCAACTACTATGTACATGTGACAACCATTGTAGCCTGTTGGGTTTTTTATGACATAAACACAACTTGTTGTTTACCATATTGTGCCATTGTTGCAAGTAGTCTATTCACATCCCTTATCCTAGTATCAAATTCTACTAGTGCTGCCCCACCAATCGCGGTCTGTGTTCGCTCACCAGAACCACCTCCCTCTTGCCTCATGTAGTGTCAGTATAGCTGTTAGTGCAAACAAACAAGCTTCTCTAATGTCCTTATTGCGTTGCAGTCCGTACTCTTGTAATTGTTCCATCATCTCTCATTCTCTGGATGCTAGGTTGGCGACAAGTCCTTGAGACTTACGGCTAAATGCGTCAGCAACTACATTAGCCTTGCCTGAATGATAATTTAAAAAAAAATTATGCCGGTCGGTATCCGATAAATACCCGGTACATATCAGACCACTCGGTAAAGCCCCGTAACTTTATGGGTTTTTTTGTTGGGCAAATATAAGAGGGGGAATAAGATATATACCCCTATGGGCCCCACATATCTTTTATTTGGTTCAATTTTCAAAGAGAAAATATGATATGCAGTACCGCATATCCAAGAAAAGAGGAGATATAGAATGCCATGGGGCTGGAATATGTTATGAGGAGTGAGGGGATATGAGGCAAAATATTTGATTGTCCCATATCTATAATATTAAGAGATTCATATATTAGCATTTTCTTCTTGTTTTGAATATTTTTGTTTTATTTTCTTGTTGTTATCCACATATGCTACTACATATTCCTTTTTTAACATTTTCTTCTACTATTTTTTTTAACTTTATTTTGTTCCAATTTTTTTTTTTCTATTTTCATGATTTCCGTTTCAGATCTTTCTCACACAGTTAAAAATAAATTTTTTAATATATTGAATCTAAAGATTATATGCATTGTTTATAAAATTTACATAGCTAAGTTAGTGTTTATTGAAGACTCTATTTGTAATTTTTTTGTTGTTGCAATCAATCAATTTTTTTTAGTTGATCTTTTATTTCTTTGTAAAATTAAACAGTGAATAAATAAACTGAAGAAAATTATTTTGTTTGCTTAATGAGAAAGATATACTTTGACTTATGTTGATTGTGTTAAAATACAATCTTGTCATGTAAATGATTGCTATAAGGAAAAAGTAAATTATTAAGTTTCATGTCTTACCATATCAAAATACATATCCTAAGATATCTATTCGGACCAAACTTTAATTTTATATTCAGTTCTATGTTTATTAGTCATCATATCCACACATATCCTTTTATATATCTCAAAGGATTTTATATTCTGTAATTTATACCTGGACAAATAGACAACTCCATAAAATTAAAAGTATCGTTTTCTTTTCGTACACTACGGTATTGATAATTATGCTGCGACCCAAACAAACAGACCTTAAGTTTGGAAGCCAGTTCAAATGACGGGGGAGTGATGTGCCAAAGAGGCAAATCTAAGGGAGGTATATTGCATTTTGCCATATTTGATTTTCCGTCCCGATTTATTTGTCTATTTTTGAAATTTCAATTTATTTACAAAACACAATTATTAGTCTTAAAATTTTTTACTTTCAGGAATACCCTTAACTTTTTTAATGAGAGTTCATGTTTTTCAAAGTGTAATTTTTAAAAAAGAAAAAGCGTTAAAGAAACTTTGATAAGTCAATTTCAAAATTAAATAAATAATTTGAGATATGTAAAAGTTAAAAATAGACAAATAAACCAAGACGGAGAGAGTTCTTCACGACAGAATCAGCATCACAAATTCTGTCTGCACTACACGACGTCGTACAACCATAGTTTGGCTTTCGCGCTGTCACCGGCCTGAAATTGCGTCATTCACTCCCCCTTTCCCTCTCCCTTTCCCTCTACACGAAAGATAGTCACATTCTAACAGCTCGCAAACACAACCTCCCACAAAAGTTCAGTTTCAACTTTCTACACTCTCTCTCTCTTCTATAAATGCTTCTCCTCTCCGATCAACCCCAAAAGCTACATTGTCAATGTACTCTCTCTCCCCTCTCCCTCTCTCTCTCTCTCCCTCTCTCTCTCTCTATATATATATACACACGTGTGTGTTGTTGTATCTATCTATCTGTCTATTTATCTATGATCTTCTGGTTCTGAATTGTAGGAGGGAGGAGAGGGAGACGCGATGACGAAGAAGACATCATCATCACTCCCACCGCTCACCGCGCGCCACGTGTTCTGGTTCGGTTGGAAGCTTGTGATCGCCCTCTCTATCTCACTCTGCATCTTTGCCCTTTTCCGACTCCAAAACTACTCTCAATCGGAATTCTCTTATACCTCGGCGTTTCCTTCTTCCTCTTTTATCCCTCGTAGACCTCGAATTTCGATTATCGATTTTGAAGGACCTCCGAAGGTCGCGTTTCTGTTCCTTGTGCGTCGGAATCTGCCTCTCGATTTTCTCTGGGGGAGTTTTTTCGAGGTTTTGTCTCATTCTCCTTTCTGAGAAAATAATTACCTAGGAAAATTTGGGCGGTTTTTAGTGACGTTTGTTGGGTTTTGGAGTTTTTGCAGAATGCCGACTTGGCTAATTTCTCGATATATGTTCATTCGGAGCCTGGATTTGTGCTCGATAAATCGACGACAAGGTCCGCCTTCTTCTATAATCGGCAATTAACTAATAGCATTAAGGTAATTGAAATTTCAATTTTGAATGTATTGGAATTGTGAAAGATTGTATTTTATGTATTTGTGCTCATCTGGTGGCTGATGAAAAAGTATGAAAAGGAAACATTTTTATTTTTCATAATGCAGTTTCTGTTGCCATAGGTAAAATGAAGAGCATTATTCAGTAAATTTACTTGTTCTTGGAACCAAATCGGCGGTTTGATTTTTGATAAAAATATTAATGTCTGGTTGCAGTTTTCCGTTTTAGGTTAGCAGAATACTTTCAAAAACTTTTTCGAAAAGAAAAACACTCAGTCATGAATCCATGCCATGTCTATTTATTTTTAATAAACTGATTTTCGGAAATAGGAGAAATCAGTTCCTTCAAAAAAAAGTCCTAGAAAAAAGAGTTTCGAAAATTGTCGAACACAAAAGTCTTTTGAATTTTTAAAAGATTTGGAGAGAAGCATGTGTAAAACTTTTAACCCCTCAGTTACTTCACAAATTTAATTTTGATTCTCTTGTTTTGTGCCTATTTTCAGCAAATTGAGAGTTGCCTATGTGGTTTGTTTTCATTTTATGTACTAAGAATTAAGCTGTTTGCTAATATACTTGACCTGACTGGTTGTGTTGCAGGTGGGATGGGGAGAAGCAAGTATGATTCAAGCTGAGAGGTTATTACTAGGAGCGGCTCTTGAGGATCCAGCAAACCAGAGATTTGTTCTCTTGTCAGATAGGTTGGTATAATCATTACTGAAACAACTGAAAATGGTTACTTTGCTGGTAATATGATTTGACAGATATTTTTGCTCAGTGTCATGGTTTCATGCAATGAATAGAATTCATAATTGAATAACTTTAAGATGCATGTCATAACATATTGGATTGAATAGTATTCTACGTATGCTTTCTCATACCTATGAGACCTAGGAAACCGTAGATCAGCAGTTCTATTTGACATTTATGCTGTTCTGTCATTAGAAGGGGAAGCACTCAAGTGGAACTAATCTCTCCCCCTTGATGCTCTACGTAGTTTTGACGACGTGATTGACAGATTCACCAACCAGTAGTTACACCAGGTGGAACATCCCCCAATCACTGTGATCTGGTGAACGAAAAAGTGCAGCCCAGTTTTGAATTCATTACCTTTGCTTACCAATGGAGGAATTTTGCAGCTAAAGCAAAATGGAACATAAAAGAGGAAGATGCAGTACAACAAGGATGGCCCAGCAGTCAAAAGAGTTCCCTAAGGCGGCCCCTCACCCACTCAGGATTTTCGGTTGGTCTGCCCTCTGCGTGACTGAGTCTTAAAAGTATATGTGGAAATAAAGTAGAGATCTTAGTTTGAGTCATGGTGATTGTTTAACATCTAGTCAACTTCATGGCTGGCTTTCAAGGAATGGAATATTATCAAGCACCATTCACTATTTCGGATAGTATTTATGGTTCTACCTTTTACAGTGAACATTAATTTAGCGGTCTTTGAGAAGGTAATCTTGCTCTAATAACTAGTCCACAAAGTAGAAAAGATGAAAGCTGCTAAGAGTTGGGAAGTAAGCACAAGCTGCACCAGAAGTGGGGCGAAGCGTGGAGAGGGATTATACATATAGCAATAAAGAAATCAAAGCTATAGCTAATTTTTTTACTTGTTGATAATTGCTCGTAAGTTTCCGCAAACTACTATGAATGGAGGGAGCAATACTCTCTTTCAATTTTAGAGTGAAATCTTTAGAAAAAGAAAATAGTAGTTATCCCTCAATTAGTGTCATGGCTTGCTCTAGGATATCTCGTGTAAGCCGTGACACTTGTTACACTTTGCTGAACCATATTTCATAATTCCGCATGTTTAGGAAACAAATGCAGCCAAGAAGTATGATGATAATATTATGGTTTCAGCTGACAGAGTTGATTTTGACTATCATGCAGTAAAGTTTTCCCTGTTTGATTTCTGTTTACTTATTACTTTTCTGTTGTGCTCATTGGTCCTTCCCCCTTCCGTCCTTTTTTCCCAACTGTTTTCCTGTGAGCGGCTTATTCAAATGTTGCTGTTATATTTCATAGATGTTCTCGTGGATGGTTTTGTTTTCACAAGGATTTCCAAGCAAGCAGGCTTTCCACATTTGTGGTCTTCACTCAAGTAGCTGTATTCCGATTTCTATAAGCAGGCTAACTCGTCGTTCTTTTTTCTCTTTGTGCATGACTGTAGACCATACCATTAAGAGTTAAATCATCATCCTTCATGAACTTTTTCGCAGCTGTAATTTACATCTTTTATAACAGTTGCTCATTGATATTGTGCAGCTGTGTTCCTTTGCACAACTTCAGCTATATATACAGGTATCTGATGGCTTCTCCGAGGAGTTTTGTTGACAGGTAGATAGACTACATAAGATTACAATTTGGCAGCTGCTAATTGTTCTGTAGATTACACGGGAGTTTAGCAGTTTGACCTATTTCTGTAGACTTTTTGTGTTTTAGCTTTCTCGATCTTGATAAAAAGGAAGGCCGCTACACCCCTAAGATGTCACCTGTAATACCGAAGATCAAGTGGCGAAAAGGGTCCCAGGTTATGCATCTTAACCTTAGATTTAAATTACAGTTTATGACATATTAGCCATTGATTTAAAGTCATCCTCAACTTGAAGTCTATTGTGTACATTCAGTGGATATCTTTAGTTCGGAGCCATGCGGAAGTTGTTGTAGATGATGAGGTTATCTTTCCTGTCTTCAAGAAGTTCTGCGAGGTATGTGACGGGGGCATTTTGCTCACAGTATTCGATTAATCCTTTCCCTTTAGTCATGATTGCTGTTATGTAGTGCCTTAGTGGCTGTTATAAACAAATGGCGTATAACCCAAAAGTAGCATACAAACATTCTTCAATCACTGATTCATTATAGCATTTACTGCTGTTTCAAGGGCAAACTTTAAATATTTTATGGTACAACTATTCCAACCGTTCAATATGATTCTTTCTATTCATTTTGGAAGGTTGAGTGGAAGATGAAAATCACTTACAATCAAACTCCATGCAAAGTCCGTCGCCCTTCAAAACTTACCCCTGATAACAAATGACAAACAGCCACCATACTGTTAATCTTGACGTGTAATCCTAATTCTGTTTACTTGTCTATATTTTTATAGTGAGTTGATCAATTATGTTCGACTTTGCAGCGACGTCCACCCATAGATGACAGCAAGGGAAAGCTGAATATTGTAAGTGGTTTTAGTTTCGTGGGTTATAGTTTTTAGCACCTCTTGGGCCTAGCTGTCTATTTGTCATCAATCAGAAGATACTGCTTGGTTATGTGCATCCTTCTGTTGTGCTGTCAATTTGCTCTTTCTTCTTGAGAATGTGATTTAACCTGATTTCTTATGGATAACACCAAATTCTTGACAAGGCCATTTCGTTTCATTTGAAATGATCCGGCAATGTGTTATGAAAATGATTAACCATTGGTGAGGACTGAGGAGAGACGTGGTGCAGGTTTAAAGTATTACCAGGGGAGGGGAGGACCCACATGACTGAGAACCTAAAGTAGTGAGTAACTGTTCATTTATGTTTATAGGATGCGATGGTTGGAGTATTGAAACGAAAAACTACAATACTTTGGGTAACTTCAGTTCACGTTGAGATTTCAGCTCATCCATTCATTTCACTGACATCAGCCAAGAATTTTGATGGATGAGGATGGACATATGATGGCGTTTGCATAGCCACCGTTTTTTTCCCCTATGAAGGAACTTTCTTTTGGAACTAGACGAGAAGAAGGGAAGCAATATTATTATACATAAATATGGAGTAATATTTGTTTCCCAATATAGATATAGTAATATTTGGTGCCCTATATAGATATAGAATAATGTGAGTATCTGGAAGTCCTCCGCCACTAGACACCTCTAGCGGAGCTTCCACCCACTAACATAACCGCGGGGCTCCAAAGTCCCGAGGTCTATAGGACTCAATATCTCCAATAAGGAACGAGTTCTATGGGACTCATCCACACTCAAAGCTCTAAGAGCTGAGTACAATTATGGGGACTCCATCAACATGCAAGACCCTAGGTCAGGAGCAGGGAGTAGGGACTTGGCTTGGGATCTAAGGACGCATATGGTTTGAAGGCTAGAGCAAGGAAATTGTCAATGAGGACCAATCCTAGAGCGATAGGGACGTCACCCAAATGACAGCTTGGAAGATGTACGACAGCCATCCACCTCTCTCACGATACGGGCCTCCATACATCACATAAATCTTCTTTTGAGTCCCATGATACAGAACCCGACATTTGACCATAAGACTTAAAGAAAAGCCATTTCAACCTCCACTTTGCCCCTCCAATGGAAAGAAAGCCAACCAACTGGCTTTCTTCTCTCTGAGGCTCCAAGGATGAGTTGACATATCATTAAAGACACGACAAACATCTAACACATCGACTGCAAGTCTTAACACATTTACTCTTTGGTTGACCCATCTCCATTGTCATCCCCCCCTCTCTTTTTAAGGTTGTCCCAAGCTTTCTCCGCCTCCACTTCCGGTGGTCTCAGGTCCATTGCAGTGCCTGCTATATTCCTAGAAGGCACACTTCCACTCCTAACATCGATAAATAATATCCCTCTATAGATATAGAATGATATTATTTCCACTAAGAGGACAAAAAAAAAGGACGACTCACCAGTCATGTGATCATTGACTCCAAAATCAATAACCCAAGAGGGATTGCTAGACTTAACATGGTGGAGTGCAGTAGTAGTACTTGAGGCCATGGTGGTTGTCGGACGGGTAGCTGTAGGATTAGCATTTTGGTCGTGCTGGAGCAAAGAGCCCAAGACTGGAACTGAGTCTGAAATTGGTTCAGCTATTTTAGAAACTGATTATGAACCTAAAGAATATTTGGAATTGGTGGCGGAATAGGAGAAGTTTCAAAAAAAAAATATTATCGTCCAGAAAAACGGATCAAGAAAAGATCAACAACAAATTAATAGTAGGTGTTGGTAAGTAACGACAACAAAAATGAGGACTAGCGAACAAAAAAGGGAAGCCCACACACATAAAAGAAGGGAGCATGAGGCTCTAATGCATCACAGGAATGCGCAAAAAGCCCACAGAAGGGCAAGTGATAGGCAAGAGAAGTTGCCTCATGGAAGGATGGTGGCCGAGAGAGGCTAGGGACTGCCGAAGGGCTTGGAAGGCCTCGCCGAGTATCTGGAGGGTTTGGTGAAGGGGTTGAAGTTGGTGGCTGGTGTTGCGAAGTATGGAGGTGTTGGGCTAGGGTTGTTCTGCTTTGATACCAACTTCGGAGAAAACTGTTGTATTGTATGAAATCTTTATGAATGAACAACTAGGGTGAGATAGAGTAATGGAAGAAAATATTACAACTAAAGAAACAATATAAGAAGGGAACCCATATTATGCTATATATAGAATAATATTTGTTTTCCTATATAGATATAGTAATATTTGTTTCCCTCTATAGATATAGAGTAACTAGCGGTCGCTACCCGCGCAATGCTGGATGCGTAGGCTTAGACAAAAGTATGTACTCAGTGATGGGTAGGGTTGAAGTCGCGATACGAAAACTAAATCATTCCTGATCGCGATGGGAAGTCGCATATACTAATAACCTTAAGGTACCAAAAGGAAACCATTCCTCAGTTCCACTTTCTCCTTTTCTATTCTGTTCATTGAAAATGCTGAATTTTTTTTATCTACGTTGTACTGGTGAATGTATTTTGTGAATTCAATATTTGGACTCATACTACAAACCCTATCTTAAGAACATCATTCAGATGCTTACAAATGTTAAGGAAAATTATAAGCAAAAAAGGTAGATGTAACAAAAAATAACAGAAACTGGCACTAATTATATCCAAATTCAGTTACTTGATATGAAGAACTCAGCGGATTCTGTCAACTCCTCAGCAATCTTAAGATTTGTTTATTGATTGTGCACAATTTTTTCTGAACCAATGGCCCTGTGCACGTTAGCATCAACCCATATTATATCGCATGGGGAGAGAGAGAGAGAGAGCACTTATGAAGCACTGGTACTGGTACAGGGTACGGGTACGGAATACGGCAAAATCCAAAAAAGTAGGGTACGGGTACGGCTGGGTACTTCAATGTTATTTTATTTTATTTTTATTATTTTACTATGTTTCATTATATAAAATAAAATATAAAGTTATTTTACCAACCAAAAGCAACATAAATAAATTAGTGTTTTCACGTAAATAAGCACTATAGTCTATAAGCAATAAAGCAACATAAATATAATCATCATCCCTCTGCGGAATGATATGGACCAACAAAGAGAGAGAAAGAACACAGCATATGTAGTTAATATTGGAGATCCTTTCCCTTGCCAATGGTCTCTAATGTATGAGAAGAAAAATACAACGCAGATGGGGAGAGAGATTTCACGGCAGTGAGGAGCGAGCGAGAGAGAGAGAGAGTGTTTAACCTAGAGCGAAGTCTAGAACACTGGACGATCTACTCTGGAACAAAGAAGAAGACTAGAAGACAAAGACTTTATTTAGATTTTAGGGTTTTAAACAATTTACTATTTTAACATTTTACCCCTATAAATATAAATAATTTTCAAAACGACCCACGTACCCATTTTCGTATCCAAGTTCGTGCCCATTGCGTACCACTCGTGTACTCAAATAGGCAAACGTAACCGTAGAATTTTGAAGTACCCGGTATGGTTTTTGCTGTACCCATACCGTACTGGTACCCAGTACGGGTATGGCGCCATTTTTGAAGTACCCTTGCTTCATAGGAGAGCACACATGGATCCAACCCACTTTTGGGTTTTGGAGTAAGAGGGTAACAAAAAGCAGAATGTGAAGAACAACTTTGGAAAACCAAGAGGGTAAGAAAGATATGAATTTGGAGACCACCTTGTGGCTGTAGATTTTGGGCTAGAGAAACCTTTGCAATTCCAGGTATAATATAGTATAGATATTAGATATAGACATACAATGATAGTATTTTCAATATCTTTAAATTCTGTGGGGAATAAATTGATTGAAGTATCTTAGAAGTTCCCAGTACAAGTTGGGGAAGCAGGTCTTGGAAGTACCGAGTACAAATTGGGGAAGCTGTGTGCAAGCTCGGTTTGAATCTATCTAAACTGCAAACGTAGTTCCTAGTTTGCTAGGCTTACATTTTTGTCAATTTGAGTTTTCTCCAACCATAGGTTTCCTAGTACGTGCCCGTGTTTTTTTTTTTTTTCAAGATTTGTGCTGGCCAGTCAAGTCTTGCTTCGTTTCTGCAGCCTCCTGTTTTAGGCCCAACATTCACTTCACACTAAGCTTCCTTGTGGCTGGCTTACTTGAAGAGTCATAAGAACCAATGCATGTATGGATGAAGGCATTACCTTTGATGTCCATTTTCGTTAATAATTAATGTATCTGGGAAATGCATCAACCCAAAATAATCGATAATTTAAATTGTGCAAACCTATTGTGACTTAACTTATAGCAATTGACGAGAAATTCGGGAATAAGTAACAGTTGACGTTTTCTTCCTCCAGAATGAGGCAAATCTTTACCAGTCCAAACATCTAATTTTATCCATGGAAATTCCTATCCTCCATTTATTTTTTCCGACTTCAATAATTCAGATGGTTCACCCACCATTTTTGTCTTCATATTGAGGTGCTTTGAAGTTTGAACTGCTCTGAATAAATGAACCTGTCATTAAATTTCTGATGGCAGCTTATTTTCCAAAATGCAGAAACTTCAGAAGCAGCACAACTGTATCCCAGATGAACACTATGTTCAGACCTTGTTTGCGGTAAGGAATAGATTCATGTTTGTGTTGTCTGTTATATGTATTATTAATTGAGCCCCTTCATTGATCCACTCCTTCCTTTTCTTTAGGGGTGGGTATTATTATTAGGCGCAATTAACCTAGTCAAGCTTGTGCAGTTACTGAACACCTCCCTGTTCATTTGTGCTCCTGGTTTTCTCGACAAGCTTCAACTTATGATCTTTTTTCATGTTTTGTTCACTAATAACTCAAGTTGTTCATTGTTGTCATTTTTCTTTTCTGACTAGTGATGTGGTTGCTTCTAGGATCAATAGCTCCAGCCTTCAGGTGGGAATCATATTGATGTCTTCTTCTTTATCTTTTGTCAGATGAATGGTCTTGATGGTGAACTTGAGAAAAGAACTGTAACCTACAGCTTATGGAATGAATCTGCGACGAATATGGAACACAAAGGTTGGCATCCTATGACATTTAGCTATGCAAATGCGAGCCCACAAGAAATCAAAAGAATTAAGGTGATTTTTTTTCTTTTCTCTCTCGTTTCTTGTCAATAAACAATTAAGACATGAGTCATGGATGGATTACATTTCCAAATTCCAACATAGATCCCAAATTTCAAGCTATCGTCCGTCTGGTGCTTCATTTTAGAGATTCTGTTATGCACATTCAAATGCTAGTTGAACCTGTGTCCTTGTGTAAGGAAATGTTGTGGATTTATTTTTTGCTTGTCAACTTGATCTAGAAGTTCATCCGGTCTGCATATTCTAGTTGCATCACTCTCTTACGTAAAACCCATATTGCCTTTCATCGTGCTGCTGAACAATTCAATCCGTCCTCCTTTGTGACTTCAGAAAGGCCATAACTTAACCATGTTGGAAACACTTTTTCCTCCTATATTACACCACAATCTTGTTAGTTTACATACTTATTCCACAACCTGTAGTTTTGGTCGTCGAGAATTTCGAATTGTTTTACTCGATTTAGCAATGGTGCAATTCCCACTGGACTTCTTTTTTTTTTCATTTCTGTTGTCTTGCCCCTTGTAACTAGTAGTGTTTTTATCTTGCAGGACATTGCATACGTATACTATGAGAACGAGCACCGGACCGAATGGTGTAGTAATAATTCCACACGCGTTCCGTGTTTTTTATTTGCGAGGAAGTTCTCACGCGGAGCTGCCATGCGTCTTTTGAGTGGCGGAGTTGTCGGCCCTTTTCATGCCTCCGTATTGTTAGATACCGCATCATGATTTTCCTCAAAGCCTCTGATGACCTGTGTTTTTGCAGCATGTCTAACTATCTATTTACCTTCCTTGGGTAGAATTCTGGGAAGGCGTTTAGACAGAGAGTAAACTGTTAATAGTAGTCTTGAAAGTTTTGAGTATACAAAACCAAACTATTTGTAATTGCGGCTGATTAAAATTTGTACTAGGAAAATGGGGAGGAGGGATGTTGGAAGTTTGAAGTTGAAGTGTATCAGTTATGCCCCTGAGATTTTATCAATTGTTTTGTATGAATTGCAAGACATGCATATTGCCTTTTATTTATTTAATTGACACATTATGGTCTGACTGAATGGAGTATTAAATTTGGGGTCTTAAATAATAAAAAGTGTTAAATAAGGGAGAGTAAATTGTTAAATAAGGTGTTTGTGAAAGTTTTGTAATAAGAGTGAATGGGGTATTTAAGACATAGTTTGGTTGGGATTTTATATGGTGAATTAAAACGAGTGTTATTCCAAAATTGGATTATTAGATTTTTTGTCCTCGTAGTAGGTAATTTTATTAAAAATAGTTTGTATGTCTAAAAAATTGTATTTATAAAGAATATTTTAATTTATTTTAATTTTAATACATTTATACTTTAAGAACTAATATATTATTTGTGCGAAAATATTTTCATAGGTCGTTGAGTTATAATATCAAGGTGAAAATGATGAATTACAGAATTCTAATCTGAAATTTTAAACACATCTGTACTTTAATAATTAATATATTACTTATATGTGACAATATTTTCATAAATCATTGGGTTATAATACCACAATGACAAATTACACAATTCGGATCCGGAACACTCAAGAATCCACATATGAACCGTTCTTATAGTTGCAACAAGTTAATATTAGTACAACAAAGTCGAAAATATGAAATAATAAATGTTGGAATCATCTTTGTAGACATTAATATCAAGAATTGCAAGATATTATAAATGCAAAAAAAATTCAGCCTGGGAATTAAAGGATGACGAAATTAAACAAATTAGTTGAAACCAACTAAAATTAAACAACCCAAGTTTTAAAAAAATCGCAAGCATGATACTTTTGCAATTCTTGATATTGAGACAAAAGGAAGAACGAGATTCAAGACAGATTGTTAACCACTACATAACATTACTACCACACAAAATACACACCTTCTGCAATTCCAACACAAATGAATGTGAGAGAGAGAGAGAGAGAGAGAATCTCCGAAAGAATAAAACATTGTTCTGGTTTACATGCTATAGAAATAAATGGACAAAGACAAGAAGTCTTGACAAACTGTGAGAAAGAATCACCCCAAGGCGTGGACACATTGCGAAAAGTCCCTTCAATCGCTTAACCTTTGGTCACTGCCGTAGTTTTTGCTTTCAGATTCAAAAATATTCCCCTACAGAATTGGAAGAAGAAGAAAATTAAGGACATTCCAAACCCCATTTTCCTCAGTAAATGATGGCAATGGAACTCAATACATGAAATATATGCGAACACTATGAACGGGAGGCACGGGACAAGTACCAAAAAAATGGGAGGTAAAAGTACGTACCAGCAACACGCAATGACGCTGTGGAAAATGACCCGGAATTGCAGTGGTACGTGCTGGTGATTTACCCATCCCACTACCGGCCAGAACTGTGTGTCAATTCATTGCAGATTATTCCTTAGTATCACAACGAGCTCGTTATAACTGTAATAAAATATTTAAGAAAGTTGAGAAGAATGCAATACCGTCCATGATGCATACTGCACCGCCGGATAATCCTTTTTTATTTTAGCCTTCACGTGGATCCAGGGCCTTGCTGTAAATTTTTAATAGAATTACAGTCCAGAATATCCAAATGCTTGAAATTGCGTTAAAGTGACGACAGTTGTTCATCTCTGAATAATGTATGTAGGTCTCTGCATCCGTATTTAAACCAACACAGATTCAAGGGTTGATAGAGAGCTATCAGGTACTTTCGCAAACATCTAGCCTTCGATGGCCAAAAAATTGGGTGCAAATTTGTATATTAAGGTCAACCACCAAAAGTTTGTGTACAAAAGTCGAGAACCAAATTTGTGTCTCAGATAGGGAGGGTTCTTGGGAAAGTGATGAATTGGATCCCTCTGCTATACCTATTTTTCAAACAGGTGAAGCACTTTAATTTAAATTATTTACAAGGTTTAATGAGAACTTACCCTCAATAACCAACCCGTAATAAACCATGAAAAGAAAGTTATTCCACGGGGAAGATGTCAACTGCTCCAGCACCACCTGAAATAATGTAACAGCGGATTCTGAGCAGATATCAGAACCTTATTTACTTCTTATTTGACGTGAAGAAAACAAAAACAAGGAGTACTGAGCGTGGTTGGATCCCAAGAGATGGAATGACAATTCGGTATCTTAAAGAGTGAGCTTGGATGTCAATGGTTTTTATATCCAGCTGTGTAGTTGCAAACCAAGAGCATGAGAGTGTCGAGTTACCTTCTTAGCTACTGTTTTTGTATCCTTCTTCCCCTGGAAAAGTTTATCCAGCAGTATATGAAGGAAATGCCCAAACGGTCCCAAATATGCAAATCCAAAAACCTGCATTCCTCTGTGTTAGCATGGATCACTGGAGAAAAACAAACATAACCGCAGGTTCATGCAAAGCAACATATCAAATTGACAATTATTAGAGATAAGTGTAATCATCTCTTCCAATACGATTTTTAGCTATACGAAGAACATCACAACTACGAGTGGCATAAATTGATATGATTCGATCGAAAGGATATAACACATACGAAAGCTTAGCTTTGTTGACTTTCTGAGGTATAACCTTCGCCACGACATTAATGGCTTAGCTCTTCGTGCTCTCACGGGTTATTTTTTAGAGGAGGGGAAGGGGGGGGGGGGGGGAGGTAAATCCACAAGAATTAGATTATCGCCTTCAGGACGAGGAATAGAAAATTTTATTATTCTTACAACCCTATTTATAACTAAATAAAAGATTAGCCTAGCAACTACTAGAACTAACCCTCAACTCATGTGCAAACCAAAGAACCTAATCTTTAGATTCCTATACAAGATACACAGTGACACTGCTAACACAGAGTACCAAACTTGGTACAGAGTATTGACCATTGGACTTCATGCTAGATACACAGAACCAAGCATTAGGCTCATTTGTTAATAGTAAAAGGTAAAAACCTATGTGGCTGTGCTGAATACAAAATGACTATAACTGAGTTACATCCTCCTTGACTTGTGATGGTCCCACTTCCATAGAAACGCTTTGGCAACCTGTTCTACATCAGATTTCATTGTCGCCATAGTTCAATCTGCAATCTCCTTAGGATGAGGATGTGAGTACACTTTGGGCTCGTTTGACTTTAGGACTATTTGGCGGGGTATTAATCAATTCCAGACTCCTAGTCCTGTGATTGTTAATCCAAGGACTAAATTAGAAGTCAGTCCTTTATTTGTTTACCTAAGTACTATTTTCTAATCCAATCCATTTCTTGTACGATTCCTTGGACAAGTAATGTGACTGGAATCAAAACGGACCACAAAACCCCTTTTATGCCTCACATTAAGCGGTGGGACATAATTCTATGTCGTGGGTGCAAATCAAAATTACACAACAAAAGCTTTCATTTTTTTATCAAAATGTGAGGAACTTGTAACATAGATGTCAGAGTTTGGACAAAAAATGAAAAAAAATCGTAAATTTTTCAAAAGAAAAAAAAACACAGTCAAGATGCATTCGTCCTATTTACCCTCTAAAAGAAGATGCATTCATCCAAAACAAAATATCATCCAAAAACGGAAATTTGAAGATTGCAAGAGTTGTTCACGGGAAACCTTTGGCTAGGGTTGCACAGCGTTTTGTTGTTCTCTGGTGTGGAAATAGACTTGGTTGGGGATTTGGTTTTTATCTGGTGTAATTGGGTTTTGAATGCTAAGGGCAAGGTAGAATTTAGTCAAGAGAAACCCCTAATCTCCCAAAATTAATACCACCCCCAAGCCAAGACAAGCTAGTAGTCCCAATAGCCTACTATTACAGTTGGGTGGGATCTAATCCCACCTCTCAGACTGCAATCAAATGCGGACTAGCCTAGACTAAATGAGCTTAGTCCAGTCCAGAGTAAAATACTACTGCTACCAAACATGCCCTTTGCAAGTTGCAATAGTTTGCTTTCAAGTCACTGAAAGAGTGGGGAACAACTAGTAAAAAGAAGATTTTGAACCTATTTTGTACAAGCAAATCAAATCATATAGAAGATTGAAAGACAAATAAGTTCCTCTCCAAGCAATATCACAACATTATTAAAGAAATAAGATACAAAAAATAATTGAGTGCACAATGCAATCATTTGATGAAAAATACTACTATTTCACACCCTTTGAGATAATTGAGTGCACCATTTTGTTAAAGGTAAAAAGGGAGCAAATCCCCAATCTGCATATACGCATATATGGTACTGCCGTACTGCTGAAGACGATCAAGCAATAACCAAAACAAAACCTAAATCCGACAAAACAGCAGTTTCAGATTATCTCTAGGAATTTCAAAATACTATGTAATCCATACATATTTCTGGCCAAAGGAATTGTTTCAACATATTATTCTTTAACATGGTATGACAATTATATCTAACATCACACTGCAATTTTGGTTTTTGGAAAACATTTATTAAACAATCCAAATACATATCTCTATCAACATTCAAACTATTTTACCACTTTGAGAAGAAGACGTCTCAGCTGAAGTTTCTGTATCCCAGAGAGCTTCTGAGCCACAATATCACTGATGGCCGACAACACTCCCGCCGTAATTGCCTAGCCAAATAGGATAAAAATCAGAAGACCCAATAGGCTGATTTATACCATCAACTCAGAAAACATTGTCACAAGAAAATCGAAATTATTCCGGCCTGTTTGTTCGCACTTATAATCAAATTATTGACAAACAGTTTTGGTACCAGTTGTGACTTAACTGGCTTTTTTTCACCTTAATTGACCCCAAAAGATGATTTTTTAAGATAGAATTCTTAAGTTTTTGGTTTATGAGCATTTATCTAAAACTTGATTTTTACATAGCTGGTTGAGAACTTTTCAATAAGGCATGGACAACAACCATGCTCTTTCAACACTCATTGAATTGAAAACGTTTTACATCTTATTTTACCAAATAAGTTGATAGAAAATGGAAACGGCTTCTAAAGTGACCGCAGTGTGCAATTGGCATTTTGAGGGCTTATGCTGGGTCTACTTCAATGATCAGAATCTTTTTGTGAAAAATGATGCTAAAACTGAATGTTGATTAATAACTAATCAGAGTGCATTTGTGTCTATGAAAATGAGTTCGGCCACACTGTAACACTGTTACTGGACCAATTCTACCATACCCAATTAACATGACTTTTGACTTTTCACGTGATTGATGTTCATCAATTTATAAAACACTAATTGTTGTGATCATCGAGTGGACTCGGGAGGGACCACAAAATGTCAACTGCACAGTGCAGCCCTAACTCATTTTGTGTCTATTCAATTTTTTTCCGCATTTATTATTTTGACAATTATTGATCTAACGCCGATGAAAGATTAAAATCTAAGAAGTATAAAATTATGTTTAGAAAAACTTAAAAAATGGGGCCAAACTGAGTCTGTACAAGCAAACTTAAAATTGATGCTAAACAGGGCGATCAAATCAATAAAAGCACCCAGAAACTGGAGAGAGAGAGAGAGAGAGAGAGAGAGAGAGACCTTAGTTCTAAGGGGATGCTGCTGAAGCTGTAACAAGTATTGTTGCAAACCCTTCTTTGCTATGGAACCCATCTCCTTTTCCAATTGAAAATGTTAGTTCAGAGTGTAGAGAGAGAGAAAGAGAGACGATCGACCGATTTTCCTGCCCCCCTCTCTCGTTCTCTGTTCCAGTGCTTGGTGGACTTCTGAAGTCTGTTCGACTATTGCCATTAAAATATCTGCACGACAAGGATTATTATCTATTTGGGCAAATTGCTACATTTCACCTACCTCACATGCCTTTCTTAAGGTCACCTGCCTTTCTTAAGGTTTTTGACAAATAAAGGAAATTACCAAAAAGTGGCATATCTAAAAATAATTATCACAATTATAATTTATAATTTCAAAATCATCACAACCATGATCTTTAAAAATGCAATTCTTAAAACATAATAACCACATACATTTATTATTAGAGTACCCTTCGTGCAATATTAACTTGCACCATAGAACAGATTGACTTGCACCATAGTGAAACAAAGACTTGCATGCTACTGTTTGATAATTCTCCCCAAAAGTCGTTCACTTTCGGAGTGCAAGTCAATGTTACTATTTGATAATTCTCCTTATAGTGCAAGTCGATTATCGTTAGGATGCAATTCACTCTGTTTCATAATGCTAGTCACTTTGTTTTAACGTGCAAGTCAATTCCGTCGGAAAGATATATAGTCATAAATGTGTATATTCGCTATTTTTTAAAAATCATCATAATTTTAAATTATAAATTATAATTCTGATAATTATTTGTAGTCTATGATAATTCTTTCTTTAACAAGTCTTGCTACTGTTTTTTTAGTTTCAATTATTCTGAAACTCATCATTTTTAGAATAAAAATAAGAAAATAGTAGAAAAGAAAAGTTATGTGTGGCGAGAAACGCATCCCATATAAGCAGTCCCCTTTGTAATTTGAGTAGTACCCCTTGGGGCAATTTTGAACTTTCACGTACTGTAATATTGAAGCCTCACTCATTCACGCCGAAGCCACTCACAGGCGGCGTGGCTCACCATATCCGTTCTTTTACTTCCCGACAAACTCACAAGCTTTCTCTGAATCTCTGTCAATATAATACAATAGAACTCGCTTATACATAGAGAAAGCGAAGGATTTATATGCACATTATGTGATTATACAGAGAGAGAGAGAGAGAGAGAGAGAGAGAGAGATGAGAGGACTCAGAGCTCTCTGTTTTGTCTTCGTATCTCTACTTGTGCTTGTTCATAACGAGGTTAATGGCGATAGCCCTTACAGATTCTACACTTGGAAGATCACTTATGGTGATATCTATCCTTTGGGTGTTAAACAACAGGTACTTTTCTCTCTCTCTCTCTCCCTCTCACACACACGCACACAGAGGAGGCCTCTGTTCTAAGCCATTTTGCTTTAAAATGATTTTTACATGCATTTCTAGTAACATCCATTACTTTGCGTTCCTCTTGTACGAAATCGCTTCGTTTTTTCCGCACCTTGTGGACATTGCACTCCAGTTTTTGTTCATATTATTTGGAATTCGAAAATTTAGTAATTTTTGGTACATTACGAACGAACAGATAATTTCCTGAAAAGAATAAAAATTGACAGTGACAAATTTAAATAAATTTATTAGCGCTCTAAAGACAACATGAGTGTTTTCTTTGTTAATAAATTTTGGAGGGCCTGGCCCTTTTGATCTCCACGTAGTTTCTCTCTGTTATTTTCTAGATTAATTATTTTTTAAATTATTTTTTATGGAAAATGGGTGCAGGGAATCTTGATAAATGGGCAATTTCCTGGGCCGCAGATCGATTGTATTACCAATGACAACCTCATTATCAGTGTCTATAATTACTTGAGTGAGCCATTTCTCATCTCTTGGTAATACTCCTTTTAAATCCCAATTCTTCTTCTTCTTCTTCTTCTTTTTCTTATCAGTGCTCCTCGAACACCGTCACATTTAGTTATAGTCATTTTCCCATTGCACATTGGAACGAGTCATGACGAATGCAGTAGACTGCGTACTAACTACTAATGTGTAGTTGGTGTGGCTCGGCTTCCGAATCTCACGTGAGACCGAGTTTTTACATACTTCATAGTTCATACATATCATCTTTCCTAGCAATTTGCCCCATCAACGGTGGCAAAAGAATGCTGAATAATTATTCCTTCTTGAGCGTTTTCGATTAATCTCCATTAGGAAATTATTCTTTCCGTTAATTTTATTTTTTTAAGAATTATGCTTTCAGTTGCCAAATAATTTCTAGTTTAATTTACTATTCGATGTCATTAGATCTACATAGTTTTAAGAAACTTCTGCATTTGTTTCAATTGACGAATATACCCTTGACCTTCACCACTCGAACTACCACAAGTACTACGAATTTCCGAAGGTCTGAGGGTTCTTTTGTAATTTCGTACAATGATTTATGCGTTGCTTTTCTGCTATTCAACTTTTGATTTACCGGAAAGGATAGTGTCTTTTTGACTTTTCTGTGTCCCCTTTGTCCCCACAAACTAATTACACTTTTTAGGGCCTATTTTAGGTGTCTAAGTTCTTACTAAGTAGACCACATTACTATTATTTTTTACTGCTTCAAACTAAGTTAGGGTAAAGTTTAGAAAAAATTTCGGACCCTGTTTTCACCGAGGGTCCCGAGGACTAGTAAGTAGACCCCATTATAGCGAGGTTTTGTTCATCTTTTGTTGTGTGCGATGATTACATGGAGATTTCACTTCAATAATTAAAATCGTTTATTTTATTTTGATTAGAGAAAATTACTTTAATGTGTAAGCTGAAAATCTAAGTGAAAAACTTCATTTTTCTATTTATGGCTCTCATTTTGTCGGTCTTAGTCGGCAGGACTAGTACCTAATTGGTATGGACCGATACTTAGAATGATAAAATATTAAAAATATTTAGTAACATTTTTATGACAAAACGATACATATCGTCTAATATGTTACGATATTAATAGTCTTGTATTAAACTACTAGTACCACATCGGCTATCACCCACGTTTTGTAGGAGAGAGGGAGGGAGGAAGAGAGAGATGGGTACATCACCGTCAGAATATTGTATTGAAAAAATTGCCAAATACAACTGTGATATATAATAATCATATAATGGTTCACATGCCAACAGATCTGTAGATCTTTCACAAACTGACGTAAAGGCTGTGGGACAGAGATGGCACTGCTTAATGGTTGGTTTGTGTCTGGTCCAAAGGACCTGTGACAGATTCAGACTATTGTCCATTGTACACCTTCATAATCCCAGATACTATATTATTATAAGAATTATTTAACGTAGTATTATTGATATTTTTATGTTATATTTCTAATTAACTAAATGGTAATAAATTTTTTGGATGAAATAATATTCAAATATTTGTCGACTTATTTAAAAAAAACTCTAATAATTTATTGGTTGAAAATACCAAATAACTAGTTCTAATAATTTTTTGTAAGAGCACATTTAATGTGATGCCAAATACATATAAATAAATAAGTGTTTGTGTATATATATATATATATATATATTTATTTATTTATTTATATTTATAAGAATTGATTAAAGCTCTTTTGGCAAATTTTTTCACCACAATTGGTGAATGGAGGGACATGATAAGGACATAAGAGGAGCACAGGTGTGGTAATTGGGGAGAGAATCTTAACTGGGTGCGTCCTGTGACCACTATAATTTGTTTGGAATATGACATTTTCTTTGGATCCGTAACTATCAATCAGCGACCGACGTTTGTAGCATTGTGGCATGTGAGCATTTGAGTAAATATGAGAGAGAGAGAAGGGATTGAAAGTTCGCAAAGAGAAGAGAGTGCATTGGGGGGCGACCAATGCTACTGTTGTTTAGAGCAAGAAAAAGTGTCTTTGAATTCGAAATTAAGGGTCATGAAATTAATTAAGACCTTGATTTTGAATTTAGGAATATTTTCTTAGTCTAAATTTGGAGAGCGTAAACTTTTTCTTAGGGGCAGACTCTAAACTCACCAACTACACACCTTTTTTTATTTCTGTAGGTGAATAAATTTCTTGTTGAGTTGTTGTTTTTTGAATATTTATCTCAAGTTTGACACCTTTTATCGGTGGGAAAGAATTTCGATGATTAACTCAATATTAAATCTAGCCTAGCTCTTAACGTGAATACATGCAAATTAGAGCGTACTTGTACCATTGAGGTGTATTTTCTTTTATAGATGTTCTCCCTCACTAAATCCGAATCCTTGTCATCCTATAATTCCTTATTGGAGATGGATTATATTTTCTGGCTATTGATTTCTAACTAGATAACTCTTATTCAGATTTTTTAAAGTCAGACCTTATCTACACTGTTAGAGTGAATCCAACTATTGATTTCTGATTAGTCGAATTAGTGTAAGATTTTTCATCCTTGTCCTTCTCTAGGTCTACTCCTCAATTATTCGGGTCTATAATTTATCATTTTATTGTAAGGATCTGAACAAAATTCGTTAACCACACGGGTACACATATTTCTCTGATCGGCAATATGCCTGTGCATAAAAACATTGTATTGCCGAACTAACTTCTCGCCTATTTATCCGGAAAAATCTTAATTAGGTTAATTAAGTTTTACCTTCTTCATGTTCTTATTTTTTTAAAAAAGAAAATTAAAAGAAAGAGGAAAAAATTGAAGAACGTATCTCCATAATTATAAACAGATGCAAACATGCATTCCGCCCATGTTCCTCAACTCCCCACTTGCCGCCGAGCAAAATTAATTTAGGACGACGGAGTAATTATTCAGTGGTCCTAGGCCACATTTAAGGAGGCCCCACATATTTAGATTTAGAATACTCACAATAATGTATGATAAAAAAAGAGTCTGCGTATAATTTGAACATCCATCAAGGTGTGACAGTTGTACTGGACCCACCAAAAATACTCTTTCCTTAATTACTAAAAGAAAATTGACTCTAACCTTGTATTCAATCCACTTTATTTAATGTATTTATGAGGACCAAAGGAGGGGTAAGAGGAGTAATATGATTACGGTATATTTTGTTTTTGGTATGAAAAAATACAATGTTCTTGACAGAATATATTAGGAAAAATAAATTTATATAGTTGATCCCAGTTGGTTGTGAGTTACACTTGGTTTGGTTTGGTTATCTTTCAACTATAGGTTTGATGAGTCCGAACACCAAATAATGGACTTTATCCGATACGCATCCATGTTTATGTCTACGTAACATAGTTTGTTCTTGATTATATGCAAGCATTATGCTTTGGTTTGTTATGAAAGTCTTTGAGTTATGGCTAAACCTTTTGATCCAACTCATTTTGGATTCGATACGAACACAGATGTTCAAAGTTTTGTATCTAGAGTCGTCCATTACGTGTGAATTTCGTATGCATTGTGCGAAACTAACATGCATCGGATGGTTTCAAGCACATCTATATTTTCGGAAAGCTCTTTTGGATTTGATTATAGGATGTGTTAATATTCTATACAAGACCCATTTCTAGGGGCAAAAATCCAATGTCCTTTGGATTGCTTCTCACCCCATGAGAGATATAGGCCATACACAACAACACGAGAATGAAACTAGGAACACAAAAACCTGCCACAGACAACCAAAATCCTCTAACGTGCACATGCACATGCATGTGCATATGCATGTGAAGCCAATCATTCACGTTGGTGTTTTTACCGAACAATAAGGGGACTTGGGATCCTATTGTGCATTGTGCAGCAGAGCGTATTATGTATCAAAACGACGTATAAAAAATACATAAACAGTTAGGGCAGCGTTCGGACTGTGTTTGGATAGTTTCACATTTTGTTGTGCACAACGCATAACAGAATCTTTCATTATGACAATTCGAGATCGGTGTTAGGTACTATATGTGTCTTTTCCACATCTGGTCCCTTCTCCGCCATCCTGCCTAGTAGTAGAGCCACATTTGTGGCAATGGCGGCTCACAGCCAACCTATGGTATTTAGATACTCACCCTCAAATTTATTCACCCCTATTTATAATATATATGCAATTGGTATGTATTTTTTAAGGCCATCCATTTATTTGAATACCCTGCTAAATTAAGTTTGAGCACTCGACCAATTAATTTGGACACCCGAAGGGCTGACCTTAAATGTTGTCCAGCCAAATTTATGATTTGGCTGTCATTTTTTAATATAAACCATCTTCAATCATCCAAACTCTATCCAAAGCAGGTTTCTGAATTTTGAAGCTTTACAGATTTGGTCATCAAGCTATTGTTAAATCTACTGCTCATTTAGGCCATAAATATGTAATGACAGCGTGGTCAAAATTTGGGACTTAGAGGTATACTCCTCCTAGGTCTAAGTTTCGAAACCTCTTAGGGCAAAAAGCCGTGGTTTCAAATGAGGCTCTCGCAAGTGGACGGCAGGATTGGTTTCCAGAGAACTAGTTGGCATTAAGTTGGGGTTAATCTCCAAAGCTGGCTGAATAGCTCGGCTACCAAAAAAATACGTAATGAGACTATTACAAATCGATTTCAAATATAAAAACGCATCGATGCCAACTGTCATTGTAGTCTTGTTTTCTGAATTTTGGGTCTCATTTCCACTGGGTGGTTCTGCAGGAATGGATTGCAGCACAGGGGGAAGTCATGGCAGGATGGAGTGTATGGCACAAATTGTCCAATCCTACCTGGCAAGAATTTCACTTACCTTCTTCAAGCAAAGGACCAAATTGGCAGCTTCTTCTACTTCCCCTCTCTGGCATTCCACAAAGCCGCCGGAGGTTTTGGTGGCATTAAAATCTACAGCCGCCCTCTCATTCCAGTCCCTTTTCCTCCTCCTGCCGGCGACCATACCGTTCTTGCTGGAGACTGGTTCAAGAGAAGCCACAGGGTTAGTTCTCCATCTAAAGCTTCTTTTACTACATCCAACTGGATTATCAAAATGAGTTGAAAGAAGAGTCCCTGGTAAATCTCCATGCAATCATTTACACGCTATATTTCAAGTCATAAGGTTTGGTCTGGCTCGATTATTTGATTAAATCTCCATGCATCATAGTATTTTGCTGTGTTTTGGTAAGCATGCACATTCTTGATCATTAAAATTCGTGGCAATTCGGATTTAATATTTAGCTAGTTGGTGGCAGAGTGGCTCACATCTGATTTGCTAGTTGATTACGTAATAGAACGTGTTCAACTGAGACATGAAAACATGACGAAATAAGTCTTCTCATATCTGTGTCCGAATGTATCCGAACTCGGAACATATGTGTTCTTAGACTTTTTGTTGTTGCTAACCCTTAGGCGTTGCAGGCATTAAAATGGATATTGGATGGTGGTCACAATCTTCCATTCCCGGATGGCCTTCTCATCAACGGGCGCGGGTGGAACGGGTACACATTTGCAGTTGATCAAGGTGTTTCCAAACTATCCATTTTCATTTGAGAAAGTTTACAAACACACCTTGTCTGTTGGGACACGTCCGGAACTACCCGATGTACCTGAAGTCTACCAAAATGATATGAACTCCATGTATCAAACGATTCTGGGTGTTTGTAAACTTGCTCTTTCTTAAGAATTCAGAAACAAAAATAAATGAAAAGCTCGAAAAACAGAACAGTGGTTTTCATATTTCATTTTAATTATCATTTTCGTTTGTCTGCAGGCAAGACATACAGATTCAGGATATCAAATGTGGGGATTTCAACATCAATTAACTTTAGGATACAGGGTCACAAAATGAAATTGGTAGAGGTGGAAGGATCACATACGCTGCAGAACACTTACTCTTCACTGGACATTCATCTGGGCCAATCCTTATCTGTCTTGGTCACTGCTGATCAGCCTCCCAAGGATTATTACGTCGCCATTTCTTCACGCTTCACCTCTCCAGTACTCACCACCACTGCTATTTTACATTACAGGAACTCGTTTACTAAGGTTTTTGGGCCCCCTCCTGCTGGCCCTACCACTGATATTTATTCATCTCTCAATCAGGCCAGATCTATAAGGTGAATCAATTCAATTTCAGTTTGTTTGGTAGAAAATGTTTTCCCTGTTTTCTAGCGTTTGTTATAGACAAAAATGATGCTTTGCCAAATAGAAGTTTACGGTACAAGATCAACATAAACAACAGAAATCACAAACTGTAAATACATCAGGTGTCGATTTAACCGAACTGAGTCTTGTGTTTTACACCGTCCCCTTAAGACAAAATCGCCGCTTCACCGTTGGTGTTGGAGAATAGCTTCGGCGTTATCGCCCACGGTAAAACCGCCCCATGAACAAAGTAACACTTAAACTCTTTCGCCCGTCGAACTTTCTTGTTATTGCCTCTCTCTCACTTGAAGAAACAAAATCGTGAAAGTTTTTTGTAAGCAGAATTTCGGGTGTCTAACAACCAAAAATTAGATTGATAAGAACAATAAGAGACTTTTGGAATATTGAAACCGAAAAACCCTTCAATTGCATGCCATGAATGAGGATCATGGAGTCTTAATGAGACTCTTGGGTGCGTAATGGAAAAAGACCTTCCGGTTGCTGAGCGACCCTCCAGTGTCCGATTTCATTCACACCCTTTAATTTCTTCGAATTTCCAACAGATAGGATCTAATATGTAATGTCTCCGTGGCAACATGGCTGCAAAAAACTGGAAAGAACGGATGAAGTTCTTGCTTTTGGCATAGCGAACCTCCAACGGGAGGATCGAGTAACGAATTGTTATCTTTGTGTTAGAACGTGCTCTATAATACCATCGTTGTGCCTGAACTGTGAAGGCTCTCAGCCATCAAATAGTTCAGCATGCTTGATCCTGCGTTGTGGATCATCCTATGCACATATCATAATCATTTCGTTTGAACAATGGTTTGAAACAACAGACAAACTCCTCCAGATAGACTGGAGTGTTGACGTGGGAGGTGACTATTGCGATGGATCATCCACCATCGCTATAGCCGCCTCCCACGTCCTCACAAATTATTTACTGGAACCATGAGTTAGGTAGATATAGAACTTATCACTACCATCGTATCCAAGTAAAACGATGTTCTTACAGAATTTTCATACAGAACTCTGTTACTTGATTCAGGTGGAATCTGACGGCAAGTGGACCGCGGCCAAACCCCCAAGGGTCTTACCACTACGGAATGATCAAAACTTCGCGCACAATCGTCCTCGCAAACTCTGCCCCTTACATCAACGGCAAGCAGAGGTACGCCGTCAACAGTGTCTCCTTCGTTCCCGCGGACACTCCATTGAAACTCGCAGACTATTTCAATATCGGTGGTGTTTTTAATCTCGGAAGCATCCCGAATAATCCCACTTATGGAAATGGGTACCTTGCCACTTCGGTTATGGCTGCTGATTTCCGATCTTTTGTGGAGATTGTGTTCCAGAATTGGGAGGATTCTGTCCAGTCTTGGCATATTGATGGTTATTCCTTCTTCGTTGTTGGGTGAGTTCATTTGGCCAAGTCCTAATGCAATTTTAACCAAGTTTTTTTTGTGCGTTTGATTAGCAAGAAAGTTACAGGAAAGTGCAAGAAAATAAAATTCATGCTCAACCCACATGTGCCCATAAACATAGCTTTCAGCTTCCTACTAAAATTGACATTGAAAAATTTGAATGTTTATGCGAAGGCTGTTATCTTAAATCTTAACCTCAAATTTATCCTCCTACAAGCTCTTTTCTGGCAAATGTTTTCTCGCAACTTTTGCGATATCTATATTATAGAACGGATTCGTAGTTCAGATTTTGTTTGCAAGTTAATATCAATCAATAACTTATTATATCTATTCCTTCATTCCAAATTTTAACAATTCAAGCTTTCCTACACTATTGAATTTTCATTGACTGCTCGTGGTGTTATGCAGGATGGATGGGGGGGCATGGACTCCAGAAAGCAGATCAAGATACAACCTAAGAGACACGGTTGCCCGCTGCACTACTCAAGTATGCGTTATATGTATTCACTTTCAAAATTTCACAAACGTGTGTTCAGAATGCATGGAGTGCTAATAAAATAGTTACGAGAATTATAGAATGAAAAAAGCAACTACTATAACTTCAATAAAGAAAAGAACGATTTTCTCAGTTTACCCGGTGACAGGTTGCAAGTGTCTCGTGCTTGTGTCCTCTTCCTTTTGCTTGCGCTAATGCCCGCGTGAAAGAAAGCACCTTTCGCTCCTTTTACTTACTTGACCCTGGATTTCGGTGGTCAACATCACCCGTTCCTAGATTGGACCACAGCCCTGAGTATGTTTGATGAGGTTGAGAGAATTGGGGATTCCTTCCCCGCCTGCCCTTGATATTCACCTTTTTTTGCTTGTGCGCAGCGGCGAGTTACTCTTCCCGGTCCACGAATACTGTCTGTTGTTTAGAGTCCATAGACCTAATTGGTATCCTAAATGCTTGTTTTCTCACAAAATTTCTGAGCTTGTTTTGAAGTGCAAGAAAAATGGAAAGGGAAGGTCTAATTCTAGTTTCTGATATTGGCAAGGTGTTTGTTTGGTTTGGTGCAGGTGTATCCCAGGTCATGGACTGCAATCTATGTGGCTTTGGACAATGTTGGGATGTGGAACATTAGGTCAGAGAACTGGGCAAGGCAATACTTAGGCCAACAATTCTATCTCAGGGTTTACTCTCCTGCTCACTCATGGAGAGATGAATTACCTATCCCTAAAAATGCCCTCCTTTGTGGTCGGGCCTCCGGCCGCCACACTCGGCCTTTTTGAATCCGGCGGGCCTCCTAATTTTTGGTCACGAAAGGGTGACTATTAGAGAGGGTAGAGGTTTCTGCGGGAAAATGTTTAAGCTCAAGTTGAGTCGTATTAAATTTAGCGGTTCTTATTTCTCCTTTACTTCCTATTGGGATTTGCTTCAGTTTTTGTTGTTGTTGTAACCTTTGGTGCCACTGTCAAAACCCAAATAATCAAACGCCTAGTTTATGTTCACTTTTTGTTGTCATAAACATGGGTTTCATATCAGGAACAAAAACAAAAATCAGAGTGTGGGGGACAAAAAATGCTCATAAAACTTGTTCTCTTTTACACGACTATAATCAATTCACTAAAAGAAAACCCTTGAAATCAAACATATCAATAATTTGACGGATATAATACAATCCAGTTTCCGTAGACGTAGAAAGTTGTTGACTATTACGACTCCTTTATTTTTGTATCAACAATATGAGATGCTCGTGGAGACAAATATTTTGTAAAATTAAAATGAAATATAGCAATTAGTGATTCCTCTCAAATATGGTGTTATAGCTATGACATTTATATTCCCCTTTATTTTATATTTTAAATGTATTAGTAAATTGAGACTTCTTGTAACATTGAGACTTAAAAACTATATTGTTTCATGTGTACACAAAAATTGACTTACCCAATAAACTTCGGATGTTTTCTTTTTAAAGAAAAATAAATGTTCTAAATTTTTCTATCATTCTTATTTTAAATATTGGAGGCCATAATATGAGGATGAAGATATTGCAAAACTTGAATCTTTACTTTTTTAAATAAGAGAAAAAAATCTCACAAACTGAATTAGTTGTACTTTGTTAATATTTCATGTGAAGTCTAAATCGAACTTTCCTCTTGAAATTCGATAAATCTTCGTTAAGCTGCAAAACACTCAACACTAGGCTAGTGCCAATTGGAGTTAGCTCTTCGGCGGACACCTCGACAATCAAGTTAGTATCTAGGAGAGAATGATAGCAACTTGAAAGCTATGGGTGTATGTGCGCATAATTGACAGTTAGGTTCCCGTGGAATATTTATAGAGAGAATTCCCAACAGTCTGCATGAGACTTTGCCCAAGGAAGTTGCGCTGTGGACCACCAATCGCAGTGACTCTATCATGTGTTTCACGTCCGTGCGGATCCGTTGGACATGTTTGCATGTAATGCAATCGTCTATCTCCCCATGTCTTCTGAGGCAACTGCCCGTAACGTGAAGAGTATACCTCCACATGGCCGTACCGAGTATAGAGCCCTCGGATCACGCTTGGAAGTTGCAACTTGTGAATCATAATCCTGGTGACGAATGTTGACCAAGTGGAGGTTCAACCAGACTTGCCATGTCATTTGCTCAGCACTGATCAAGACACATCAGGTGCCCTTGTTAAATCCTTCAGCCAAATGACGGTAGAATCATCATTGGACATGACCAACCGAATGGAATTATAGATCAAAAATCCATTATGCTGTGTATCCGGCCTACTACTTTCCGAACAGTTTTTGTTTTCAAAAAATAGAGAATTTCAACACTATGGACCATGGACCCCCCCAAAAAAGATCCGGCCCAAAACTTTGTACCGGCTTTCCTCTCATTCCGAACTTCTAAACCCGCCATCCCTATTTGGCACCCGAAACAACTAATACCCTAAACCCCTCTCTCTCTTCGCGAACCAGACGCTCTTCGTCGCTCCTAGCAACCAAAAATGGCGGACGTAGTACAGTACAGGCTCGAGCGCATGGTCAACGAGCTCGAAGACCTCGAGCGGCGTGGCCTATTCTCCCGCCCTGAAATCGGAGAGATCGTAAAACAGCGAAGGAAGTTCGAGTACAGGCTCAAGCGCCCTAGCCCTCTCAAACAAGATTATCTTTCCTACATTGATTACGAGAAGCGGCTCGATGAGCTCCGCCTTCTGCGGCGGAAGGCGGTGTCTCGGGAACTGAAGAAGAAAGGTAACAGGAAGATGAAGAAGTCAGTCTCCGACTTTGCTGGCGTTTCGAGAATTGTGGAGATTTATCGGTTGGCGACGAATCGGTTTAAGGGTGATGTTCAGCTTTGGTTTCAGTATCTGGAGTATTGTAGGGAGCAAAGGAATGGACGTATGAAGAAGGTATATGCACATACATGCACACATATACCTAAATTTTAATGTTGCTTTTTCGGTACTTAAAATGTTTTTCGTTTTTTCTTTTTACAGTTTAAGCTGTCGTTATATAAGTTCTAGGCCTTAACATGCTTTTCGGATTAATTGAAATCTTTGTAGTGACAACTAATCTATTACCTGTTGTAACATAGAAAAGGTGAACCCTTTTGGCACGAGCAAAATGTGGAGCTCCATCACAAAAGTTCTATCCTAGGTTGCTGAACAAAGTATAAGTTTTTACAACTATTATTATTATAACAAAAATTAAGGTAAATTTACTCGACCTATTTACCTCCCTCTCACAACCCACTCCCACATTCTACATATTCAACTACACGCACATACGAAGTGTGTGTCCAAGTTCCTGTAGTATGAAAAGCTTTAAATAAGATTTGAAGAGTAGTTTTTTCTTAAGAGTTCAAATTTGATATTAGAAACCAAACAGAACAAAAGGAGGGGCATGGCACCCTGATACACGCAAAACTCCACAACTTCAACCGATTGGGAACCAGACAAGACAATAAGACTGAATTCACTACCCAGATATCCTAAAAGGAAAAAGATGAAAAAAAGGAAGCAGAAGGAACAGAAAAACATAAGAGAAAAGCAGGCAAGTGAACAAAAACAGGCGGCAATGCTATCAATGGCCCACTGAGCAGTGGTTATAGGGCAAAGAATGCCAAAAAGTTTTGAACTTCATGATGCTTTTATCCAAGTCGTTGCACTTTCACATATATCAATACACTTGTTTGCATAATCCAGGGTATGTTTTTAACCTTAACAATCGCCCGGTGGGCTGGGGTTGGCATTTTCAAACGAACCCAAACCTAGCTTGCCCTAATGAGCGGTGTAATCCTAGAGGATACATATCTATACTGACAAAGGACCCTACTGGCTTGAGTGCTGTGCGCATATGTCCACGACAAATCCTCTCTCATATTTGTTTGAGTGCAGCTTACCACCACAGTGGAATCTTTAGTGATTTGGCTAAAGAGTCTTGAATTCCTTCCAATCCATTCATAAGAAAACATCTTCCAATCGAAGTCATAAAGAATTTATTCTGCATGTGCTGAATAACCCAATCAAGATACTCCAATAACTTCATAGAAGCCTGCTCCAGATTTTGAGCATCGGAATTGCTTATATTTCAGCATTGCAATGGTGCTGCTTTGTCTGTTGAGCCTGAATGATTTGTGCTCATAATGTTATCAGGTTTACCCAGATTGTTCAGATATTCTCTTCCTTCTACTTTCTGTAGGTCCTTGCTGACGTGATTAGATTTCATCCAAAAGTACCTGGGGTCTGGATGTATGCTGCAGCTTGGGAGTTTGACCAAAACTTAAATGCTGCAGCTGCTCGTGCGCTGATGCAAAGTGGTTTGAGAGCTTGTCCAACTTCAGAGGATCTTTGGGTGGAGTATCTTCGCATGGAGCTCACATACCTCAATAAGCTGAAGGCGAGGAAGGTTATTCTTGGAGAAGAAAAGGGAACTCTTATTCATGACCATCGAGATACTGATGAGAAACAGTGGAGAGATGAAAATGAGGAATTATTCATGTCCCTTGAGGAAAAAAGAGAGAATGAGGAGGCATCAGATGTCCAAGATGGAGAATCCCAGAAGAACTTAGATTTGTTCCAGGAGCAAGGTTTGAGCATTCTTCGAACTGTTTATAGTGGTGCTGTTGAAGCCATCCCTTCTAATTTCAACCTTAGAACACGGTTTATTGAGATATTGGAAGCAACAAACTTGGCTCATTCAGAAGAAATGCGGAAAGAGATACTGGATGAGATGAAAAGAGATTTTTCAAAAGAACCTGAATACTGGGACTGGCTTGCAAGGCTCAATTGTAAATGCACACCAGAGATCAGAAAAGAAATCACGCCCTCTCAATTAAACACGGCTATTCAGGTATTGAAGCATGTGAACCTATTGATTCATTTCAACCTTGATTAATCTTCCTATTGAAATACGAGTAAACTTCGCTTAGCAATCCTTAGGTATCAAGTATAAAAGCATGCTTGCTGCAGTGTCAATCTTTTTGGCTCATTTCGGTTCTTGCAGGTGTTGTATGCACATGATACGTTTGCATTTGCTGCATGTGCAACCGGCGTTTTCTTTTGAGTTCAGACGTAGAAGGGTAAAATAATGAGGATTGGGTTTTACTTGCATACACTTGATAGTGAAAAGCGAAATTGCTGTGTAATATTTGGAACACATATTTCAGGCCCATTCCGTGGTTCGTTAGGCCTATTCATTTGCTACTTCGGAATTAGCATTTTTACCCTAAGCCTTTTTAATGGGTTTTACTTGCAATCCTTACACTTAATATTGAAAAGCAAAATTGCTGTGTAATATTTGAAACACAGTTTCAAGGCCCATTCCTTGGTTCATTAGGCCTATTCATTTTGCTACTTCCAAATTAGCATTTTTACCCTAAGCCTTTTTAACAGGATGTTGATTTCCGCCAATATCTGGAAAGCTTGCTTTGCAGTAATGATGTTCTTAATATAAACATTGTTTCATTTGGGCGGATGAAACAATCTGATGTCACCTTGCATGTTCTTACTCCTGTAGGTTTATGAAGAGGCTATAAGAGTCACGCCATCAGCTATGATGTTTAACCTCTATATAAGGTTTTTGAGGGACACTAGTGCTCATAATAATGGAGAACCACAAAATTCTGGTCTCATCAGCACTTCTGATCACAGTGGAGATCCTACTACTCATGTTTTGATGGTATATGAAAGGGCGGAGAGTATGGGTTGCATTACTGAAAATCTTGCGTGCCAGCATATTTCCTTTTACATGGAACTGGGGAGATTGGAGGAAGCTAGGAACCTGGCAAAAAAGCTTTGCAGTGGAAAATTTTCAGATGCAGTGGACTTGTGGGTCCTGAGGCTCTCAATAGAAATGAGATGTGTGACACAGAAATCAGGTTTTCCCAGTAAAGATGATCTACTGTCCATCTACGAACTCCTAAAAACTGTTCTTGAGAGAATTTCTGTTTGGAAAGCAGAGAGCTTGTGGCTTTTGGTATGACAAAGTTACTCCCATACTTTGCTGTTCTCTATTTTGGTTTATATAGTAGCACATCTTTCTGCAGGTGATAGAATGTTTCTTTAAGCTAAATGACATTACAGAAATTTTTGTTTAAGCTAAAAGGAGAAAAAGAAGAACAGGAATAAGAAGAGATATTTGGTTGAATATTTGTTTTCAGCTAAATGATGATATATTTTCTGCAGGCTTTAAAGTTTTTCTCAAATAAAAAACAGTACTTTGACAAGTTGGTGGAGCTTTCGCTGCTTTCATTGGCTAAAGATGGTGGTAGTGACGATGGATTTTCCCTCTCTTCTGCTATTGTGAACTTTGTTCTTCAGAAGGATGGAGTCCAATGTGCAAGGAATATGTACAAGAGGTATTTATCTAGATCTTGGGCTTCTTAACTTTGTTTTGTTGGGCCTTGTCAAAGTCGTATGTGTATTTCATTGCTGAACTTACTGCCTGATTTTCAGCACCGTCCCTATATTTTATTTTGGTGTTTTTGCCACTGTGATTAGTAGACAATCCAAAAAGGATCTAGAGAATATACAGAATACTCGAAAACAAGACAACCAACCCTTCCTTTTGGGTAGAATATACGTGGGTGGATAACTGTGCAGATGTGGTTTTTGCACTGCTTGACATTGTTATTGGATGATAGTTTTTCGTAGATGCTAATTGTGAGATGTCTCTGAAGTGGCAACCTTTTATCGGTTTGTTTCATTTGCAGGTTTCTTGCTTTACCGCATCCAGGTCTTGCATTATATAAAAGTTGCATTGAGTTGGAAGCAGACCTTGCATCTGCTGGTGATAGAGGTAGTCTTTTAGAAGCCCAGAAACTGTATGAATCTGCGCTTGCAACTTATGACCAAGATGTGAGCTTGTGGAAAAATTATTACTCTATGGAGATTAAGGTATTCTTCAATCCACTTTATTTTGTGAAGAGTACATGCAGATGTCATGGTTTCAGTTTCGCTTGTTTTTTGTACTTTTTACTTCTATTTTTGTTTCTCATGTTTACAAGCTACCCATGAGAGTCCGACATATGTTTTCCGTGTTTTCAGAAACAGGAACTATGGAAAGTTTTGCTAATTGTTTCACAACAGTTTCATGTTTTTGTGAGAACAGTTTCAAAAAATTCAATTACGTTTTTTTAGTTGTATGAGTTTGGATTCAAAAGTTTCCTGGCATGTGCCCTTTGTGTTGTGCTACTACGGGTTATTCTAATTTCTCTGTGACTGATTGTCGTATATGTTCATTTTGATCGAATAATTTAGCCGACGACTTGTCAACCATTCTTGACAATTTGTTGTTGACAACCATTCTTGATTTGACTATACAGATGGGAACATCGGAAACAGCCAACGCTGTCTATTGGCGTGCACGGAAGTCGCTTAAAGACAATGTTTCACTTCTCTCGTCTTCTTGTATGTGATGTATACCTCTGTATACCGATCTCTTCCAATTTTGACGTGACTAAGTTGAATTCATTCTTTTTGGCTTTCTAGAGCAGTATAATGTGCTATTTATTGTATGTCTTTGTGTATCTTTTTTTTTTTTTTTTTTTGTTATTATTACAGAAGTATGCATCTTCTTCTTGTTGTGTTATGTTAAATTCAAGAATTGCTATTGAGCATGATATAGAGCAGTAGTGGTGCCTGCACTATACATAAGCTTTGTATTGTTGGTAAGAGCACGAGGTTACCCCTTTGAATCCGAAATCTTGAAGAAGATAAAATGCTGCAGTAACTCAATTCCCCAAAACTGTTTGGATATTGAAGTTGTTTCGGGGTTTTGCATGTTAAAGGGAAGAATAAGTCTACCGACACATCATATTTTACATCAAATTATACGTCATGTTTAGATGATATAACACATAATTCATGTTTTAAGTATAAGATGTAAAAGCGGATCTTATAAGTTCTGATTATTTTTTTTAATTAGTGGATTACATGAGTCGTGTGACACGTCACATAGGCATGGTGTACAATTAGATGTGCAATTTAATGTGTTAATAACATTGTTCTAAATAAAAAGAGATTTTAATTGTCTTTTAAAGTGTACTTTACTCTCTACTCTTCGCAAAGTGTACATACTCGTATGTGTTTAGTAGCATACTATATGTACTCATTAGCCCACTTCATTCTTCCTAAAGTGTACATATTCTATGACTAGCCTGTTGGAGTTGTAAAAGTGTATTTTATTAAGCATTTTGACTAACATGTCTTAAATAGAGAGCTTGTTAGAAACGCTCTTAGCAACTACAAATAAGAATTTTAAGAATGAAGGAAAAATCGAGCTTCATTATGCCTAGTTTCGTATACAAATACAAACAGCATTGCATACACAGTTATTACGAAATCATATTTGAATATTCACATGGTTTTTAAGAATAGAATAATTACAATTACCCAATGGAAACAGAAAACCACAGGAGATTTCCGGGTAGCATTATTCCTGCTGAATCATGGGAACATGACCAACGGCGCTAAACTCTTGGCCACTGAGGACTCACGACCTGTGGCAGGTATACGTACAGATATCATCAGGTCAGATTTGAAACATGCTAGTACAGTTTGAGAATTAGAGTGGAATCTTCCATAAATGATCTTTACTAGAATAACCATGATTTGGAAAGGAAAAAAATTGATCTTGAGAAAGAATAATTGACAATTTGTTATGGACTCATTAAGAAATATTATTAAATTAATTTCACACTAACCTCTAATGTGCTGAACACCAATCTCATTCGGCTGGCAACAACTGATGGCTCTTCCGCGTATCCCACCACTGCCATTTGCTCTAGTTGAAGAGTCTTCACTGGAAGCCTTCATCAAGTACAAGAAAAAACCTTATTTTAAAGAGGATATGGTGACATTTTATGAAAGAGTAAAGTATTATAGAGACGAACAGAGTTTGCTAAACATGGAAACACAAGTCAAATTACCTGAATCTGAGACTAAACGATGATACAAGTTGAATGAAAAATATAATATTGATTGTTTGTGAAGATAAAGTTAAAACTGAGTGGTTACCATAATAACCAGCAGGTATAAAAACAGTGATGCCAACCGCAATGCAAGAAAATAAAACTGTAACCGCAACTCACCATGCCATCCCTCTCATGTAATATGCATTTGCTATGATGGCACAAAAGCCTTTCCACTGAAGCAGTATTTCATCCGTCACAGGAGGTGTTGATGACCATCGAACAACGGTTGGTTGCGGTGTACACAGGATGGTGATAAATACAACGCTCAACCAGAAAATACACTCGTCAATCTGCATATGAAATGGGAAATAGGAATTACGGGGCTTCAATTCTTAACCCATCAAGAACATGTGAAGGACCAAATAAAATTACGGAAAGTTTTCTTTTCCTTCGGGGAAAAACAAACGAACGAACTCTGCTGCTTTCGCTGGAGGAAAAAAAAAAAGGAATACCAGCCTAATAAAACAAATATAAGGAATGATTCTCACAAGTCACAAACATCAAGTCTGAAATCATACATTGAAAAAGAGCACTAGAAGTTCAATTACTTTGGTTAGATTTACTTTTGGTTATTTTGCTTCCCTTTTTGGGGCAAGGTATGGCTAGACATCTGAGACAACCCTCCAACGCGATGATTGATAAGATGGTTCCCGGACTCAACCAATTGGTTCAACCATAAACGTTATAGATTTCAGTAAGCAAAACAGGTGCCAATTACCTCGTTGGAGAATATCTTGGACTTCAGACTGGTGCTTCCCCCATAACTTTGCATAGCTTCAACTTCAACCCCCGATTCCTTCATATCTCTAAGTTCTTGCCTCAGTCCTTCATCGGTGCACCCCAACGCGTATGCATTTACCCCAGCCCTGATGAACTCCTAATGCTCATTACTAAAACATGTTACTTGAAGAAAACAACAGAGTGGCTTCAAAAGAAATATAGATCAAACGAACAAAGTATACTTTTAAATTGTCACCTCCTCCACGCTCCACGTAGTTCCTGTATCTCCTAAACAAACTGATTGCTATATTGCGTGATGAACGGTACTCGTCATCTGGTGACATAGATTCACGCTGACGACACTGCAAAAAAATACAAAAAAACACTGAATAAAATGAAAACAAAAAAGGAACATGAAGGGTAACTATTTACTGTACATAGCACTGTACTAACCATCCATTTCTTAGAACCTGGTTGGTGTGATAGGTGATGGGTTTTAAGCCTCGTACAGCCTTTTGAAGAGAAAGGGGAACTCTGCGATTCTGTAAAACCAGGACATCTTCCATGTAGGGGAGATACAACTGCGCAAATCAAGGGACTGATTCGACTGATGCAGGTAACCTTGTGTGAGCTAGCCTCCAGCAGTGTTTTAGCATCCAAATATGTGTTGAACTTGCTGACTGCTCCAGAGGTGTGAGCCATCAACATGGTTGAACCATTATATTGTTACCTTCAAAATTGGAATAAATAGCTGTTGCTAGCGGTAAATAAGACCATACATTTTTTAATACAAAAACAAAGATTAAACTTTCATACTCAACTTGTGGTGCTGTTGAGGCTCACCTAAAAGCATGGGCCTTCCAAAGCCTTAAGGTACTATAAATAAGAAGTAATAATTCCATAGTTTTAATGCTTTCTTAGTCAGGTAAAGTGATGGAGTTTTGAGAATTCTTTTCGGTGTTGAGGAGGTGATGCCATGTAGTCAAGGACATGTTTATTTCCCAAAGATATGGATGCTTAACAGATATGCAAGAATTTGGAAGAAGCAAAGATGTGGCCTCCAATGTTGCAAGATAGCCGAGGCAGATGCACCGAACGATGTTCTATAAAGATGAATTTTTTGGGCGGGTAAATGAGAGGTTTTACGAAGAACAAATGAATTGAGTACAAAGGATCAAAGTTCTTGAAACAACAACAAACAAAGCCTAAAGACAAATCTATACATAGCAAGGAAGACCAAGTATTAAGATGAATTTATTGTTGGGTTTTGTGAAACCTGATTTGGTTTTAGTTGCCACTCCAACTATGACAGGCTTCAAACTGACCGGTTAAGTTGCAGGAGTCCCCGAAACCTAGGCAGTTTTATTATGATAATTGGTAAGGAAAATCCCAAGTCATAAATATGTGTTATGTGCAGCAACCGATATATCTAATTCTCTTCTTCATTTGATACATGTGCAACTAGTGTGTGGGTCGTGGATGCAACCAATTGTACCTCTGGAGAAACACGTAAAAATCACTGTATTATGTTTTGTGTTTACATTCTTTCCCTAATTGTTTCTTTGAACGGTTATGCGTTTGTTTGAGAGATTCCTCAACATTTATCCCTACTGAGCAAAACTAACTTCTCAGAATTACTCAATTTTTCTCAACCATTAACGATATGATGAAGATAAAATGGACAAAATGGCTTTACAGAGATGCTAAAAAAAGTTCAATAGAGAAAACCAAAGAGAATAAAAACGTAGGCATTTCTACTGAAAGCAAAGCAATAATTAAAAACAAAGATTCGAAGCTTTATATTCACGTTTCGACTCCAATAATTACGCTTATCAGAGTTCAAGTTGGAAACATTTCAGAACTTGACGAATTTGAACTGTAAAAATACGATCATCCACAAACAAGAAGAAAGAGACCACAAATACATATCTAAAGTGATACTAACAATCAACAAGCAGAACTTAACTAGTAATTTAACTACTATAAGTAGATTCATGAGAATTTTGAAACACGTATCGGAATCTAACGAATTCCAACTGTAAATCAGAGCAATCAATCAATAAGTCATAAATAAAATACTGCAAATACAAATCTAAATTGTAGTCACCTCACTGAAGTTTAGATGAATCCGTCTGAAAATTGCGGGGTTGACGTGTTCACTAAATGCAATTAGGTCAGAACCAGCTAGTAGATCCGCGGAGAGAGAGAGAGAGAGACAGAGAGAGAGAGACAGAGAGAACCATGAAGAATCAAAGGATCTTTGTATAGATGAAGAATCTATTGGTGGATTTACAGGGGGCCACCAGTTTTATGAATGGCTATGGAGTTTTTCGTCGGACGAATCTCCCGAAAAGTGTAAAATATTTCTGGTGGTTATTTATTTTTGTGGAGTTTGTCGCCCTACCCGACGTCGTTTTCGTAGATACATGTCGTAAAAATTACAAACAGCTCTTGATGTTTCATATAATGTCACAAACACCCTTAATAGTTATATCAATGGACACCCATCAGATTCGTATTTTATATCATTCGGACCCCAAATGCTAACCGATCGACTGATTGTAAACGTTAATCTGAGGAGTGTGTTCAAATAATTCTGGCAATTTGTTGGCTTCCAAAGCTAAATTTGGACTTGCTATTGTTTAGATTTTAACCAATTATCTGTCAATCAGTATTTTGTGTAATGCTAGGAACCGTTGGATGCATATAAGGTTCTAGCATGAGGGGTATATTTTGTAAAGATTAATGTCCCTAGCATTAGTAGAAATGTTGAACTGTTTCTAGCTATTTATATTTGCCAGCCGTTAGCTAATTAGATCGCTCGACAAGAGGTAGGATATCAAAAACTACACATTTCCTTAATCACACACTTGCTCGCGTTTTTTATGAATGTTTTCAATATTAAGTGTTGTATATAACATCTTGATAATGTAATTGTACGGGATGGTCAGGTTCCAGATCAAAGAATACCCCATTCAGTATAGAAAAATGCAATTCTGTTTACAAGGTTTGTCTCGACGCTCGGGTGCCACATCTGAACACTCATGCCTTATCAAACAAAATCAAACCTTACTGGAATTTTAATTCGGACGCCTAGTCTAGATTGTCCGAACAACAACCTTTTGGAATGTTCGTTTGAACGCCCTCTTTTCTCATTTGGATGCAATTTTGATGATTATGCACAACTTCTTGCTGCATGTATACTAGTCACACAGACATTCAACACAGAGACACATCAAAATTGTTTAGATTGCATATTATTCTAACAAATGCTAGATTTTAAACTTACACATTTGAAAACAATAGTGATGTGAAAGTCTTGAGATTCTAAATAGTAAATAGATAAAAAGTCAAACTTCACTATCAAGAACAAATTCAAAAAAATAAGGGTGGGCCAAAAATATCCTCTTTCCAAATGCTTGGTGTATGCTCTTGTCTAGTTGCACAATCTTTTATTTTTAGCCCCTAATAACAATTGTACTTAGACCGGTTTGTTGCATCATTCAATTCTAAGATTTTGCATACCCTAGTCCTCACAAACCTCTCAAAAATCAAGTTTCACAGTTGACTTTTTATGGACCATGGCATGTTGTTGATTGATTTTGACTCCCGAGGTTCGCAGGATTATTGTATGTTGAGTTTTTATGTAAGATATGTATGGAATTTATATGAAACATAATACCTACGGATTATGCATGAAAGTTATGTTATGAATCTCATAATGCTCTTGATCACTTGTTTTATTATTTTTGATGTTGCTTATGCAGATGATGTTAAACTAGTGATGATTTCGAGAAAGTTGAAAAATATGAAACCTAGATTTAAAAAAATATATTGGGTTGTGCTATGCATCAAGGCATACTATATCTTGAGTCATACTAAATCTTGAGCCATGCTATGTCCTAAGCCGTACTATTGTCTTGAGCCGAGCCGTGCCGTGCCGTGCCTTTGCTTTGCCAAAAAAAAAAAAGGATAATTAGAACTTCGGTTATAGTAAAACGGAAGCATAGTGAATGGGTGTATAGTATACGATAATATAGTGTACGAAATTTTGGTGTATGAGAGCATAGTGTATATAGTATATGTGAACATGGTATATGAGAGTATAGTGTATGCAAAGTTAGTGTACAAGAGGATTAGCATATGAGATTATAGTTTATGAAAGCATTATAAATTAGATTGAGAATCAAGAACTGAATTTAAGTTTTAAAAACCTTTAAACTCTAATATATCTTTTACTTGTTTATTTCTGCACTTACGTAATTTTTGTACTTTCTCATCCTATTTTATCATTTATGTGAGGGGATTAGGCAGTTTTCTTTATCTTACTGAGTGTCATAACTCACGGGTATTACTTTGTCCCTGGTAATTCAACGCCAAATGAAGATATAGATGCATTTCTCAAGGACGTGCCCGTTGAAGCTATAGAAGGAAAAGAGATGGAAAAAACTTGACTATACAGCTAAATGTTATATGACTCTATGTATTTATAAAGTGTTTTTTTTTTATAAAGAAACCATGTGGTAAGTTCATAACAAAAGCTTTCTCAATATTATTATTATTTTTTTTTTTGTTAACCGAGGTGTCCGACGGCTTGGGAACCAGGCTGGGATTGCCTGGGGGAGCCCCCCACCTATGCCGACTAGTCCTCGGGGCCCTGAAGTGAACGACCGGGAATACCCTCCAGTGGCCCCAAGTTTTTGCGGTTGCCAAGTTTCGAACTCAGCATCTGGGGTTTACAGCTTGCCTGTTCTACCACTCGGACAACCCCTTGGGGTTCTTTCTCAATATTATTCTAATTAAGTATTTTAAAATTTATATACTAAACTCATATCAATTTAATGAAATTTTCAAGTTATTATTTTTATTTTACATAAAAATTTCATTAAAATCGATGCATTACAACTCACAAGGCTATCAGTACAGTATGGAAAATACATTTCCACAACACCATCGGGTGAAGGTACCTACCATTGACGACTTAGAGGATATGCGACTGCTGAACAGGAATTTAGTTGTAAGTAATTTAAGTAGACTGAATGTTATTTGAAAAAGGAAAAGGTAAGACAACAAAGCGGGGATAGCTCAGTTGGGAGAGCGTCAGACTGAAGATCTGAAGGTCGCGTGTTCGATCCACGCTCACCGCATTATCTTTACATTTTTTCTGCTCAATTTGCAAAACCTATCATGCTGAAACGATACTACATTTTACGTTCCAATTTTTTGTGCAGATAACTTTGGTAATAACTTCAAGAGAGTGAGCAAATAACTTTTGGCTATATTGCAAAGTTACCAATCTCGTACAAGTGAGCGTACTAATTTTATTACTGATATGATACGTACTGATGTTTATCGGTTTACTGTTTCGAATTTATTGTTAAAATTAATATATATAACTTAAATGATATTCTTTTAACAAAAAATTATATTAGACATAAAATAAAGCCCTACAGCTACAATTTAAAAATAAATCATCAAATATAAAAAATAATAAATTTTAGTCTCAATTTATGTTTAATTACTCAAAACATATCATTAAATAATTTTTTTTTAAAATTACAGACCAGTACAGTTTCGATCAAAGCAGCCCGAAACAAACTAGTAGAGTGGCCAGAATGATATGTCGATGATCAGGTACCACTACGAGGCTGGTATGGTACGAAATAAGTAACATTTCTACATAGACCACTGATGACCTCCTTGTTTAAAGTCATGGGCGTTGGCCAAATGAAACAAAACCCCTTTAGTTCTTTATCCAATCCTTCCCTAATGTACATCAGAATAGCTTATAGCATATTTTAAGGTTACAAGAAAAAGGAGATACTTGCAAGAATATGGGTAAAATTCAGAACAATATCTCAAAACAAAATACAATTCAGCGATGAATTTCTCCATAAGCATTTCCCATTTCCATAGAAGTTTCTTACAAAATTTGGAAACAAATGCTCCACAAAAGCTAACATAAGCCCATCACATGATTCCCACGAGTAACCTATACAAAAAACTGCATTTCAAGCATATTTCATTCAGAAACACAAAAAAGCAATCAACCCATTAGTGATTAGCTTTTACTGGGTAGAAATTGTCAACAACAACCCGTAATGATCACTAGGCAAGACCGGGAGTACCAATTTCTTCACCTCATTCTTCACTTTCTTCTCCTTGCAATACGATAAACCCGGAATTGCCTCTGCGCCAATCATCACTATTTCCTTGATCTTGAAATCGCGCATATTGCAAGCAAATCGATCCAATCGCTTTTGCAGAGTCCGGTTACCAGAGAGCATCTGGTTTGACTTGGTATCGTACGTCCATCCGTTTTCTGTGGGCCTTAACTTGGCCCAAGCATCAACCCATCCGTCAAGTAAAGGAAAATGCCCATCCAACTTGTCATCCCAGTTCATGTCCCCACAAAAAATCACATTCGGGTTTTTCTTGAGAAAGTTTACTGCTTCCTTTGCTTGTTGTACGCGTTCCTTGCTAAACATTTGGTCCCATTTGGGAGGGGCTGGGCACGGGCTTTCAAGATGGCTAGTGGCAACAACTAATGGCATGCCTTCCTGAACTTCAATTTCAGCGATGCAAAGTTCTCTTCCCATTATCGAATTGCTGAACGGTTGAGTGCTGTAGGATTTTACCGGCAGTTTGCTTAACTGCAAGTTGTTTCGATGATCATGTCAAGTCTTACAAAACCATGACGACAAAAACTCATCGATAGAATCAAAAAGACAAATGGTGTATAAATGAGAGACGGAGCCAGGGGGGAGCCCCAAGTTACAGGTGACTTGAGGTAAGAAAGCATGATAAATGATATTAGACTCCAGCAAGATTCCGATAAGTTCAGATACATCATAATGCATTCCAACATTTCCAAACTTTGATCAGCTAGATGCATACAGTTGTGTATGGGCGAATGCATTTTAGAATGTCATCGAAACGCAAATAAGCACCTCGCATCAAATTTTAGCTTATCAAGTGTATGCATGGGTAAGGGCTGTTGGTGTTGAACCAACGGACCTGCTATGGGAAAGTTATACAAATCTTACCTGCATGCAGAAGTATGCTCTTGTCGATGCCATCTCATTTGAAACTGAGCAATGGTACATTTTCCACCAGCTCGATTGTTGAAAGATGTCATAGATATTGGGAGTAACCTCCTGGGGAGAAGCGTGGCCATAAGAACAAGGGAAACCCGCAAACGCATCAGAGATTATCTTACATTGTATGCAATGGGGAAATGAGAAAAACCTGGAAACATATCAGATCTGGGGAATGCATTTGAATAAGGTCACCTAGAGCTTTCATCCTCTTGTGCATCTCCAAGTCTTCTCGAAACCAGACATTATAACTCAAAATCTTCAATGTTATTGAACCACTTTGCGGTGTAGTGTCATCTGCACTTATCAATAAACTAATGTTTCCTTTTCCACATGTACTTGATTTATATGCAACTTACAAATCCTAGGATTTGATAATCACACGTGCTCAAGATAGAAAAGGACAGAGTATGGCTGTAGCAGTGAATATAAAATCCAGCAAAGAAACTGGATGCCCTAGTAGTAGTCCTTATATATTTAGGCTCATATAACAAGAATTCATTAAATCCATTTTCACGTCTGAACCAACTTTGATCTATACCCTGATTTGATGAAAACTCCAGGTGACAGCTCAAGATTTGAAGTAAGCTAGCCTCCACTTTCAGAAGACTTAAATTTAGAGTTGAATCAACTCTCATCCAAACAGACTTAACAATCTTAAAATGCTAGGTCAAGAAAGACTTTTTTGACCAATAAATTCTCTTGCAGCATTTACAAAGAGCATGCTTGAAGGCACCCATATTGTCAACAGACTACTTCCATTTAATGCTTCTTATTTTACTTCTCCAGCCTCAAATCACTAAAATGCACATATACTCATTCTGGAAAAATACACTGTAAAACACCATCCTTGCCATATGCAAAACCGACCATGCAATATTTTTTTGTTTGAACTTAATCACTCGTAGTGCTGGACATGAGTTTAACGAAAAGCCATGAAACACCACACTTACACTATAATCAGTATTTGCTTGCAAAAGAACCCATCAATCCCACAAGCTAAAAGAAGGCAAAAAATAAAGGACAAAGCCGAGCTAAAATCCATCCTACAACTTGCACAAGAATTCAAAAAGCAAACGGTACAACGCATGCTTATGTTATGCACTAGTGGGTCCAAACTGTGTAAAGGGCATTGGTTGGACGATTTCGGTATTTCTTCCCCTTTCTACTGTTGCACATTCTTCTCATACTTTCATCTTACAGTTCATTTGGTGATTATCGTAGTTTCTAATCTTGGTGATAAACAAAAAGAAATTATCTTGCTTTCCCATTGTCAATTTTGATGACCATTAAGAGGGGAACGCATGTGAAAATAGGGATGCATATGAGAATTTTCTTCTCTCTTCCTTAGTAGATTGAGTGAAAAAATGTTGGCATTATCAACAATACAGAATCAATCATTTATGTTGCTCTCTATTTCTAAGCAAACACACCATTTCTCACTTTTTTTTGGCGAAAAACAAAACTAGCATAATAAGAGAGGTATTTTTGACACTTTTTTCTTTAAATAGGCTAACTTACAATCCAAACATGAGTTAAGAGTTCTATTTCTCTTCAATTCTTATTGCGTCGAACCCCTCAGACCAAATGGCTTCTAATGATTCCAACAGCGAATAAAAATTAAGCAGAACAAAGACAACAAACCCATGGAAACCAACAATCAAATTTCCGAACCCATATCGCTAAATACAATAGTTAAGAACTAACCCAACAAGATCACCCCTTTATTCGCAGCTTCAGCTCTGCGAAGATTCCCTGATTCAACACGATCATCAGCAATCTCAACTGGAGATTGATCTCGGTTTTTTCTCTTGCAGGGCTGCAGTGGCAAAAACACGGAGCCAATCGATGAATCTAATTCATCTTCATCCAGTGTAGGTAGTGACAAGGACGACGAGGATCTGGTGCCGCATATTTCGCAATTGGTGATGCGATATGGGTTGAGAAAAGTGCAGGCTTTGCAAGCCCATTTGGGAGATGATGAAGAAGAAGAAGAAGAAGAAGAAGAGAAGGGGGAAGGGCACAGTGAAGGTGATGGAGATAAGCAGATCAGGCAATTGGGTTTTTGTGATGGAGGATTTGTGAAAGTGCATTTTGAGCAGGTCCAACTAGCCATTGATTTTGGGGAGAAATGTAGGATTTTTCTAGGGTTTATGTTTCCGAGAGGGAGACGACTGACGAGTTAACGTCTTGTGCAACAATCCCATTTTGAGCCATTTGGATCTTGCCGGATTTGATCCACCAGATAATTCGCCACTATTTGAAATACTCCCTTTTAACATAAATTACAATTTGCCTCTACGGTTAGATAATTTAGACTTTGACCCTCAAAATAAAACTTTTCTTAAAATTTAATGACAGATTTGGACTACATAATTTTTTTCCTCTGCGATTATCTTCACAAGAAGAATTTAAAAAGTGAACCGTTATGATGAAAAGTCAAGGAATGTTCTCTAAGACACAAAAAAAAATTTAAAAATAAACAAAATTTAAAATACTAGTAAAAATAAAATTAATTTAAAAAATTGCAAATAAATATTAATTTTCTTTTTCAGTATGATCCAATTGTTAAACTGTAGTCCTGGACAAGTAGTTGTTGTTGAAGTCCCGCGACTTCAGTAAATTCTCTTTACAGACATATAGTATTTCAAACGTTAAGGGTCTGTTCGAGTTATGAATTAAAATAAGAGATTGGATTGTAAATTTGGCAGTATCATAGCTAGTTGTTGGGTACCATAACAAAAATATAATATTTTGTCGTTAAGGGTTTATTTGAGTTACGAACTAAAATAAGAGATTGAATATTGTAAATTTGGTGGGATCATAATTGTTTAATCGAGCTATTAATAGTTTGCCTAAACAAACATAACCCATGACTAATGAGTTGAATTTTGGTCAAAAAATAAGAAGCTTGTGTGGAAAAGACTAATTTTCAGACATTTCTTATTCGTGTTTTGTAGATTTTTTCTTTCTGAGTAAGTCTATACATTTAATGTACAAATCCGGGCATAGATTCATATGAAACCATCCCATACACATGAATTCCTCTATTGTTTTTATAAAACAAAGAACAATTGCGCTTCATTTTTTTTTTTACAAACAGAGAAGTAAATTACTCTCATTGCCACTCTACAAAATCGTATACGAAATTTTTATCTTATACGGTTCCTTATTTAATTCTTTTGAAGTCATTGAACCACATTCCATAGACCAAACAAAATTAAAAAAAATTAAAATTAACAGCTAAGTAGAGTAAAAGAAAAGAAAACCTAAAGGTCTGAATCTGAGCACCCTTGCAAATTTCAAGGAGAAAGTCGAAAACAAAAAACAAAAAAGTCGCATATTAGGTGTGGAGTCTAGAATCCAATTTAGACTTCTCGGGTTGATGTATTGAATCTTCTCGAATATCCTATAAAACACTCAACACTAAATTAGTGTCAACTGGGGGTTGGATCTCCGACGGGCACTCCGACGATCAAGTTAGCCTTTTGGGAAGAGCAAAAGCAACTTGAAAGTATAGTTTTAGCGCGAGCGTGCATGTACCTGTAGTAGGAGTGCCGTTGGAGTATTTATAGAGTAGAAATCCAACTGTCTGCCAGTGGCTTTGGTCGAGACTGTAGGTCGTGGTCTGGAAACTACGGAGGTGCTGCCACGTGCCTCATACCCGTGCGGATCGGGCGGGCATGTCTGCACTACTTTCCTCACGTTAATCTGAAATGAGGGGAGTACGCTTCCACATGGTATTGCCGAACGCCGAGCGCCGAACGTAGTATGACCGAGGGTCGAGAGCAACCAAAAATAGACACCGAGCGTGTAAGTGAGGGAAGGTGAAAGAGTGGCCGAGGCTCATATGGGCCGAGAGTAACTGAAGATAGAGTAGCCGAAGATAGATGCCGACTATGGGTCGTTCAGCCTATAAACCGAGAATCAATAATACAATTTTTCGGCCTAGCCCAACTCGAGCTGAGCACAGATGGGCCGAGGATGATTGTGGGCCGAAGGCCCACTGTTGTGTATTTCGGCCTACTACATTAGGCAAGCATAAATGTTGACTAAGGGATCCTTTATAACACTTTCTTCTTATTGAATGCTCCAAGAATAATATTATGTGTCATTTTCATTTTATAGTATTAACAAATCACGTTGAGATAAATGTTTTGAACTGAACTCAACACACGATTTTGTTAAAATATTAAAAACAAAGCAGAGACTAACATAATGTGTTGTGATAACTAATTTGTTGAGAGTTCTTATTTGATGGATCCTCTTACACTGAGTGCATTGTGTGACAAAATAACATTGTTTTGATACACAAAATACTGACCGAATAATTAAACACTAATCAAATCATTTTCGAACAATATTTTACTTGTCAAAACAACATCATTTTGATGCATAACATAACTTACTGTGCTCAATGCACAACAGGTTCCTCAATTCCCAACTTAACCCAACCTTTGTTTTCCATTCTCTATTTTGGACACACAAAGCAAACTATCTTCTTTGACCTAAATTAATTATGGTCAATGTCACTGTTTTTTTAATTCTTTTTTCAATTTTTATTAAGTTAATATACATTTTCAAAATTAATCATCCGTCTAGACAACATGAATTCAAGAAACAAAAAAATTTATGAGCAAAAGCCCACAAAAAATACTAGTATCTTTACTATTTTCTTATCTGAATTTTTTTAAAATAAGGTTCATATTTTTATACTTTTTTTAATTTTTCTTGTTGAAACGAACGAAGAAACATAAAAATTTTAATTATAAAAACGAACGAAACTCACAAAATACAAAATAATGCCAATAATTTTTGTTCATCTTTTACAAGTACCTTTAATGCTGGATCCATTGCTCAAGCCCCACCACAAAGCCCAAAAAAAATGCATATTATAAACACCTAATAATTGCAAAACAAAAGTTCACTTCTACCCCCTTCAATCTTTTGTCTTCTTGAAAGAAACGAAATATTTGAATAAAAGCAAACCTTCAAATGATTGAATTTGCTCGTCTGTCACAAATTATTACTAAATAATAAAGCTACAAAAAGATTCACTCAATTCCCTCCTCAATGCTGCATACTGTACCAACCAAAACTTTCCAGGACTTTAATAATGAAAGTTTTATTACAAAGCAATTAATACAAAGTGGGCCCCCAACAAAAGACCAACCATGTGCCCAAAAATGAAGCAATCACAGCAACTTTTGCCTGTGTGTAACATGAGATTAGATTTAACTGATGAAATACAATATGAATAAATTACACTTTGCACCCGTCGCTTTTACCCAATGCTTAGCTTTACACCATTCACTTCTAATTACGTTAGCCGTCCCTTTACACATTGTAGATCACGTATCAATTGGTCGTTCGTCCACTTGTCCTTCAATAAAAGGCCATGTCACCTCTTAATACGGACATTTGACAGAAGGACCGCATTGACAATAGATTGGAAGTTTTGAGTAGGTGACCGACATAATTGGAATTGAAGGGTGCAAGTGTGTTTTTGGTGAAAGTGCAATTCAGCCCAGAAAACAACTCCAGCTTTGCTTTCAAGGAAACTAACAGATTAAATTTACTTGTGTTACCTTCAGGAGGGGCTAAGAAATGAATGAACAAAATAATAGGGTAAAAGTGAAGCCCAAGAAAACGCGTAAACCCTCCTCCAGTGCACTTGTTTGGATACCGGTGAATCTTATTGTGTATGCTCCACTTGATACTGTTGAGTTCAGTTTCACACCTGTAGTATTGCTTACTTGCTTACTGAAATCACAAAGCATACGTTTCATAAGAAAACAATCACAATAGTCTATCAAAGTAGTTCTTTCGCTATGTTCGAATCTTTGATTTGTGACGGTGAAGCGAAAAGAGAAGGGGAAAGATATGAGAAGTAAACGAAATGAGAGATATCATGTATGCTCGATTTGTTCTCATTCATTTGGTTGCAGTTTTCGTGTGTAACACAAAAGCTCGTTTCTTCATAATTTTCCTAAATTGTTAATGGGAATCATTTTGAAACGCGATATATTTTAAGGAAAACATGGAAACTATGCTTTAATAATGCAGAAAACAAGCAAAGGTTTCTTTTTTGCATGTTCATATTGATTCTGAAAACTGCAACTAAAAGACGAATATACAATGTAATCGTTTCCGTCTCATTTGCTTTAATTAGCTTGACAGATAGAAGATTCAGACATGGCATCAAGAAATTACCAAAAACATTTGAGAAATGAGAATGAGAAGAAACAAACAAAATGAATAGTAACAAAAGCACAGAGTTTTGCTCACCTGCCAGGAAATATACAACTCTCGTGACCTGCAAATAGTGTCCCCCACAGAAAACAATAGTCAGATCATAATTTTTTGTATGGTACACAAAAGAGGCAGGAAATGTGGAACCCATTTGGCTTGGCTACATGGCTTTGGCATCAACTGATGTACTCTTTTTCATTTTTTTTCCTGACTGGCACAAATGTCTGCTTCCATTTATTTGTACACTTTGTGGATGAAAAAGATGTGGTAGTGGACAATCTCAATTTCTCAAAATAAAAATTAGAGAAGATTTGTCTTTCTCTCCTCTCTCCAAAAAAGAATGGACTCAAATCTGACAATATCTACAAAACAAAAGTTCAAAACTCACTATCACCAGCTGGAAATCCTGCTGCAATGACATTTTTTGAAATTCAAATCAACAAGAACAAATGTGCTATACAGTCCAAGTGGGCACCGCAAACAACTCATGAATATGTGCTATAGCCAAACTATTCTTTTAGAAAAGTTGTGAGGTGAATTGTTTTCCGAAAAGGTTTCCCAAATAACCAAATCTATATGGATGTTTTCATATTGCAAAGACTTTTTCAAAATGAATTGACTTGCAATCGAGGAATGTTTTCAAAACTTTTTAATACTTCTGTTTTTGAAAGCACAAAATGAAAACGAAGATTACATAAACAATACGGATCACACTAAAGCCAAAGGGGTTGAACAATCACTGCTCCTCTACTCCTCGAGCCCCTCAAAGCAATCAGCCAAATAGGTTCTCTAATTAACAGCTAAAGATTCGAAATTTGTTTCCATCGCCATTGTAAGAGCAATGAACGACACTGTAAGACTGTCCATATGAAAAAACAATATACATTGCCTGGATATTGCTTGTAATACACACATTTTAAGATTAATGCGAAGCGAGAGTGACCTCGTCTTATCGCATCTCTCACTCCTGCCCTTGCTCGTACACTGAATGAAATTCTAATTTGAGCAAAAACCATCGAAATTCCTCTATGCTACTTGGCTCGAACAAATTTTAAGTTGAAGTTTACTCATTCTTTATCTTTCTAGCAATCCCAGTTTGCAAATACAAGGAACGGCAGGTGGAAAATCTGAGCTTTCCATAGGAGCTTTCCATATGAAATGATGCTTTTCCTCCAAATTTAACATAAATCTAACTAAAAATTGAAGATACCCACTTACTTGGGTCAGTAGTGGTGATCATGGCCACACCCTTGAAATCGCAAGACTCTGCAGCCCTCCCTTCCTTGTGGTAGTAGCTATCAAAAGCATAAGAAGCATGATTTTTCACATTATTAGGCCGATAACAAGTCTCCCCTGGTTGAATTTCGCTACAGTTCGCTCTCCCCGGCCCACAAGCCCAGTCCAATGCCGCCTGCAACGTCCTTGTATCTACCCCATCCACAGCCACACAATACGTCTGGTTTGTTGTGTCATTTGCCAAAAATGTCCCAATCCCAGAAACACGTAACAAGTAAACTGGGGTAGAATTTCCATAAAACAGCCCCCAGTTAGCCTCTGACACGGGTGGGGACCTCAAGTCCTCATTGAACAACTCGTATATGTACACATTGGCTGTGAGTTCAGGGTGTAAGGGGGTTCCACTCCTATCAAACACATGTTTGATCAAATTCGAATTGTACGTAACGGCATTGTCAGTTGTGGCATATGGTTCTTTCGAATCACCCCTTGAAGGCCACCCGGTTTCAGTAACAAGCACTACAATATCGGAAAAGTTCAAGTTTTTCATAGAGAAATACACGGAGTCAATCATGGCATCTAGCACGTTTGTGTAATGAAGCAAAGTATTCGGGTCGACCATTTCCTTTGAAGGTGTCAAAGGCTTGAATAATGAATTATCCAAAGGAACTACCCCTTTGTTCTGCATAAATACATAGTAAGGGTACAGATTCATCATGAGAGGAGATTGGGTTCTTGACAAGAATTGAAGTAATTGGGAGAGGACTGGGGTGAGGGACTGATTGAAAAATGCTTGTGAAGGAGGAAATGGGTCAAGCACTAAAGATGCAGCGTGAGGGGTTGAAATCTTGATTTGGGTATGCAAATTAGCGGCAACTAGGGCACTATAGAGGGACTCTATGGCAGGCATGAGGATGGGGGAGGAGGATGGAACGGTGGTCAACACCTCGTCGCCAACTGCAACAGCGGTGATTAGGGTTTGTGGGTAGTACGCAGCAACATTACGACCTATCCAGGCAGCAGCAGTGGCATTGGAGGAGCCAATGCCGAGGAGCTGGTTGTTTGGAACGCTGATGATAACCCTAATCTTGGTTTTAGCCAAGGCCTTGAGTATATCGCCGTCGGCATCGTAGAGCCGAACATGGGTAATCTTCTGCAGTTGTAAGAACGCGACCAAATCGGTAGGAGAGAATAGATTGGACACATCCGTGCCTATGTTTATACCCACATAGGGTTCATCCCTGTCCTGTTGCTGCTTAATCTCTGCAAATTTTACATATCAAACCCAGAGAGGTTTAGCACTTTACTCACCAGTTTATAAATACATGTACACATTTTAGGGACCAATCTGAAACGGTTCAGGGTTGTTTACCTGGTGTGAACCCAATTTTGAAATCGAACCCATAATTCATACACCAAAATTTATGAACATGACTGTAGTTAGTGACTTTTCTGAATTGGGTTTGCAGTCGTTTACGTATATTCACCCCCACACAGGGTTCATCTCTCTCATGTTCCTGCTTAATCCTCGTAAATTTTGCAACTCAAACCCACAAGAATATTCCAAGTTATACGCTCAGTTCATATGCAGATACGAATTTAGTGATCTTTCTGAACAAGGATTACAGAGTATGGACCAAATCATGAAATTAGGCACATAATTATTGAGCACTTTCTATACCCAATTTCATAAAGGTATAACTTTGGCCATTTTTTGGAGTGGGTTAGTGGTTGTCGGTGTTTAGGAAAAATTTGAAAGCAGACGCATAATATTTAAGCACTTTATACATCCAATGATATGCGTAAAGCAACGTAGTTAACTTTTCTGAAGTGGGTTTCTAGCTGTTTACCTGGTAGGAGAGTGGAGCCTTTAGTGGGTGTGAGGAAGGAGCCGAGGAGGTGGAGGAGGAGGAGAAAGAAAATGGCAGGAAGCTTAGAATTCGCCATTAAAGAGAAGCTTGAGCTCTTCTTCTTTCATCTTCTGCTTCTGGTTCGGCTAATCCTTGCATTATCTCTGGAGTCTACCGTTTGAAGGGAGAACAGAGAAACAAGACGTTGAAGTGTTGAAGTGGGAAGCAGACCGTAGCTACTAGCCACAGATCTTACGGTAGTTCCCCAGAGATGTGTAGGTACCTATGAAGGGTAAATTACGTAAAATGCCCTAAATTATCACGCTATAGCATTCACACCACCGAAACTAATCAAACTTACACTTTGAACCCTCATGTTCTGAGCCATTTGGCCAAAATTAACCCAGGCTAGATTATCTGACTTATTTTTTGTCTTTATTCAAAAAAATTTTGTATTTGTTATTTTTATGTCATTTTTTCATGGATTATTGGTTCGTATCGACGAAATGAATCTAAAAAGTATAAAATTATATCCAAAAGTTAAAAAAAAGTCACTAAAGACGAAAATAAATCAACACGGACGCTGTTTTTGGCTTATTTTTTGTCTTTTCTGAACTTTTTTTAATTTTTTAACATAATTTTATACTTTTCTGAAATCTCTTGTCGAGACGAACCAACAATCATCAAAAAATTGATGAAAAACAAAAAATTAAAAAAAAATTTCAAATAAGGACAAAAAACCAAACAGTGAATAATCCAATAATTCAGCCAGGCCAAATGGACATACACATTGGATGTGTACGTATTTTTAGCATTACTCTTCTTCAAGTGAGTCTGAGCTTTCATGCAAAGAGAGAGAAGAGAGAACTGTGGAGAGAGGGAAGAGGAATGGGACAATGAACAAATTATATTCATCATCTGTATATAGGGTCAAAATTGTAGATCACTAAGGTGCTTTTTAGTTCAGAAGGGGTGTTATTGATGCCAAGTAATAGTTCAGGTGCTTTCTGTATAATTAATCCTGCATCAACGACCGACTAGAAATTTGTTACTTTTTTCCCTGGTTTTCCAAGTCACCGTAATACCCTCGTGGACCGACATAAAAAAATGAAAGGACAAACTCGCACATTCTTCCTTGCCATTATTTTTTGTTCGTACAGAGATCCAAGGTAACCACAAAAGAAAAAAGTGTAATGTAACACATATGTTTCGAATATATTTAAACATACATGTATTCAAAACTATTAGATATATGTGAGACTTTTAATCATTTATAAAATTTTACGTACATCTAATGATTCTAGACACATCTGTGTTCAAATGTATCCGAATACATCTGTGTTCTTAGACTTTTTGAAAAAAAAATAGGACCTTTTGAATTGGCCTAGCTTTATTATTTGATTATTTTGTAGTCTTTATGTGAATTTTTTTAATAATTTTTTATCTTTCGATAATTTTTTGTGAGTTATTGATTTGTTTCGACGAGAAGTTTTAAAAAAGTTATAAATAATTAATTAAATTTGAAAAATTAAAAATTAAAAAATAATTAAAAATAATATATTTTGTACTTATTCGTCGTAATTAATAAATTTTTTTGTGGCATTTGGACATAATTTATATTTTTAGATTCATTTTATCGAAATGAACTAGTAATTCACAAACAATTGAGACCAAAATAACAAATATAAAAAAATTTGAATAAAGATAAAATATACTTAAAAAAATCGAGTCTTCTTATTTTTATTGTATTATTTTTTATTTAGTTTAATTTTTTTGTATTTGTTAATTTTATATTAAATTTTTATAAATTATTGATCAAGAAACCTAAAAATAAAAAGTTATGACTAAATATTTTTTAAAAATTATTAAAATACAAATATAACTTAAAATGAACAGATATTTTTGAATTATATTTTTTAAAACTTTCTTAAAATTTTAATTGATTTTTATTTTTTTAAATATCTCGTTAAGATAAATAATAATTTACGAAAAAATTGATGCAGTAATAATAAACATGAAATTTTTTGAATAAAGATAAAAAAAGGTAAAAAATTAGGCCTAATCCGCAGTTTTAGAATCTGGTCTGAACTGAAAAGGAAGAAGATGATTCTGAATTACAGCTGGCACTCTGAGCTAAAGTTTGGCTTGTGTAAAATTATTGACCACTTCTTCAAGAATATGCCCAAATGTTTTCCTGCCACTCTGACCAAGTGGGATTCACAAGAAATTTCCCTATATATATATATATTCGATCAGCTTGGAACAGTTGAGGTAAAATTTGGAGGAATCCCCATCTAAATTACCGATTATTCTTAGGAGTCGTGGTGAAAATGTCCAGAAAAAGTCTCAGTAGCTCCAAATATTAAGTTGTCGAGTTTCGATCACGTGATGTCTAAGTTTACAGCTCATCTATTCTAATACTCAGACAACCCTTGTGTTGAAATTTCCCTTTATATTATAACACTGGCAACCCAAAGGATCCAATCATCCACAAATGCGGAAAAATTATTCACTTTCATGACACAACTGATTTTCTGTTTCACATTATCTGTTACATACGCAATGTTTAATACCATAAACCGTCTGAGTCAAGTCGAGTAATGAATTATATTTTGAATTTAAAAAAATTAAGTTCGTTCAAAATAGACAAACAAATTTAAATTGATTTTCCGTTTATCAAGCTAATCTTAAATAAGTTTGTATCGATCCGCTTATGAGTTGAACTCGAGTAGTACGTATTTTTTAATGATGGTAAGGTGGCAAGCTGAGTACATAACCTCATTTTGAATAACTAGAGTACTGGTGCGGTATCGATTAACACATCTTCAATGACTAGCTAAGTCAGTAATTTGTAAACTGTCATCTTCGATGATTATTGTAGTAGTGCTAAGTCAGTAATTTGTAAAACTCAGATAAAAAGGGAATACTCAAGTACACTTTTAACAAGAGCATAGTACATTTCGCTGGATTCGACTGTTCTTTTGAGTTTTTATCTCTCTAGGTCTTACAGCCTTATTGAGGTGATGTCAACTTATTCTCTTTATAGCACACTCATACACTCTCTTTAGGAATGTGCCTCTTCCTGCAAGTGTTCTTATGAGATTTGGCCTTTCCGTAACTAGGAGGGATCTACGTGGGCACAATGGATTGACGCACAAAGTGAAGAAAACCTACGAATGACCGAGAAGATTATAACTTAATCTGACCGAAAAGTCAAAAAAAACTATAAAAAGTGTAGCAGTTCTGCTTAGCCTGCGATTCTATTCATCATTATTCAACCTATCTCGAACAAAATTTTAACATGTTGAACATGAGGGATTAAGAAAAAACGCGTTGGTTCAAAAGAATCAAATAACTTCTCTAGAAAGCCAGAGGTGTAGAAATGGACACGTTGGGTACTGAATTATGCAGTGAGGGTCACGAGATCATCCAAGTGCAAAAAATTCTGCGCCGTATGGTTAGATCAATTAGAAGAGATTTGTCAACAAGTTGTAGCTCAGCAGAGTCTTTTGTCCCTCTTTTTCAGTGCCCATTTTTTCCGTATGGAAATTTATTGGTGAGTTGATTATTTGATTATTTTTTCGTCTTTATGTGAAATTATTTTGTAATTTTTTATTTGTCGTTAACTTTTGTAGATTATTGGTTCGTCTCGTCAAGAAGTTTTAGAAAATGTATAAATAATGGATCAAATTTGAAAAAAGTTTAGAAAAAATAAAAATAATTTAAAAACTGAGTTTTTTTGTGTGCTTATTCGTTGTCTTTAATGATTTTTTTTAATTTTTAGACATAATTTTTTATTTTTAAATTTTTCTCATCGAGACGGACTAATAATCTACAAACATTTGAGTCAAAACAACAAATACATAAAAATTAAATAAAAACAAAATTTGCTTCCTAATAAACAAGTAAGATTTGTTTTATTTTTTGCGGTTGTCAAACACTTGTGCAAGAAACTTAGAAACTTGATATAGTTGAAGGTTGAAAAATTAAAACCCACACTATACTCTGATTTAGTTTCTGCGCTTATTTGTTTTACTGCTTTTGCTAATTATTACATGCTTATAACATGATTATGCATACTCTGATATGTTGCAATATTGGAAAGTACGGGTAAAATTTATTTGTGGAGCTTTATCGATATGATGCAATTTTTCTACCTCTAGCTTTTCATGTTAGGTGCCAAAGACAACACATACGGACCCAATTCCCAAGACATTGAAAATAACATTATTAAAGAAGACCAGTTTGCACTCTGGTTTATCTAGTTAAATTTCTAGCTCCAATTTGAATATAATTTTCCTTTAATTTTTGCACTTGTAATCAAACCCAAATTTATTATGACTACGAAATGAAACTTTAGTTAGGTTCAACTAAATTCTTTTTAATTATCGTATCCGATAATTCAGAGCGTTACAAACATAATCTGATTAATGTCCTTCATTTATTAGCAAGACTACAAGTATGTAGAATCAAAAGTGTTTTGACTCTTTTAAATGAAGAACAAAAAAAAGTACTATTTGAATAGGATGATTCTATAAAGTAAAAATAGGAAGAACAAAATAATGTATAAAAAACTTGATTGGGAACCTAATTCAAAGTGAAGAACAAGCATACGAGTAATATGTGCGCTTAACAATATCTTAGGCATGATCAATTTTTTAAAAATCAATTTATATAGGTTTTAGTCTAATTTTTAATCGGATCATTTTACTGGTGGACAGTAAAATTGGTCATTGGAGATAAGTTGTTAGATCCATGGAGAGATTTGTGAAAGGAAAAAAAAAAAAAATTAAATATGTGTAAAAGTTTCCTAGCTTGTTTCCCTCCTTTCTTTCTTTTTCCCTCCCATTTTATTTTTCTCAATGGATTCAAATTCAAAAAATAGCAGTTCCAAGAATACAGGAAATCTTTTTATGGGTTAATTTAGAAACACAAATTATTCGTGCAAATCGGGACGTAGTTGTGTTCGAAATCATCGAATGCACGTGAGTCATATAATTATAAAGGATCTTACGTGTATTCGATAATTTCAAATACATATGTATCCGAATGTATACGAATTAATTTGTGTTTCTAGATTTTTCTCTGTCATGATCAATCAGATTGAATTTTGTGCTGCCACATAATAAAGGCCTTTTGGATTGGACCACAAGGGCAAAGATGTATAATGTATGCAATCGGTACCAGATGCAGATAGAAGTGGAATATGTCAATTTCAATAGGAGTTAATTCAATTAATTGCCATAATTGCCTTAACAAAATCACATTTATGCCAGGGTTTTTTTTTTTTTTTCCAATTTTACATATAATTCATACCCTTCTTGCCCTTATATTATTTCACATAATATTTTTTAAAATATAGGAAAATTATAATAAATGCACTTTCATTTTCCATTTATAACGGATGAAAATTTTAGACTTTCCATTTAGAACTTTTGATTGGATTCTCGAAATTCAAATATCATCTTAATCAAATTAAGATTTAGATAACATTATTTATGGGCTTCCCTTTCCACGGTAAGATTATTTTTTACGCAATAATTTGGATTTGGGGGAGTTGTATGCTTATAGCATATTTTTTTTAGAACATGTGTAGTGCGGACGAAACAAAATAATTTTTTTCGACTAGTCCTTAAAAATTATATCGTTTTAATCTCCATGTATTTTTATAATAATTCACGTAAGAAGTTAAAACGATATAGTTTTTAGTGTAAAGTAGACAAAATTATATCGTTTTGCTCGCATTATACATGCGCTACAGGAAACTGCACCACAGTCTACCTGGATTCCAACTTTAATAATACCTTAAGAAGAAGGGTCTATTTGGCCAAAAAAAATTTTTTGGCTTATTTTTTGTCTTTATTTAAAATTTTTTTGTATTTGTTATTTTTATGTCATTTTTTCGTGGATTATTGGTTCGTATTGACGAAAGGAATCTAAAAAGTATAAAATTATGTCCAAAAGTTAAAAAAAAGTCACTAAAGACGAAAATAAGCCAACACGGACGCTGTTTTTGGCTTATTTTTTGTTTTTTCTGAAATTTTTTCAAATTTAGCCGATGATTGATAACTTTTCTGAAAGCTCTTGTCGAGACGAACCAACGATCATAAAAAAATTGATGAAAAACAAAAAATTAAAAAAAAATTTCAAATAAGAACAAAAAACTAAACAATGAATAATCCAATAATAACCACAGGCCAAATGGACCCGAAGTAAGCTTTTATTATTGAGTAATGCTACGAATATAGATGTTCCTGACACATCTGGACACATCTGTATTTGGAATCGTTGGATGTACGTGAGATCGTTAATAATTTGCTGACTCTACATGAATTTAATGATTCTGAACATAAAAAATTCTATGTGTATTTAATAATTTTGGACACATCTGTGTTCGATGAATTTTTATCAGGTAGGTAAGTATATTCCAACTAAATCGTAGACATTTGTCCGAATTAAAAATGGCATCCAGGGAAAAGTCGATGGTCAGTGTACGACAAAGACTTGGCAATGGAACCAAAGCACCACAACTGTAAGTCCAAATGCACACAACAAAAGAGCTTTAGGAAAAGTGGCTAACTACTAACCACAAATTCCATCGCACCATCTAGGAGCTGGACCCACAGATCCCATACTTTTAATTTATCAAATATATTTTTTTAAGAAAAACTAGAAATAAAAAGCAATATGTGCTCTATTTTTATTTTAATGTCAATTTAATTATACAATTTCAAAATATTAATATATTTTTTAATAAGTTTTCGAATGCTGACACGTCGGTATCCTATGATTTTAGAGTTTTATAAACTTTTATATATATCTTTATTTGGATAACTGTGTTCTTAACACTACTGTTTATTTTTTAGTGACAGAATCTATCTAAAAAGAGGATGAAAAAAATTGGAGTTCATCAAATAATTTTTGACTTTATTTGGCCTCATTATTTGTTTGAATTTTTTTTACAACTTTTAATTTTGTAATATTTTATTATGACTTATTAGTTTGTTTCGACAAAAAATTTTAAAAATTTACAAATATAATTTTTTTATAAAAACTCAAAAAGATAAAGAATCAATAAACTTGTGCGTTTTGAATTATTTTCATTTTTAGTAATTTTTTAATTTTGAGACATAATTTATAATTTTTTAAATTATTTTATCAAGATATATACAAAATAACAAGTACAAAAAAAAAACTTATTTCAGTATTAATTGAAAATTATGTATATCCAAAACAAAACGTTTTCATCACTTGCCACTTCACTATATATATCCTTCTTCTTCACCTCTCCCTATGAACAACAGCAGTGTTACAGGATCATTACCACCGGTTTCATTTCCTTCTCTCTCTGGTAAGCTCTTATCACTCGCGGATTCTGCTCTTTCTGTACGATCAGGGTTTGCTTTCTCTCTCTTTCTCCCTCGCGTCTCTACATGTATAGATTGTGACTTTTGATCTGTATGAGGTCGATATTTTGAAATTGGAGATCTAATCATGAGAGTTTTTTTTTTTTGTTCCTTAAAAAGTTATGGTGCATTCAACTGAACGATACGCTTAATTTGTCATTGCGAGCAAACGAAGTTGTTTTCAAATGCTAGGTTTGTGTTCGTTATGATCGATTGATTTGTAAAAGAAGAGCCTTTCGAAGTTGTTTTCAAATGCTAGGTTTGTGTTCGTTATGATCGATTGATTTGTAAAAGAAGAGTTTGGCAGTCGTGTTGTCCGATCACAGTCTTGTGATTTTAATTTTAAAGGCTTTAAACGTTATTTCTGGCACAATTTACTTCATGGCTTCGAACTGGATTGGTATCCATTTGGTTCAAAGCTCTACCTGAGATAGCCTCTGATTCAAAAGCTAAAGCTTGAATATATGATTGTGAAATAGGGTCTGATCATAAGCTTGATCACTCGGTGCTATGAAATTCCCCCAATCAATTCATCTTGTGTCATGGTCATACATCCATGAACATCCATGTATATCTTATATGATCGAAATTTTGATAAATGTTTGTTGGAATAATCAGAAAGCTCAAATATGAGCACCAGATATAAGTGAAGATAGTAAGTTACAGATCTCATCCTCAGTGCTTGTTGTAAGAAAATACAAAGGATAGCCCGTTTGCTGTAAGATACACAATATCCTTGCACAAGTACCTTTGCTTATGTCTTAGATTAGAAAAGTGAATATTAATGGAATTCATATGTATGGCTTCCAAATCTTTTAGTTAGCTTCCTTGTTTTTTTTGTTGGTATTTTCAACATGTACATATGGCTTCCAAATTGTAGTTTTAGTTTCATGTACTCGTCTGAGGTAAGTCATGTATGGATAGCTTTCAAGAGTCTGTTGTTCATCTGTTACAATGAGTCTTGTCAATTTCTTGCCTTAAAACTGGTGGGCAGTGCTGCCTGTCTAGCCATAGCTTTTTCAAGTAAAGATCAAATTGTATCCGTTTATTAAGGTAGACCAGGTAATATTTGTTGTGCTTATCGTAGCGCATTGATTATGAACATGATCAAACTATACTTAAGATTAATGCATCTGAATATTAGCGATGGGAACATAATTGCACGGGTTTCCAATGAGGTGTTTGGTTTCCATGGTTTGGTTGGAATATCTTTTTAATGATGACATCAGTTTGTAATTGGAAGCAGAAAATCACATTTAGTGGATATGGCTGAGGCTGCACCTCCTGTTCCCAGTGATGAATTGCTGGAATGGCCAAAGAAGGATAACCGCCGGTTCTTACATGCTGTGTATCGTGTTGGTGACCTTGATCGCACCATCAAGTATGCCTATATCAACTTTGGATTTACTTATTAGAAATCATCTATACAAGAAAGCTTTAGCCTTGGTTAATTTACAAATCAATTTTGAATTTGTTGAATATCAGGTTTTACACAGAATGTTTTGGAATGAAACTTTTGAGGAAGAGAGACATTCCAGAGGAGAAATACTCAAATGCCTTTCTTGGTTTTGGTCCAGAAGAATCCACTTTTGTGGTGGAATTAACATACAGTACGAGAATACTCCCATCGTTTGAACAATCAATTAATTTGCAATTTTATGTCCATGCAGTGGAGTTATTAAAGTTATTTGCTCAAATTTGAATACTTTCAATGCTCTCTTATTTTATGATTTTTTTTTACGAACTTGCCCTGAAACTAATTGGCAGACTATGGGGTGGATAAATATGACATTGGAACTGGCTTTGGGCATTTTGCTATTGCAACCACAGATGTAAGTACTACAGTTCTATTAAATCTCTAGCACATTGTGGAGTTGGGTAAATTGGATTGCTCATCTCATATTCAGGTTTACAAATTGGTTGAAGACATAAGGGCAAGAGGTGGCAATATTACTCGGGAGCCTGGTCCAGTTAAGGGTGGAAAGACTGTCATTGCTTTTGTGAAAGATCCTGATGGCTACACTTTTGAGCTAATCCAGAGGTCTCCTACTCCTGAACCACTTTGCCAAGTGATGCTTCGCGTGGGCGATCTTGAACGCTCCATCAAGTTTTATGAAAAGGTACAGTTTATAGGCTGATCTTTGTGTGGTTGGTTCCATAAGGTGCGAGCACTGGTTGCAGGTGTTATTTAGGGTCAGATCCATCAAACCTACAATTAACCGAGTATCCTGGCTTGGCCAAAGGATCATATTCATATGTTAACGTTTGGATAAAATGTTCTGCTATGTACCATAGAGTGTCAACAAGAAACTTTACTCGTATAGAAGTTACACAACAAAATCTACGTCTAATGCCAGTTTTAAGTGCCATTGTATCACGAGTGTCAAGTGGGAAGTACCTGATTTAGCTCATTTTACAATCTAAATGTATTCTCGTGGTTTTTACTTATGTCAGGCATTGGGGATGAAACTACTGAAGAAGACTGATAGACCAGAGCAGAAGGTGGACATTATTTTCAGTTTCTCCAATACGATTTAATGTCAGGTTAAGATCACCAAATGATGTGTTATGTTGCTTGTACTGCACAGTACACCATAGCCATGATGGGATATGCTGAGGAACACGAGACAACTGTTCTGGAGCTGACATATAACTATGGCGTCACTGAATATACCAAAGGAAATGCTTATGCACAGGTTATTGTGATACCTCTTCAGAAACTTTAGCAAGATCTTTTCAATTCAATTTTCAGCTTTCTGCTTCTCCTCCGCTTCATTCTTTTTATTGATGGATAACATTTACTCTAGGTTGCTATAAGCACGGATGATGTATACAAAAGCGGCGAGGTTGTTAACCTGGTTACCCAAGAGCTTGGAGGAAAGGTAACTCGACAACCAGGACCACTTCCTGGAATCAACACCAAAATCACTGCCTTTCTAGATCCCGATGGCTGGAAGACGGTAAATTTTCTTAAGTTTTTATGTCCACACAGGTTAGGGGATTATGGTAGCAAGAGTAAAAGTTAGATTTAACCACAGATTTCAAGGGTTTTGGGTTTTTATATTATCAGAGTAACACATTTTCCATCGAAGTGAAGAATGAAAACACACACACACGCAGCAGTCATATAGATAAATGCACATATGCCTTTTTTGTTAGATGGACGAAATAAATCAAATATTCCATTTAAATAGGTGTTGGCATGCCAGCATGTGTTGTAGATTGTGATTCCATTGATATCCATCTGTTGATGGTATTCCGTACCGTTGGATTTGTCTATCCTTGATGTTGTCTATCATTATTGTTGTGCTAACTTTTCTTTTATTTGATTTGGATGCCCTCCTTTCTTGTCTGAACCGTAGAAGAATTCTTAACCCGATATATTTTGTACTATTTGTCCGGGTCCTACGAGTTACTTTACTACTGTGTGTGTGTGTGAGAGAGAGAGAGAGAGTTCTGTATGTATCGCAACCAATGACTGGTAGAAGCTCATGATGATTCTTTCCGTGCTTGTAGGTTCTCGTTGACAATCAAGATTTTCTGAAGGAACTGCAGAAGGAATAACTGTGTAGTCAGATAAGCTTCTTGGTGTTTCTCAGGCCGTTAATATCGGGGAAAAAACTACTAGTATGGAATGAATAAGATAGTTTATGCTATTATTAAGGTTTGGTTTTCCTTGTTTTGATGCTGTAATATATGTTGATATGAACTATGCCTGAACTACTACTACTCTTTTTGACTCTATGAGACCTACTAGTACAGTATCTACATGGATATGATTTTAGTATTGAATTTGTGGTTCCATGAGAAGTATTGCGTCATATAAGGTCATCAAATCTTCATATATTGGCAGCTTTGATGTTCTTAAGATTTAGGTGTTCTGTTAACATGCATTGTGCTATTTCTGGTGTTTATGTAGGCTTCAAATGTACGTGAGCTACTTATCTAGTTCTTTGAAAGGTGAAATGTTTTTAATTTTTTGACAAGAGAAAGCTAGGTAGACCACGTTTGGCTCCCAAACATGATAAGCTGGGATAGACGCCATCATATAAAAACCAATATAGGATAATGCGTATTATATCCTATTCCATGTTTGTTTGTGACAGGCTATGAAGATACTCCGAGCCGTATCCCGACGTATCCGCATTCTATTTTTTTAGGTTCTGTTGTATACTTGTATTGCCATATCTGTATCGTCTCCGTACCCGTACTGTATCCGTATCCGTATCCGTATCCGTGCTTCTTAGGTGACAGGATTATATGTTGATGTCCGATTGGCATTTTGATTTATATTTTCAGTCGTGTCCCACTATATCACCACTATTCCTGGGATTGATTACCACACCTTCATTAAATCTACCTATCCTTCTGCACAATCCGTAGTCAAATTTCTGCGTCCTGATTGAACCCTGCTACCTTAAACCTGCTATAGTTGTGCCTTATCAAAATTAACTGCTGGCGCCACATTTCGCTGCATTGGTTTAGGAAGTTGGATGAATGAACAAGGAAGAGTTATCTTCCTTGATCTTCTAGCAATTTATCACTCAGTCCTTTATCGTTCTTCGTTCTTTCTCTTGCTCTGCTGGATCTGTGAAGGACCCCCAGAGTTCTAGGAGAAGGGATATACATTGATGGGGTTGACTATGTTGAATGAGTGAAGTCTGCTAGCGGGCAGATAGCTTTATCTTGAAAGCAAACCTAACAATTTTCTGGAAGGCCCTATCTCAAAAGCAAGTGCAAAGGTTTGCAAATTTAGTACCCAATTGATGAATAACAAGAGCATCCTTTTATTTCTGGTGGTATGTAAGTTTTCAATTTCTTTGCAAGCTGTGAAATTAACATGACCGACTGATCGATTTCTTCTACTGGATGCTCTGTCGTTATCGTTGATCATTGCAATACTACAATGTAAAAACAAGAGGAAAAACACAGGTACAATATACTGATGCAGTATGCTCTTAACATGCTCCGGTTACAAAAACTCTGTATTTTTAAATGTTCTCTTCTAGGATTCAGTACCTGAAAATGCAGTAAGATTCTCCACGTCGTCCAGAGCCCCTTCGCTGGCAGAAGGGTTCAGCGCCCATTTGCTGGCAAAAGGGTTTGTGGAAAGCAAACGGGGGCGAACGACCTCGCCTTCTAAAAGGTGACTGGTCAAATATGGCGTAGAAGGCGAGATCACGGCCGAAAGGGTGCTGGCTTCTTCGAAATCGTCCCCATACAGTAAACTGTTTGGGGTCAACGAGAATATTGATCATTAAAAAAACTCTGTTACTTTACTACTTGATTTCATCGGATAGTTGAAGAAATTATCTTTCACTACCTGAAGTGTCGCAGCATGTTACATATTTAATTGTAAAAGGTTGAAATTTGTGTCTTGTTGCTGAGAAAAAAAAAAGAGTAATCTGAAAGATTGTCTATAGAACTGTATCCATGGGTTAGCAACCAATGACCCGAAGGAATCTAGCAAACTCCTGCAAAGAACAATAATGAAATATACTCATGCACCAAACGGGAACTAAAATCCTTATTACAACTTACTTACTGATGAGTTTAGATTAGCTCAGCTTAGTACTTGATCTTTTAGCGTTTAGTTGCTTAATATTCAGTTATTCTATATTCATCTGCGCGGTACATTGTCGCTCAGTTTTTGGACGTTTAATGTTGTATTGTTAGATGGTGCTCAACTGTTTGAGAATTAGGTGGCAAATAAAACCCATGAGTGCTCAGAATACCAAAAACAAAGCTGTAATGATTTGCTTCTTCAACAATGCTCCTTCCAACAAGGAAAGAGAAGCATGATTGGCGGTTATCAAACTCTCTAAATTTCCTCAATCTTTTCATCCTATAAAAAGAGCTGCTAGGCCAATCGCAAAGTTTTGAGAATTGAACCATGCATCTCCATGGTCCATTTGGATTGCGGTATTTATTGAATTATTTTTTTTTGTCTTTATGTGGATTTTTTTTGTAATGTTTTATTTTTGTCAATTTTTTATGGTTTATTGATTCATCTCGACGAGAGTTTTTAGGAAAGTTATAAATAATAGACCAAATTTGAAAAAAGTTTTAAAAATTAAAAATAAATAAAAAATAATTTTTTTTTAAACTTATTCATTGTCTTTAGTGACTTTTTTTTAACTTTTGAACATAAAAACATTGAGGTCATTGGGTATATAATAAGAGGAAGATATAATAAGGTGAGAGATTTGTTATAGAGGGATGAATAGTTATAAATAATTTATTTAAGTATTTTTTGAGAAAAAATATATAGTAGATATGAATATATGAATGACATTCTTCTAATTAATAATATTTTTTTATGTAATTAACAATGACATTTGTTTAAATAGAAGGAGTTATGAAAAGGATATAAGATATGAATAGGAAGAGGGTATTCAAATTTTATCCTCCTTCAGGCAGATAAAATACAGATAAAATTTGGATCTTGAATATCATATCGGGAGTTCAAATTCGCTAACAAATTCCAAATATGACAACTCAAATTGTCATATTCATGGTTCAATTTTTATCTCCTCATTTGATTGCTACCAAACAGGGCCTTATGTCTCGTCCTCATCCAGTTGCTAAGAAATAAAAGAAAAGAAAATACGAAAATAGTGAACTTCTTTATATTTTTTGTGTTCAATTAGCAAAAAAACGCTATCATACAACTTAAATTTCTCATTAGAATTATTATTATTATTTTTTTCAAAACTTGTCATACAAAAAATATAAAATTTTGCAAGAATTTTGATTCCATACTAATTTTTACATAATTAAATTATTGTTTTTTACATAATCAAATGAACACATGAAGCAAAAAATATTTTTGTTTCAGTTCACTACTTTTTTTCAAAGAACATTTTCGTTTACTAATTTCTTGACAGGTGAACAGAGACCAACGATTAGCTGACTGATAGAAACAAAATAAATAAAAACGGAAATAATAAAGTTTGATTGGCGCGACGGTAACCCAATTGAGTTGGCATCTGATTTAAGAAATACCAAACAAGACCAGAGACAACCTATCCACATGCACTGTCTTTGTTTAATCACAGTTGTGGAGTGCGATTATTGCCATATATATATATATATATATATATATATATATATATATATATATATAGAGAGAGAGAGAGAGAGAGAGAGAGAAAATTTCTATTAAGGGATTTTTTTTCCAACAGTGTGAACATTTTATTTTCTGATTAAATTTTGATGATTCGAACCGTTTAATATATTAAAACATATTTTTAAGGGTTAACACGAGAAAGCAGCTCAAAAATTATTCGAAAATACTTGATCTATTCAATTTTTTATAAAATTGTTCCTGTTAGTATTTATCAACAACTGTTTAGATCAAATTCTTTTCGATATTATTTTGAACCGTTTTTTTGCTAGCAGCCTTAAAAATATGTTTTTAATACATTGAATCGTTCGGATCATCAATATTTGATCAAGAAATAAGATGTCCGCACTTTAATAAAATAAGAAATCTCTTATTAGAAGCTTACTAATATACATATACTGACAGATTGAGACGTTAATGTATTCGGAGTGATTCGATATGCTTATATATTAAGATATAAATATATTCGAAATGATTCGATGTATTTTGTTTCAATAAAAAATAAGCAACGGTGTCATGCACATAGACTTATGCATAGATATATTTGGAGTAGTTCGATGTACATGAGCCGCTCATTATTTTTTAACGTTTACGTGCATTTGACGATTCTAAATTTATTTGTATTTACACTTGTGCACCTACTCTTTTTCTATTTGAATTTGGTCTACATTTTTTAAATTATTTTTTATTTTTGTTTAAAGTTTTTGCATTTTTTAATTTTATGTTAATTTTTTATAAATTATTGGTTCACCTCAACGAGATGTTTCAATAAAGTTAAAAAAAAATGAACAAAGTTTATATAAAAGTTCAAAAACTATAAAAACTATTTTAAATTTGGGGATTCTTTTTTGTGTTAAAAAAAATAGTTTTTAGACATAATTTTTTATTTTTAAAATTTTTAAGATGAATTTATTATTCGCCAAATTTAATACGACATTAACAAACGTAGTTTTTTTAAAAATAAAAATAAAAGAAAATAATTCAATAAATGAGGTAAGCCAAATTGGGACAGACTTTTTAAACATTTCTTGTTAAGTTTCTTGATTAAGAGGACCAAATACAGCGAGTTTTGCTACACGCACAACACAAATGTACAACACAATGCACAACAACCTCAAAACGACGTCGTTTAAGCTAAAAAAATCAAAAATCAAAACACAACTCTCTCTCTCTCTTCTCACGTTGATCTCTCTGTGTCTAACGCATCTTCTTCTTCCCCAACCCTCCTCCTCCGCCCCCCGCCCCGCCGCGCACCAGTCGAAATAGAGAGAGAGAAACCAACCACCACAGATCGGCAACCACGCGACCACCACAGCGACAACCACTGGGTTCACCGCCAAACCCACGACGACCACCACAACGATAGCCACTGGGTTCGCCGCCAAATCCACCACCACGACAGCAACTGGTCGCTCTCTCTCTTTCTCTCTCTATTTCGACTGGTGCGGGGGGAGGGGGAGAGAAGGGTTTGGGGAAGAAGATGATGCATGAGAGAGAGAGAGAGAGGGGGCAGAAGAGAGGAGAGAGAGTTGTGTTTTGATTTTGGATTTTTTACCTTAAACGACGTCGTCTTGAGGTGTTGTGCCTTGTGTTGTGCATTTGTGTTGTGCGTGTAGCAAAATTGAAATACAGCTCTCTTTCAACTTGCATTTCCTATCCAGTACTCACCAGGTTCTCTCTCTCTCTCTCTCTCTCTCGTTTGTTAATTGTTATACCTCGATGTACTGTTTTTGAGGTTTTATCTTCTCTAATTTCTGGTATTGAGAGATTGAACTGCTCTGGGTCGGATACAGAGCCTGTTTAAATCTGTCTCCCAGATTGTTTTTGATGGTTTGACCAAATAGATTCGGATTGATTTTTTTAGTTCAATCATTTCTTATATTAAGAAGATCTACAATCTCTCAGGTAATGTTTTTAATCAAACTTCGTTCTTGTTTTCTCCAGAAACTATTTACTTTCCCATATTTTCCGAGGAAACAAAGCAAATATGGGAAGTGAAGCACCGAGCTGGGCAGATCAATGGGGCAAAGGTGGATTCGGCGCACTGGGAGAAGAAGATAATGGAAATACAGAGAAAGAGAGTGGAAATAACAAGAAGGGGAAGGGCACTTCGGGTGGACTCAGTAAAGCCAAATCAGTAGCCATAACCGGAGCACAGAAGGTCAAGAGCGGGACATCGACGGGCTTCAACTGGATCAAGAACAAATGCCAGAAGAAAAAATCCACCAGCTATGAATAATTGCAGATTTTTTTTTCTGTGTGAAATATATGATTTGAAGGCGAAACTGGTAAAATTCGATTTTCCATTCGATTTCTTTGTTTTTCCCAGAAAAGTTTTTGGAGTTGATTTCTTCAATTTATCAGTTGTATCTCATTACTTGTACCGTGTTTGGCTGTCATTTGATTGTTGAATAGGGGAAAGTTGTTTCGTAAATCTTCTGCAAAAGAACAGCAGCACTAAGAGGGTGTTTGAGAAATAATTAATTTTAAAATTATAATCAGAATTTATAAAAGTATTTGAATGATACATTCAAAATAAATGTTTTGAAAGAATTCTGTAATTGAAAGTATAATTGAAATTCAAAACGTTACTCTTTAAAATGCATTTTGACAAAATATATTTTATAATTTATAGTCAAATATCTAAAATATAATTCTGCACAATGCAAATGCATAATCTATATGGTGTACCAAACACCCCCAAAGCTGGGAACAAATTGTTATGCCACTCCTCTTTGGAAAGGGAGGAATAAGGTTGATGTTTACGAAAAATTTAAGACCAAATTTTTTATTTTTAAAATACAATTTTTGTATTTGCCAAAAAAAATTATCAATAGATTCTAAAATTCCCTTAAAAATGAAAATGATTTTAGAGAAGTTGATTTATGGTGCTTTTTCTGACAATTTTAAAATCCAAGTATGATTTTTAACCTTTTTAAAGAATATATAATAACTTAAATCAGTTTGGAAAACAAGTTTTTGAAAACAGAAACCAAAACAATCTCTCCAGAAGCAGAAGTAGGTGGAAAATAGGATTTTGAGGATCTTATTACGAATTGTGCACAGCAAACATGTTGTGCACCAAAATATCATTTTGATGCACAGAATATTATTTTGGGTAAATTTCTATCGGTAGGAGTTTTTTTTTTTTTTTACGCCAAAACGATGTCGTTTTGTTGCAGAGTAGCCGTGCTGTGCGGCATGTTTTCCATTTCGTAGAAAATACATTATACAAATTCTCCAACAATCGTCAAATACTTTTCTTTGGTTTTGGGGAAAGAATATACCCCACCCATACTCCCACCAGGGAAAGAAAAAAATAGCAAACATTTTTGCTTCCAAAGTAAGAAAAGAACCCATTCGATCCAACATCATCATCATCATATTAAACAGAAGTGGGCAACTGCAGAAGCAACTTCATAATAGCCAAAGAACCCTCACACAACAACTGAAATTAATCAGTTCCACCTACAAATCTCTTGAAATTGAATCACATGATTTCATAAATAAAGCACGTAATAAAACCAAAGTTTCAACAGAATTCCATTTGGCGTCAAATTCGACATAATTCAGACAGATTAGGAAGGTATTCTGTCGGACGAATGTAAAAGTCATCGACTTGTAGAATTTCGAACCTGAGAATTTACACTTGCGGACTTTATACACATAGATCAACATAACTTCGGTGCATTTAAAGGGACCCAAATGTGTTTTCGCCACTGTAAGTCATGTAGAGAAACCCATCTTCGTCCTTGTTTTCCTCGTATACCGCAGACATCAAGGCAGCTGTAGCAACAGAAGATAGATTATGAAAACTTGTTATGTGAACAAGATTTTGGAAGTGAAAAATGACAACTCACCAGTGGGAGGTAGTGTGTTCTTGACAAAGACAAATATAGCCTTCTCAGCACTGAGCTTAATCCTTTTGCGAACAACGTAAACAAACTGCCCAACAGTCAAATCAGCAGGGACAAGATATCTGCATTCATGACAAAAGAGAGATACAAGTATGTTTTAACACCTGAATCACTCAACCAACAACCTAATTCCCATGTATCAAATTGGAATAAATTAAAAAAACGACCACCAGTGAACGTCTATATAAGCATAACACTGATATACATGTGCAAGCATCTATGTTACATGCCCTCGGGGACAGTTGGTACTTGGTAAACTGTTAGATTTGTAGAATTAAAGACAAGGGAACACAACAAAATATTCATGTTTAACGACAATTACAAGATGCTATAGGGCGTTTCATGCCTTGTATAAACATTCAAGGCATAATTCTACAGAATCTCAAATAGATTAATATCTTTCCTCGGTGGATTTTCTAACTACAAAAATCTGATACATATGCCATACAAACCTTAGCCAAGGGTTGAGTGTTTGACCCGACACATATGTCATACAAAGAGACAACTCATTGAAAAGAACTGCCTGGGACAGGTACACCCCAAATGTTAGCGAAGAGAGAAGACCAACTGATCATTTGAACATGTCAAAGGAGAACCAAGTTTTAATGTTCTTTAGTCCTTGTCGTAATCGTTGTTCACAAAGAGACAACTCATTGAAAATAACTGCCAGGGATAAGTCCACCCCAAATGTTAGAGAAGAAAGAAGACAAACTGATCATTTGACCATGTCAAAGGGAAACCAAGTTGTTATGTTCTTTAGTCCTTTGAAATCTTGCGATGCAGTCATATGTACAAATATAGACATGGGTATGTATGCAGTTAAATAAGCAAGAGATATAGAGTAGGCTAGACGCAACAGAAGGGCAGAGCGTGAGGGCTTTGTGGAAATGTTTTCATATTGACGCCAGTTTTTTGAGATTCTTGCAATGAAAATCCTGTGATTTTTTGCAGGACATGTTTCGGAAGATGTGTATCTTAGTGAGGAAGCTGAACATGTTAGTCACACAACCTTCATGGTACCTAAACAACTAAATAAATTAGAAAGTTTGCAATGCTTTCCTTAATTTAGTAGGTTACTGAATGGGGTCCTAATTGGAAAATCTACTGCCACATTAGTCGAAGATGCTCTTGGGCATGACTACATAATTGATGTCTGTGAACTCTGTACATCACATGCACAAATTCCATGCTAGACAATCCATATTCCCTAGTACAAGCCCACATTTCTTTTGTGAGAGCACACAAATTATGCCACAACCATCAAATTTTAGAGATAGAACAAAGAGCTACAACATGCAACCAAGAATGTAGCACCCAGGACACAGGTTTGAGTTTGAAATAAACCCAATGTTCCAATGTAATTCTATGCTAAACTAGTACCATGTTTGCAATCAATGTAGTATGTACCCATCGAACATCAAAATTATGAAGTTTGTTGAAGGAAAAGATGTACCATGCTTAAGACTGACAAATATGCAGTTCAGGAAAGGGAAATTATATTTGAAGTTTCATATTAGGCTAATCAGACACACTACCCATATCAAAGGAAATTCGAAAATACTGCCAATTTTTAGCCAATGACAGATTATTATAGAAGAAAACCATCTGGCTCAGAGTTTCGGCAGCATGTTCCATTCCAATATACAAAAAGGCCACACGGCATCAGTATTGATATATTGAGACCCAAAATGCAAAAACAAAAATACGTTGAATAATAACTTAACACTAAAAATCTTAGGATTAGACATTACAATTAGCTCAAGGGAATGATAAACAAAGTCACTGAAGAAGAGTAGTGGAGCATACTTTTTCTTGTCAATGTCAGGAATGTCACTCCTTTCAGCCTTCTCCACAATTACCTACATGGAGAAACAGAATTGTTAGGGAAGAACGTCAAAGCAGTAAATTACCAAGAGCTTGTCACTAATCTCACTCAAAAATTAAAATAGAAATCTTACTGGTATTCTATCGGGATACTTCTCTCTGATGCGACCAGATTCTGCCTGCCTCCTCTCTGACATGTAGCAAAACAAATATCATAGTAACCAATAGATTAATAGACGAGGGATATTTACGAACTGGTTGACATTGTGTCAGGAACGCGACAAATGGGTAAGGGTATGACTGTATGAGATATGTCCACCCCTTCTAGTACTCGGACATGCCAAACATAGAGTATATATAAATACTTGAGATTACTACAGAACTACACAAAATATTCCCGTTATGAAATTATAGTGCTGTATACTAGTTTTGAAATGCATGTGATCCTGAAAATAGTATAAAGATAAGTACACAATTGACATGAAATTGAAAGGGAACTGCAAATGATGGAAGCAGTGACAAGATTGCCATTGAAGAATTAGTTTCTATAATATCTAACTCTAAAGTAGAGACTAGAGAGCCCTTAATGCACAAAAAATAATGCTGGGAACATGAACAACTTCTCCATAAGTAGTCAATTCCTTTCGGTTCTGAACAGAGCAGATCACCATAAGTCTCACACATTGGAGCAGGCTGGGGGTCCACTACCATCGTTTGATCCTCGGTATAATTGTCTAATTCTACCACTATAGAGTCAAGGTACCCGTGCTAGATGAAAACTATTCTAGAGACATCATGAGAAATGGGTGTCAAAAGAAATAGGTCTTATGCTAACAATGTAGACAGGCACAAGGCATCCCAGCAGGACACTAACACGGTCTCCCCTAATATGCCTTCCCAAAGTTCCTTCAAATATTTCTACTAAAACCATATACCATAAATCATTTTCTATACCGAGATCAAAAAAAATTCATAGCCTACACCCTGTACATATAACCTTATTATATTTTTCTAGTTAACACACGTATTAGATTCACTACAAATAGAAGCCCTCATTTTAGAATTCCACAGAGCATGATGTATCACAGTATCAAACAATGAAAGAAGGCATAGGAGGAACTTAATTCTTCAGCTAGTAGACCCTCAAGCAACCACCATGTTTGACTGCATTCCTGGCCTTTAAGGCATGACTACAGTCCAATTTTAGTATAAAAAAAAAAAAACCAAAACAATAATGTGAGGCCTATTCCAGATCGTAGCGCTAGACTTGATATTGCATGAGCTACCCATCATCTTTGATAGAACTGCTGGGGCATTTGTTTTTGGTAATCAAATTTTAAAAAAAGAACCCCAAATTGTTAACATCCTCTCAAGTGAGTATAGGAATCCTGAACCCAAATCATACCAAGTCAAATAAAGCAAGTTAATCAAGCAATGGATTCCCATGATCCCATCCACAATCTTATAATGTGCAAAGATGTATGTAGTTTCATGTAAATAACAAAATCTTTCACTTTTAATCTCTTATACCCATAACCATCCACATATTTTGCCTAGTACCAAGAATTATGGACCGAAGCAGAAAAATGAAAAAAAAACTAAAAATGAAAACAAATCAACAGCATCAGAGAATTAGGTAATAAGGAAAACAACATACACAGTGGGTATGCAGAAGCATCAGATACAAACAAAAGAAAAAGATATACCCAATGGATGTTCGAGCTTGAAAGAGCTTTTTGCCATGGTAACACTCACGCTACTTCGCTTGACCTCTGCAAATTTCAAACATCGAAACAACATCACATCACGAAACCTCTCTCTCCAAAACGTACACATTCAAAATATCATATACATAAGTCAATAATACATGTATGTATACACAAATAACACAATAAATAGAAGACTAATTGCAAAAGAGAGGGTTTCTTTCTAGAAACCCATCTCGCCAAAATCTACATGACTCAATTTCCACATCCATACACATATCTATGCGTGTATGTAACACAGAAATCAAAAGAGGAAATACAACTAATGAAAAACGGTTTCTTGATTAGCATACAAAGATTACCGAAGAAGAAAAGAAAAATATCAAATTGACGAATTAGGTTTGAAGATTGTGACTAATTGCAAAAAGGGTTTCGCTATCAATCATTGGATTAAGAGACAATATAGACAATAAATAAAATCGCACAAACGGTTTCATTCTAGATTAAAAAGAATTACCAAAGACGAAAGGAAACAGATCGGATTGTCGAACTGGGTTTTGCAGATTGTGACTGCTTGATCCAAAGTCGGCTGTTAAAATGAAGGGAGAGAAGAATTGAAGTGATTGGCAAGATTACTGTTAGTATTTAAATAGGGGAACAACCTGATATTAAATGGGAAGAAGACTGTGAGGTTTGGGTTTCTGATTCCAATACGAAATCGAAGAGAGAGAGTTTGGGTTTGCCCTATTCTACAAGGAAACTCTTGCAACGCTATCGGTTCGATTACGAAAATGACGGAGAAGGAGAAGACGTTTTGGATGCTTGTTTGTGCTACCACATTTTCTTTGGAAAAGCTTTTTCGAATTGAAAATTACTAGTCTTTAATTTTGTCAATTCAAGTGAATTATAACTGTTAATTTTGAATTCAATTTTTTTTAGTTTAATTTCTGAAACTATATTTAAAATCATCTAATGTATGTGAAGAATATAAAATCGTCATTGTGGTTTTTTCTATTTTATTGACCAGATTAAGCTATGATCTTCTCAATTACTCGTAAGTTTTCGATTTTGTGCGATGATTTTTTGAGCCCTCGTTCCACTTTTTCAGTTACGGAGAGTTCAAATTTTATAAGAACACTTAGTCGAGAATTAAACGATCTCACCTTATCTCAAGATATAGAGGACTAATCTCTAATGTGATAATGCTATCTAAATCTTATCTCTATCCACAAAATAATAGATCCTAACACAACTCTAAGAGCTAGAAAGATATGATGCACTTATTAGCATTGTACTCGATTAATTTCTTTTACCTGAGTCTTACAAATTATTGACTTCTAGTGCGTTTGGTTGGTTATTTGGAAAAAAATTTTTCAAATAAGTTTCTGGAAATTTTTTTGAACATTTTTACTTTTTTTAAAATAATTTCATCTCTCTATAAAAGAAGAGAGAGAAAGAGATACCTTGAAAATATCAAAAAAATTTAACTCCCTGATTTTTTCTAAAACACTTACATCAAACAACATCTCAGAATTTTTTTTTCCAAAAATTATTTCAGAAATAGGTCAACCGAGGGCACGACATTTTCAACTTCAAAATTGATGATCTGGCATTTGAAATATGAAATCATGATGAAAGGCGTTAGATATTCAGCCTCCAAAATTCATTTAATTTTTGATATAAAAAGAATAATTAATAGTCATAGGCCCATAAAATAGAGGAAATTAAGATACTGATGGCTACTTGCTAGGACATCTCTTAGAGATATTATTCTTTGGTTAACTTTCGAAGAGAAGTTTCTAATACATAGACACACTTTTTTTTTTTTTAATATTTTTGAAATATCACTATTCGTCGAATTATTAATCAGATTCTCTCATCTGTTTTTAAGAGGATTTTGTCTATTTATTGTTGGGGTATTTTAGTCATTTTCTCCTATACGTAACACAATTTATAAGACTAGTCATTATCTATCTTGAGCCCATAGTTCGAGGTTATGTATCCGACTTGAATATTAACCAAATAAGAAGAGACATTTTACCGTCTAGTCAGGTTAATAACTACTTCACCCTATCTATATTCATACGAACATGGTGTCATTATAACAGATATCAATGAACCTTAATTTTGTCCCTTTATTCAGTTTAAGGACACCCAAGACACTAGCTATCACTCTCTCAGGGTCTGGAGCCGCCCTTGCAAACGTCCCTGAAGTCACCCTTAACCGTCACCAACTCTTCCTAGTTGGGGTCCTTTTAACATAACAATAACCAAACACAAGTTGAGCCCCAATACCAATTCGCCATGGCGGGGCCACCTAAATCAGTTTTACACAATTTTATTATGCAAACCCAAGTGTCTCTACACATTCCACTACTCATAATGCACACTTAACACTTTCCGATGCCTTATCCAAGTTTCATTCGAATTGGTGTCTCTTACATTCAATCTATGTTTTCTCCAAAGTTATAGTTATGTCAAATTTACAAAAAATCGAGTAGCATAACAGCTGTACATAAGCATATCTCACATGTCCAACATAACCAGAAGTCCAACAATAACACTAGCATAACAATTCTACGAACTAAACATAACAACATAATATGGTTTCAAATGGTCAACCTGCTCTCAAGAGATTGTACGGGGATCTGTGGACATAAATAGAGTGCGAGTGGATGCTTATACAACGTGTACATGCAATTTGAATGTGTTATACTGTTTGAAAATTATAAGGTTCGAACAGTCCGGACAACAATATGAAAATTTTGTAATTTGAACGGGTCGCTCGAGTAGTCTAAGCTCGCTCGAGGGAGCTACTACCGATCCAATACTGACTTTTAACTATATCGTGAGAAACTAACAAAGTTCTAAAAATTTGGTCAGGTTGCTCAAGCGGCCATAGCTCGCTCGAGTGAGCCTTCTTTCAAGATTCTATAATTTTTCTAGATTTTGACTTTTTCTTGAAAACAGTTCGTAAAATCATGAATTTAAGATGAGAAAATCACAATTAACAACAAAAACAAACTACCTAAAAGGTTGGAGGCATAGATCCTTACCTCGATTGTGAGAAAAATGAACAGAATGGGTAGCAACGGAAGGGTCCAAATATTAGGACTTGCTTTGAGTGTGGCCAGGTGGGACTGTACCATCCTCAAGCCAGGGGTAATTATCAAAGATTAGCAGAGAATCTTCATCAAGGCCAAAGAGGTGGTCAGCAACATCAAGTGCTCCAAGGACATAACCGGGGAACTGTGAAGGCAAGCAACCAGTCAGCAGTTAGAGGCAAAATGTTTGCGTTTCAAGGGAAAGAAGAGAAGGACCCGACAATGTTTCAAGGTAAATTAGTACTATTTAATTCTTTGGTACGAGTGTTATTTGATTCGGGTGGTTCGCATATATATATCATGTGTGGCTTTTTTGGGACTTGTTACAGAGCGACTTGAGAAAATATTTAGTGTAACAACACCTTTGGGAGTCCAGGCGATAGTAGGATTTATTTGTAAGGATTATGAGTTAGAGGTGTCAGAATTACGTTTGTCGTGCAACCTACAAGTGATCGATATGACAAATTTTGACTTATTCTTTGGATGAATTGGTTATCCGCACACCGAAAGAGGCCTATAAGGAGTTGGATTTTGCCTAAAGTCTTGTGCGAGTATGCTAATATTTTTCTAGAAGAGTTGCTTGGTCTAAGACCGCACAGAGCAGTGGACTTTACTATTGAGTTGTAACTTGAGACTAGCCCAATTTCGATGGCACCACACAGATGCACTTGCTGAGCTAAGGGAGTTGAAGGTTCAAATGTAAGAGATGTTGGATAATAGTTTTATTTGGCCTAATACTTCTTTACTTGGAGCACCAGCTTTGTTCGTTAAGAAGAAGGATGTAATCTTAAGGCTTTGTTTTGATTATCGACAACTAAATGGTGTTACGATCAAGAATTGCTACTTGTAAGTGAGGATTAATGATGACATTTTTGACCAATTACAAAGATCGAGATGCTATTTGAACAATGACCTTTGGTCAGACTATCACCAAGCTACAAGTTAGACAGATGGTAGCAACTTAGGCAGTTTGAGAATAGAAAATGATGAAAGCTTTCAATGAGTTTATCCTGCAATCGACAACACTAAAATATGGAACTTTGCTATGCTTACACTGACACTTCAATAGTTAGCCATTCGAGGTTGGAAGCGGAAACATGTAACTATGGACTTTGTGACGGGTTTACCCTAAACAGTTAAAAAGAACGATGTAATATGAGTTATTATCGATTGACTGACGAAGAACGTGCATTTCCTAACAGTGAGGGTGTCCGATATCCTAGAGTCTTATAATCGCCTCTACATCAACGAGATTGTCCAACTGCATGGGGTACCTGTATTAATCGTGTCTGATCAAGATCTGTGCTTCATATCTCAGTTTTGAAAGAGTCTATAGTTAGCTTTGGGCACTACGTTATGCTTTAGCACAACATTTTACCTGTAGACTAACGGACAGTCCAAATGTACAATTCAAATCATGGAGGACATGCTTAGAGCCTGTGTCTTGGATTTGACGGGAGGCTGGGACCGACATCTACCTCTAGTTGAGTTTGTGTACAACAACAATTTTCAGGCGAGTATTGGAATGAAACCTTTTGAAGCATTATATGGAAGACCTTGTCGATCACCGGTATGCTGAACAGACGTGCATCGTAGGATCAGACCTTGTTCGGGAAATAATAAAAAAGATTCAACTCATCAAGTAATGACTTTTGACTACTCAGAGTTGATAGAAGAGTTATACCGACAAAAAGAATCGGCCATTGACATTCAATGTTGGAGACCATGTGTTTTTGAAAATTCGATCCCGACGAGAACTTATCTGTTTTGGGAAGAAGAAAAAGCTATTAACCAGATTTATCGGGTCATTTGAAGTATTAGAATGAGTAGGAGAAGTGACATATCATATCGCTTTACCATTGCAGTTGTTCAGAGTACACAATGTCACGAGTTGTTCAGAGTACACAATGTCACGTGTCGATAATGAGGAGATACATGTCATACTCAGAGCAAACACTCAACTGAAGAGAGCTTACGCTGGAAGAATGCAATATTCCAGGAACAAATCGTCTAGCTTCTTGACTGGCAAGAGAAGGAGCTACGAGAAAACAAGATCACACTTCTCAAGATATTATTGCGTCATCATGGTTTGAAAGAGTCAACATGGGAATGAGAAGACGCGATGCGAGCCGACTATAGGGAGTTGTTCATCGAGTGAGGTATTCACTTTGAATTTCGAGAACAAAATTATTTAAGGAGAATAATTTATAATGACCCAAATTTTCGAGATTTATTTTTTTATATATTTGATATTTATTATTGTTATTTGGATTAATAAATTATTTTTCTAATTGATTATCTTAAATTTTTACTCATATTTATTCCTTTGTTGTCGTACTGTCTAGATTCGTTGAACTTTCGCATGTCTATCTTTTTGGAGTATAATTATCGGAATATATATATGTATTAGATATTATAGTTTATGTATTGTTTAATTCTCTTTTCCTCATAATTATCCTTTTCGATAATCATTCAAGCAGTTGAATCCCAATTGAACTCTACCCCATTTTGATCATATCTTATTTGGATTCCAATTCATGCCATTTTCTATTTATACGGCCCTTGCCTTCTCGAGTTTCACTTTTTGCTGAATTTCATATTTTAATGAATCTCAGAATTTTGTGAGGTAACTCTCTCTCAAAAAATTTCAACTCTGAGTCTTTTTTTTGTGTGTCCTACATGTTTGTCTCCTTCTCCTCTATGTGTGTGTCCGCTTTCTATTCTTTCTCTCTCTCTTTTTCCCATTTATCTCTATCCTCTCCCCTACACACACTCTCTTTCTCCCTCCCTCGCGGGTTGCTCGCTCTCTCTCTCCGTACCCTCTCTTTCTCTTTTATTTTCTTATTTATTTTATTTTTTATCGTAATGTTGTTTTTTGATTGTTTGTTTATTTATATTATAGATCTTGCATATTCGAATTTCGGCGTGGTGTGCAGTGGTTGGTAGTTGAGAGAATCGCTATCGATTTATTTCTTGCATCGGAAGCAATGTAGCTAGAAATATTGAACCTGATCTCCGCATATAAATATTTCAAAGGTGTTTTAGGTGTAGATCCGCTATTGAATGTTTGAATAATGTGTAGGAATTTCGTAATCGAGCCCTACATATATACGTGATGTACATATAGATCTGATATTGAAACTTGATGTGCGTATGGGATCTAAAACGAAACGTTATGATTTAGTTGATGGAATATTTTTGTGTATTTGATTGCATATTTCGAGTCGATTTATGAATTAGATAATGGTTAGGTGTCAGATTAGGTTGGATCTGAACCATAGGTATACATGAGTTGTGATTTTATGTGACAATTTGTTGTCTTTATTTTTATTTGCCGGATCAATCGAATGACTTTTAATGATTGAGACTGATTTATATTTTTATCACCCATGAGTGTTGCATGTAACCTAGATCCGATTGATCTTAATGATTCGACTGAAGTTATTTAATGTTTGATGCTCGTGTGACGAGGATGTTATCGTATGACTGTCGAGCATCACACTATACAAAAGGAACTTAATATAACGGCAGAGTTAGATGATCTTATTGTTGCGATAATGAGGATTATAAATTGGGAGATTGATGATGTTTTGTGAGCCGTGTCAGTATTTGTGAGTCAAGTCATGACCCATACATGAGGTTGAAGTTTGTGAGCGAGTGTGATGTATGGAGGACATCGAACACTAATAAACATTGCATAAAGTGATATGGATTGTGAAAGAGATATATGTGAGTCGTGTTAGTGTTTGTGAGCCGTGTCATTGCCTTGCGAGAGTATGATTTCGAAAGCCAAAACTTATGGGAGCATTGTGTATGCATGGGAGCCTAATGTATGAGAGCATGAAATAAGAGAATTGATAATGAAAAGATATTTAATATGAAAAGATTTATATATACATGATATTTCATGTTTATGTATGTTTATTATTTAGATGCATGTTGAATATTTATTATGCGTGCTTGTTAGTTAGGGTAAAGTTTAATTTTTTTACTAAGTGTCAATCACTTATGGTGCAACTTATTTGCTCTTGACATTTCACGATGAGAAATAAGTGGCAGACAAATTTGCTATTTACCAGGAAACCATCAGGAACGGCGGAAGGAAACTGTGGGGCCCAGCCGCAAAACGACGTCGTTTTGCGGCCAGCACATTAAAAAAAATTTGGGTCCAAAACGACGTCGTTTTGGACCCAAATTAACAGACCCAGATCTGGCCCTAATTTTTTCTCCCAATTTGATTACAGAGAGAAAGAGAGGAGGAAGAAGCACAGTTCGTGAGAGAGAGAAAGAGAGGAGGAAGAAGCACCACCGCCGGTGTCCACCACCTAACCCCGCCGCAACCCGACTCCATATCCGGAGGCTGGACGAGATCCGACGCCGTCCTGGTGGGTACCCTTTTTGTCATTCCGTTTGTAGTTCGGATTTAGTTTTTATGGGTTTGTGTATGTGTATATGGCCCAAACGTTGTTCGGATTTTGTTGTGTCCCGTGGGGTTCTCCATTGAACTTGTGCTATTTCACACATCTGCACTTTGGAAAATGGTTATTGTATGATATTCTTCTTTGGGTCTACAAATAAAATGCCAATTTTTTTCCAAAAGGCGTAGCACCTTTTATGTATTTATGGAAATGAAGATCAGATCTCATATAGAAGATCAATGTCTATGAAATGTATTGTACTTGATTGTATTAGGCCACATTATATGAGAGATTAATCTCAAACTAGCTAGCAGGTCTAAATTACAATATACAAACAGGACCCATTTGCTTGAGTCTAGTAGGTTAGATAATGAATGGAGAAAGAGGGTACATTGTAGATGGACACTTTGCTGGAACTCAGTACCAGTATTGAACATCAGATTTGGAGATTTTCTAAACAACCATCAATTAGAGCTCCAAGATACCCCTTGAGGACACATATTATGCATGAACCAGAAACAAAATTTGCACTCTTGAGGACACAAGAAAATAAGGCAGAGACAAACACCAAGCACTTGGGGAGATAGAAGATGGAATTTCAGTTCTACATCATTGAATTCATATACCTGCAATTTGATGCATATAAAAGGAGAATGCCATTTACAAGACTTAAGTCTATACACAAAATCTAACTATAGTCAGACCTAACCACCTAAGAATTGCAGACCCTCCTATTCTGCTAGTTTACATGATTCTACCCAAACAAATGGAACTCATGGGTTGATTCAGTTTTTGCCTCCTCATTCGGACGTTGAAGAAGGACCATCTACCTTATATTATGGACATGGGGTTAAGGCAACACCAAATGCTTTATCTGAGTTTAGACAGAAAAGGTTTGGACCATAGTTAAGTGATGTGTCTATAGTTATGATGCTTGGACCAAATGCTTTCTAATTCTGTGGTTTGTACAACAATGATGCGTCTATAGTTATGTGCTTTTTGCACGGAGATAAGATATCCCTTCTCGTCCTTTGCAGGTTGATGAAAGCACAAACTCTTGGGGACACAGCAAGCTTGGAATATATGAGGAATCAGCCATAACAAACCAGAACTGACTGTGTTCCATAGCATCCAAGAGGAATCAGCCATAACAAAGAGGAATCAGCCATAACAAGTATCAACTCCTGTGTTCCATAGCATCCAAGAAACCCTCATTCAGCAGCAACCAACTCCAAGCAAACCAGAACTGACTATAATGCGCTTTCATCAGCATCCAACTCCAGCTCGAAGAACCAACAGCAACAAACCAGACATAATGGGCTTTCCTCAATCAACCTTCTAAAACATCAACCAACTCCAGCATGCAATTCCATCAGCATTAGCAGCCAAACATAGCTGACTATAATGTGTTTTCTCTTCAGTTTAGTTATAACCTCAAGTTTTTTTGACTTTATAGCCAACCTCAATTTTGTTTGGCTTGGTTTGGTATAACTGAAGGCACTTGTATAACCTAAGGGCACTTTGTATTTGGGCTTATGGAATTGTAATATGACATTTATCCTTTGTATCATCTTTTGTTTATATGAACAAGTTGTTGTATCATGGTGAAAAAGTTATATTGTGCAATTTTTGTATTTGTTGATGCTTGTTTGAGACGCGAGGCGTCGGGTTAGGTCATAAAGCAAAGGAACCATGTCAAATTTTTTCCAAAACAAAAGGGACACAAATAAGGGACATTCAAACACACTTGTTATGGAGTCATAATCTCTATCAAAACAAATATTATGCCATTCAAGAAGTTAGGCTATTCAAAAAGTTATGCCATTCAAACCAAATTTGCATTTAAACCACATTTGCATTTATCAAAAAGATAGGCCATTCAAGTCATAAAGAGTTACCATTTGCACGTATCCAAAAAATTTAGCTACACAGAGTGATTACAAGATCTATATACACTTGTTCTAATGTTAGCATTTACAAAAATACTGTGTGCTAAAATGATATCCACAAAAAACATAAAGTCTTCCAACCCGTATTCTCTAATATGCACCAAAAGTTCTTGCTCCACTACTTATATCCAAAACCAAGAACCTGCAAAAGCAATGAGTCAAAAGCAATGTCATTAGGACACGATACGAAACGACATATATCCAACTTTTTACCAATCTAAAGTTATACCTTACTGATCCAAATCAAACAGAGATTCATTAAGGTCTATACTCCAAGTGCCAACATGTCCTACACTCATCTGCGATGGCTGACAAATATAACCAATTCTCAATGTAGTAACATGTAACAATACAAACAATTGAAAGGGAAATATGTAGTGCAAACCGATCCATACTTACATTAGCGATTGCACTCTCTTGTGTGTCGTAAAAGTCTGTAGCGTTATTCTCAAAACCACCCAAGCCTTCCACATCCTAAAAGGAATGAATTTAATTACACTTGTTATGCAAGGCAATGAATTTAATTACATATAAATTTCATATTTAATTGAAAAGAAATGATTGGTATACTGTTATTGTGTTCGGATTGGCACGACTACATTGGATCCTTTTGTTTGATTTTGCTTTCTTCCTAATTACTTGCTCGGTCATTGATTGTTTTCTCTTAGTCGGCGGTCGCCCTCTACGAGGCCCTTTACTTGGATCACCCACGGGGTTTGATTTATCTTTGGAACTTGCCAAATTATTTTGTACGTCTCCAACCGTAGGCATTTGACTTAGGCACTCCTCACTGTATAAATCATTCTCCGCCTTTATTTGTCGCAAACTAGCTGCCATCCTATCAGTCTTCGCATTGGAATATATGACTGTATTTGCTGCCTCGTTGAATAATTTCAACAAACTATCATAGCGAACAAATTCAGGCTTGCGTTCCCAATTAGCATAACTGACCTTAACTTTTGTGTGACTTCTCACCAAGTTTTTCATCCACCGTCGTAGAATGTACTTATCGGGCACAACTTCAAGCTTCTTTTTGGACCAAACTTTTATCATATGTGCACACACCATCCCCGTACTTTCAAACAACCGACAAGTACAATGTGTTTCTCTTGACTTTTCATCAAAATGAACAAGAAAAGTAGCAGTTTTAAATGTATTTTTTTTCTTCCCAACTAGAATGTCTTGTTCAATGCCAAATTGTGAAATACCATTTACTACCGATCCAATAGTCAAACTACACCCAATCAATTGGGCTACTTGTTCTCGAAATTGCTGACATTTCTTAATTGTGTACGCTTGCTGAAATTGGTTCTCAAAACCATATGGAGACACATTTTGAATTCTTACGTTCAAGGATTGGGCGTCCGCCTCTTCTTCTTTTTGCACCTTCTTACATAAAGCATTCTCATATTGCTCCACAAATTCCTTCAATGTGGTATTGGCATGGACATAACCGTCAAAGAATGCATTCATGCTCTCGCTTCGTTGGGTTGTTGACATCCCTGCCCAAAAGGTGTCTTTCACAAATGCCGGTACCCATCGGTTTCTCTCTTCGTACAATCCGGCTAACCAATCATTCTCTTCTAACTTAAATTCTTCGATGAGAATTTCCCAATTATGTTCAAACTCCTCTGGATTCAAGGAATCATATACAGCATTCTTCAAGCATTTCTTAATTTGCTTATACTCATTGTATCCCTTTAACTTGTCAGGAATTTTTTTCATGATATGCCACAAACACCAACGATGGCGTGCCTTTGGAAAAACTTGACTTATCGCATTTTGCATAGCCCTACATTGGTCTGTGATGATGGCGTTAGGATAGCAATCGGACATGCAAGAAAGCCAAGTCTCAAATAACCATACGAATGAAGTCGTGTCCTCCCGTGAGATCAAACCGCATCCAAACAAAACGGACTGTCCATGATGGTTGACTCCTACAAAGGGTGCGAAAGGCATATCGAACTTGTTAACAAGGTAAGTGGTGTCAAATGTGACGGCGTCGCCAAATTCTTTATATAACTCCCTACTCCTACCATCGGCCCAAAAGACATTCCGTAATCGGTAATCTTCATCAACATCGATAGCATAAAAGAAGTCACTGTCGCCTCTTTGCATTTTGACAAAGTACTTATTCATTGCCTCGGCATCCCCTTCCTTGAGTTGTAAACGCCTGACTTTATCTTTGTAATTCCTTGCATCCTTTTCTAACCAAGTCAAATTATCAGGGCCCCCAGCTTCGATCACACATGACGAAATTGTTTTGTTCAATCTGATTCCGGCTGCTGTGCTCAATTCAATTGTCCTCATCACATGTGGTGGAAGATCCCGATAGCACTTAAGATATCTCACTTTATCCGGGTCCATCTCATGGTTATGATTCAATTCAATCGAATTCAACATCCACTTTCCGTCAACTTGCAAAGAGATATTCATAGCGGCTTTACAATCTGTTTTTGTCGTTGGATGAGATTTTACGGGATTCAAAGCCGTTGTTCTTGGCTTTCCACTCCGATTACAACCATAAGTAATATTAGCCTTCACCCTATCAGCGCGCTTCTTAGAATATTTTGTGATCCACCCAAAACCTTTTTTTTTCGCATAGCTAGCGTAGCAATCTCGAGCTTCATTTTCAGAATTAAATATTGTGAACACCTTAGGTTCCAATACCACCTCCTCCTCCTCCATAACAATGATTCTACAAAAAAAAGTTAAATATTGTGAACACCTTAGGTCACTGTTAGCAATACTTGCAAATTCAAACCAAAACCTATGTATAATCATATTGTCTATTTGGGAGAAAAGAAAGAGCTAAGACATGATGGGGAGGAGCCCTGAGCAACAGATCATATTGCATACCACATCTAAGGTAAGAACTCATATCTCAAGAACTCAGAGCAATATTTATATCAGGATTCGTGTGTGTATGTGTGTGTATATATACTTAATTTGAATGTATTTATTTTAAGAACAAGCTGTCTTTTCAATTTTTCGCACAAACAACACAAAGATTCACGGGTTCTTATAACAAGATCATGTGATTAACAAATAACCGAGTTTGATCATCATATGGTTTTGGCTCAGATCCAATTGCATGCAACAACTTTTCTTGTATTGATTTTTTTCGTGACAGTCAAGAGCCCTCTCTATGTTTTCTTTGTAGAGTTTTTTGTTCAAATACTCTTATGGAAATGTTAATTTTCAAAAAAATGGCGATGAGTACCCTTGTTGTCGAAGCAAATACATTCACATGCAAGACATGATGACAGATGTATAACAAACATCAAGACTTGAAATTGGAGGTCCTAGCTCTCTAAGTCTTATATGCCAACTTTTATCAATATACAACCTCAAAACAAAATTGTAGAGAGTGTGTAAAAAATCTCAAAAATCTTGAACTCATATCTCAAGTCCAATAGACTCTATGAACAAAATTCTGAAGTTCAAAACACAACCTCAATGACTTAGGCAAAAAATGTTTTACTTCTCATATACAACCTCAAAACACAACCTCAATGATTTATGTTTTACTTCTCATATACAAAAAATGTGTTGTAACAAAACTAAAACCATGGTCTGCATATCTCACCTCTTTTGTGAAAATCTCAGATGAGAGAGATATATAGAGGATTGAAAATGAGGTTGGAAATGGAGTAGCTGTCTGTTTCACAGAAATGGAGTAGCTGTCTGTTTGTGTGAGAAAAATGCAGAGTGTGTGTAAACGTAGGGGGGGTTGTGTGTTGGTTTGGCGCCAAAATTGGGGCTAAAATTTTAGGGTCCAAAACGACGTCGTTTGGACCCATTTATTTTTAAATTATCCACCCGCAATACGTCGTCGTTTGGGGCGGGGGTTGGGTTTCCGTTCCTGTTTCCGGTCGCCGACCATGGCGTCGCGCTGGTGCAGATCGCCGGCGGCTGTGGTCGGGTGGTCGCGTTCTCCCCTTCTTCTTCCTCCTCCCGGTACCTCTTCGTCTCTCTCCCTCTCTCTCCATCCGTGAACAGTACCTCTTCGTCTCTCTCCCTCTCTCTCCATCTCTGAACAGTACGAAATTTCGGGGTCTGAAATTTGGGTCCAAAACGACGTCGTTTTGGACCCAAATTTTTTTTAATGTGCTGGCCGCAAAACGACGTCGTTTTGCGGCTGGGCCCCACAGTTTCCTTCCGCCGTTCCTGATGGTTTCCTGGTAAATAGCAAATTTCAGTGGCAGATGAGCCTAACTAGGAGGTTGAGGTGGTAGATATGGATGTTTTGCATCCATGGCTGTAGTAGTGACATGACTATTGGTTTGACCAGATGTCCCTTCAATTTATTAGATTTGAATCAATTATGAATTTTTAATATTGGGTTTTAAAATTGTTTATTAATAAACTTAGGTTTTTGATCGGTTGTTTTGCCGATGATTAATATATATTTTAAAAGTTAGGCATTTGTTTAATTAAAAAAATTATTTTGCTGCATAATTAGTTTTTTTTTTTATAACATATCATAAAATATGTATCAATACAAAATACTATGTAAATTAGTGGTGAAAATAAAAAGCGGAAAAGCGGACCGAATCGACAGTTTGATGATTAAAAATTTTGGTCTAGTCCGATTTCAGTTTGGGAGTTTGGGAAAACCAGTTTTTCGGTCCAGTTTCGTTTTGGGAGAATACAAAATCGATCTAAACCGGACCAGACCGGATTAGGGTATAAATAAGAATATGTTATATTTTTAGGTTTATGTGTTATAACTTTTAACTCATTATTTCATTAGTTATTTAATCTATTAGAATTTAGAACCATTAACGTGTATTAGAAATGAAAAATCACAATTTTCAGAGAGTGAATGAAAATAGAAAATCACAATTCCGGGTATAAAAAAATAAGAGTAATTTCGAACTGTGTAATTTTTCAGAGTAATGTTCAATACATATCTATTGTTGAAAATCTCACTCCAAATTGTTAATTTTTCACTTCTTTTTTGTGGTTGACTCGAAATATTGTCCAAAAAATAAAAAGGTCCAAACCGGACTGAAACCAGCTCAAACCGATTGAAACCGAACTGGTGGATTAATCGGTTCGATTTCGGTTTACAAAATTTTCAAATCGGACAATCGGTTCGGTCCCATGAATTCTACCAAATCGAACCAGTTACACTCCTAATGTAAATAAAAGTGGTTACAATGCCCACAATTTTGACGGTTTAAGCAAATGTCAACTGATCAAACGGGGGTGACTTTGACGCTACTTTAATTGAGTATTGAGCCTAAATTCGAGCAATTGATAGTTTGGAAATGAAAATGACACACTTGACAAACTCATTGTGGACTAAACCGAAAAAATTCAAAACTAAAGACTTTTACATCAATTTTGGGCACACTAACTCTGCATAATTAATAGCATAAACCCATAACATAATGTGCCGAATCTATCAAATAATTTCTCTTAAAACTTATTTTGCTTTTAAAGTTTTTTTTTCCCACAGGGATAATATCAACTTGAATCTAAAAACCTCTCCTGTAAGAACCTCTGATCAAAATATGAATATCATGAGTTAATTTATTTGAAAATTACATTCCGATTGATATGGAATGGATTCAGAGAAAATTTCAGATATCTATGTGGTTCGGGAATTATTCGATATCCGTTGAATACGGTTACAGTTTACTAATTTATTCGTCAACGGATATCGGGTCAGATTCGATTATCAATTCATATTCGAATATTTAGATACTCGGTCCAATTAATCTGCTCCGTTGACATTCATATTTCTCTTAGGGTACTGATGCCCATGGGAGTTGGTTTCAAAGTTTTGGTAGCTAGGTAGAATGTATGTCAAATATTTCCATTCCCCAGGAATCAAGAAACCAAACACAGGACTGTTGTTTGGTTTGAAATTCAAAAAAATGCAGGTGTCACAGTATTTACATGCTTTTTTCCAAACCTAATAAATGCAATAGTGAAGACTCCTGATTTGCTTCGGTATGCTTTTTTCATCGTTTTCTAAAAGCTTCCCTTTGAAATAAATATACCAACCTTCTTTTTGTTGTTGAGTTGTTGGCGGAATTCAATGCCACCTCTCTCTCTCTCTCCCTCCTGCCTATCATAAATATATGAGAATCTCAGAGGACATGTTCTTCACTGCAAAAACCTCAAGCCATCTTTCTCCTACACCCCTTTTGTTTCTTCCTCCGCATCCCCAAGATCTCTCTACGTCCCTCTTTCTTCGTTTCCAATCTCTCTCTCTCTCTCTCTCTCTCTCTCTTGCAGCAAAAATACTACAGATCAGTGCCTAAGGAGTACTAAAAATACGAGATATTTGTGCGGTTCAATTTGAAAGTAGTTCTCTACGTATAGGGTTCTTTTTTTGGATTGAGCCGTGCCAATATCACGTAACTCTTTCCTACGATCTCTCTCTCCTCTCTCTCTTGTCTCTCTCACTCAAATTTTGTCAACCTTCCATGGGCCGCTTAATTTAAGTTGTTTATGTCTCACCGAGACATATAAACAACTTATGGTTGAAATAATGAAACTTGTTGGTTTGTTTCTTTTAACTATGGAGCACCTTGTTTTGGAGTCTTTTAGTTATTTGCAGATGCTAAAGTAAGTGGGGGAAGCCTGTGGAGATTTTTTGATAACTGAAGTATTTGGCCGACTTTGAAATTAAGTTTTTATCTATTGTACACGCATGTTTCGGATTTAGGCTCGACTTTATCTCTTGGATACTTGTAATTCTCATTCCATATATATCAGGTACGTACTTACACTCTTGAGAATCGAACTTGATATTTCTTGGAAGAAATCCAAAGTTTTTATAGAGCTAGGGTTTTAGGTAGAGAAGTCTGCATTTCTGGTAGAGCTAGGGTTTTTTGGACGTAGGAACCTGGGGTTTTACTGTGCACAATTGTTGTGTGAACTGTGAAGGGACTTGGGAGTTTTGCTGTGTGCAATACATAACAGCAGGGTGTGCTGCGCGTCAAAATGACGGCAAAACATTGCCCGAATAGTTAAGTACTACTGAATAATTTTTTGATAGTATTTTGTGCGACAAAATAATGTCGTTTTGACGTGCAAACATTCTGCTGTGTATTACTCACAGCAGGCTCCTCTATTCCCCAAAGGAGACGTTTTGTCCATTCTTTTGGCCCATTTAAGGCAAAGTTAGTTATATTCTACGTCAGAATTATTATATTTTTATTTCTGAGGAAAAAAAGATTAATTTTTATTTATTACTCTTCGGAAGAAAAGTTTACAATCACAACTAGTATACCGAATGAATTTCGTATGGAAATTATGTTTATATATAGCAATACCAGTATACCACCAGTGGGTCTGTGGGTGAGAATGGTTTTAGGGTAGATATTCGTTTACATTTCTATATACTAGCGTCGGTGGTGCACAGATTTGGGGAGCTGTAGTGCATTTTCTTGTAATGCGGACAAAACTATGTAATTTTGTCTATTTTGCCCTCTAAACTACATTATTTTGATCTCATATATTTTGATAACAATTTGTGTGATAAGTCAAAATGGGCAAAATTACGTAGTTTTACCCGCACTACAAAAAATTACACTACAGACTATGATGCACGTACAAATATAATGTGTATACAAACACGATTTGATATTTTTTATATTTGCTACGTAGCGTAGAATAATTTATTTTCTCAGACAGCTACTAAATTGAATCAGCTTTTTGTGGAACAGTTTTTTATAGAAGTTTTTGATAACAGCTTTTTAGAGTAGTATTTTTTTTTTATGTGATATTTTTTAGATCAGTTTTTTTGATGTGCAGTTTTTTTAGCACGATGTGTTAAGAAAAAATTCGTAATTAAAATGACAGTAAAAAGTTTGTAAAGGATATGCTTGGAAAGTTGAAAGTGTAAATCGGCTTCAAAAAATGGTTCACACCGAAAAGGTATTTTCTTTATAATAACTAGCGGCTGAACACAGGCAATGCGTGTGCAAGTCATTTTTTAATTATAAAAATAGGTAATTACCAAATCATGAAATGTAGTGATAAGAGTAGGAAATTACTAAAATATCTATTTACTTCTTTGTCCATGGTAGTTAAAGTGAGAGTGATTTGTTTTGAAACTTTTTAAAGGATAATAATGAAAATTATTTTTGTAACACGGTTTCAATTTTTTGTTCATGCCAAAAGGAATAACCCCTTTCTATTAGCATGGATATAGGTAGATAGTATAGATATTGATTTTCTTTTTACGCATAAAGGCCATCCAATTTTTTGACAAAGTGATATGGGGTTGGTGTAACTAGATTCTGTCTGTTTGACCTCACTTTTAAATCTTTTCACTTTTCCTTTTCCATTTCGTGGGAGCTGTTGAAGACCAAAAAAAGTCTTTCGACTACTTATATCTAAAGCAAAATGGGGAGGTATTTTCAAATTATGCACACACATATTAACCTTTTAAAGGCTTTTAGGCCCCGTTTGATAATCAGGGAAGGGCTTGGGATAGGACTATCAAACCCAAGGGTCTCCAAATTCTTTGTTTGGTAACACAAGTTTACTCAGGACTATGAATCCCATGGGATGATCAAGCTTGCAAAATGGAGGATTGGTAATCCCTCCCTAGACATGGTATTCGTAATCCAGTCCGGGGAGGCTATTGCATAAAGACAAAAATGTCCAGTGGTCAGTGTATTTATTTTCAATTGTCTTGTTCGGTGTGTTTCTTATTTCTATTTTTATTTTCACTTTTCTTATCTATTTTTCAGTTTTTCGTTATTTAAATTTTTGTTCAATGTTTTCTTTTCATTTTATGTTTTGTTTTCTATTTTTGCGTGTTACTTTTTTTCCTATCGTCATTTTGTGTTCTATGAATTTCATTATGTGTTAATTTTTATGTTTCTTATTTTGCGTTATTGAAGAAATAAATATATGAGAACATAAACTTTTGTATTTTATGGTATTGGTTTGTCCCTAGTTTTTACATCTGTTTCTGTATTTTTTTCCATGGTTTGGGCATTATTTTTATTTTTATTTTGCATGATATTTATATGATTAGATGAACAAGAAAAAAACGTGAGATATCATCAAGCCATATCAAGAAAAAACCTGAGAAGATTGCTTGCTATTTTATAAGCGTAATAGTTTTTTTTTTCATTTTAATTGCAATGAACAATAAAAAAACAAAACATACATGTTAAGGGTAAAATTGGAAACTATGTTTTTTAATCCCATTTCTTTTTTTGCAAACAAACACCAACCATGCACTATTAATTCTATCCCAAGTACAAACAAACATACAATACTGGTTTTAATAATCCCTTGGTATTACGAATCCCATCCTAATCCCACCACCTTACGAATCCCAAGCAACGAAGAATTTTAACAAACGGGGCCTTAATGACTGAAATAGAGGGTTTGATTCAAGGGTCAAGACTGGTTCTCATACTTTAAGATGTGGCCGGTTTGTGTCAACGACGTTGTGAATTGATTTCAGCTGCTAGATTCAAACTTGCTGTTACGATACGAATTGATTTCGCTGCTAGATCAAACTTTATGTCTCAGTTTTTAATATATCTTTCAAGGGAACAGCCATAAAACCCAGAAATTGCAATCGGCTAATGTCTCTCGTCTTCTCCCTCGTCTACTGTCCCAGTCTTATTTGGAAGTAAACCATTGTTGATCACCAGATATTGGGATCAAAGTAGGTAAATCAGGTAATTTCTCCAGTGTAGGGATTTCTTTCAAGGGTATGTATAAGACTACCTCTTGGAAGGATGTCTTGGTACTTAAGAATAACTATTGAACGTTGTGTTTATCAATGTAGGGAACGAGCCCGTGGACATACGGGTAGATTGATAATCGTTGAATTACGCAATGCAATGAGGTGAGTCTTGTTATGTCATCTTTACTTGGTTTTGTAAGAAAATAATTTGCAGCATGGTATTTGGCATAACGAGTTTGATTAAATTTATAGAGATTATAGCAGGGTGTTAGTTTCAAAAGTAAAGTATTTTGATACGAGAGCATGATAATTTTAAAGTGTGAACGATTGATGGATAAACTAACATGTTATGCTTATGTTTGCGGAACTTGGAAAATAGCGTGATTTGCATGAACTGGTTTTTGGAATACAAAATGCCTTTTGTTTTACATGCCATGAGTTAATCAATGAAAGATTTTGAATAAAGATATGATCATGAGATTACGAAGTTCATATGGTACGCCCTGACTGCTGGAAAGTGTGAATCACGAGGAGAACATAAGGATGAGAGACACGACCAGGTGGTCATTATGGATGACGTCAAACCAAATATTTATATATAGGGTCGCTCCCTAATTCAGACAAGCAACCTTTTCAACTAAGTGTGATGTATGAATGATCATGTGACAAATGTGTTATATATAAGTCATATAAAGTGTTCTGACACTTAACCTTGGCGAAGATATTGGACCTTTAGATAGTTTGAAATAATATGACTTAGTAACATGGCTACTGTTTAGCCTTTTTTTTATATCAGCCAAAGGAAAAGATATAATAAAATAGGAGAGAAAAAAAATACAAAGGATGAGGGGCCAAGTTGTCTAGTGGACAACTCAGATCGCCACAAACTGCAGCCCATAAAGGAGGCACAAAACGAAGAACTAAAAAAGACCAAAACTACAGAAACCTCAAAACAGACCCCCAAAAGGAAAAAAGACAACTCTTGATGCTTCTACTCATGTTCTTCTCTAGAATGTCATCGCTGAAATTGCCATGGTCGCTACCAAGAGAGAAAAACTCATGTTGTAAATGAAGAGATCTCACCGCCTAGTTGTTGTCTTTCTTTAGATGTTTCAGATCATGTTGTTTTGGCACTATGTACCTTTGAGTTGAGTTTTGTAAGATTTATGTGTTTTGTTCTGGTTGAGCTGTGTTTGGCCAGAACCGAAGGTCGTAATTTCATTTTATGTTGGATGATTGTATTATGCTATTTGGCACATTTGTGGGTATTTGAATGATATTTTCAATTACGTTTCTACAATTCTGATTATGTTTGAAATAAAATAAGTGATTATTGTTGGAAAATTCCCAAACTATTTTAATATGGAGGCCTTGGTGAGTTCATCTCACTGATTGATCGTAGATCCTTGCCTTATCGGGATGAGTCGTGACAGCACAGGCTTTCTTAAGTTTTTCTCAAATGTAAAATTGTGCAATTTAAATTTATACATTAGTTTTTTAGACTTGGATCTTTGGCATTTGATGTGACTACTCAAGAATTAGGTTGGAAGGGAATGAGTAAAAGTCCTATTACTCACATAAAGTCAACTTTTTCACCCATATTTTTTCTCAACTTGAATGCTTTTAGATTTCCCCTCAAACGCTTGAACTTTTAAAGATTCCAAAATTTTTTTAGTATTTTTTTTTATTTTCTCAAAAAGTTTTAACCCCAAGTCATCTAATTAACAATTCCAAAAAAATTCTAACCCTTAACTCTTATGCCTAATTGGGTTATTTTTATCGGCCTTTGTGGCTCCAAAATCCATGCATGATTTGGTTTTGCTTGCACTAAACCATGGGCATCATGCTGTTAATTGACCGGTTAATCTGCAATAGCATATGACGGACTTGGAATGGTGTGCGTAACTTTGTAATGGTGCACTCCAATCCACACGAGCATGTTACTACAGGCCGGGTTGGTACTGGTATGGTGCCCCATATTGTTTGTCAAGTTGATGTTGACTACTCAATCAGGGCTGGTCCCAAGATTTTTGAGACTCCAAGTGAAAACTAATAATGGGGCCTCGTATATTTTTTAAAAAAAGTTTAAATCAAGATAAATTACTTTAAAACTAAAACAACAATACGCATTATACAACATAAAATAGATTTATGTCATTTCATATTTATTGGATTTGAAATGAAAGTTAAAATTTTTATATGAATAAATTTAAAATTTTGAGTGTTGTAAAATATCTATTTGTTAGTTACACTTAAATATTTTTTAATACACTATTTAGGCTTATTTTGATATAAAATTAATAATAAATTTTAAAAAAATTTACGTTTTTGGTTCATATTCAATAACAAAAATGAAAGAATAAAAAGCATTGATGATATTAGTAGATAGAATATTCATTAAAATTCACTTTAAGTGATTTTTTCCCTCAAATATGTAGTATTTTTTAACTGTTATGCTAATACCTTCAAAAAAAAAAAAAGAAGAGAAATAAGAAAAAAAAGGAAAAATATAAGTTTTTTTTTTTTTATTAAACGAAAAAGATTAGAAATTTTCTTAAAACAAAAGGTAATAACATATGACATGTCTATAAATTTTTATTAGTGACTCCACAAAAAAATAACTTGCGTATAATAGTCATATTTAACATGTATTAGACATCTACATCTCAATCTAAATAGAATTCATAACTTACATTTTATTAAATAAATTTTATGGAAAGAATAAAAAAAGATATGATTGTGTCCGGAATAATTTATTAATTTTAGTGATTTATATATAATTGTGAGAAGCATGACAATGTTAGTTTGTTGGTGTTGTGGTAATTTAGGTGTGTTCAAAACCCAGTGAAGGCAAATTTTGACCTTTCGAACGAAAAAAAAGTTCCATTGACATGAGAATATTTAGTACTTTCTTCAACTGGGACCCTAAAAATGAGGCCTAAAACTGGGGGCCCAAGTCGGTGGTTTGTTGGGCCTATGCCTTGGGCCGGCCATGTACCCAATCAACACTGGTGTACGCCTAGTATGAACATCCCAATTCAAATTCTCTGGAATTTGTAAGCAAAATCATATAAATTGAAAATATGGTTGTGCTTTTCAAACTGTCTATGCCCTATTGTAAGGATCAAACTAGCATAGTTCTTTATGCTAATGATCCGAAGTTGTACCAGAAAACAAAGAGGGATTGAGCTAGCTATACAGTCCATAAAGAAAATCTATACTAATATTATATGCATATGAGCTGAGATAGTGTGCATATGAACATCGAAAGATAACATAAGTGAGGACACATATAAGTTACAAGGATAAGCATGAAAAGTATACTTAACAATCAAACAACACATTCCGTTGTTGCACCAACGTATGGTTTGCTCTACCAAGGTGGCTACCATTTGGATGAGATTTTGAAACTACTAGATAAAAATAATAGTTGCTTTGCTTTATCTCAGAGAATAGAAATCCGATAACTAGAGGGTGGTGGTCCAATCGTGTGCCCTCTAACGGTCAAGTTAAAATTGATGTCAGAGAATAGAAAATTTGTACGTAGATAGACTGTAGAAAATATATAGTTGTCGACCACACTTTGTAACCGAAGAGAAATATTAATACCTCTGGAAGAACAGGTATTCGTGGCAGATTGTCTCCGCTATTTGTGCATTGATCTTGTCTTGACAGATACACTCCCTGATCCAACGTACCATCTCCAGGATGTGCGGGGATCAGGGTTTGGCGTTGTTCTTGGGACCGCATGAGCGCCTAATTTAGTGAAACTCATTTATTTTGATTGTTTTTTGGCAACAGAAGGAGTAACACGGGGGTCGTTTGTGTTCATGTTGGCGATTTCTAATGTGAATTTGGTGGGTCATCCCTCCTTTCGGGTCGGGAAGGCAATCTCTATTCTTTGCTTCCACGCGGCCTGGAGAAAATCTGAGTAGAACTCATTCCGATCGAAGGCGTACCTGACAGGTTGGTTGGTCATGAACAATGCTCTAGAGAGCTCTCGGTCGGTCTGGAGAAAAGCTGGTTGTTCGATCGGCATAGGATTATATCTGGGCTCATCACGAAAAAATAACGTGTTCAAAACTCGTTTTTAATTGTTATTTGAAAATTCTTTTATTAAGTGAAAAAAAGGGTTGTTCCTGTAAGTTTTAGTTTGGTCATTTGTGGTTGATACTTGTTTAGGAAATCAATGAACATACATACGTACTCACTCCAAATGGCCAACCTAAGTGGATATATCATTTGGCTTTATTTGGTATATAAAAAAGATTATCAAGTGTTAATTAATAATTCAGTGCTGGCAACAAACTCCCAAGACCCCAAATGCAATATTTTTCCTGGAAGGGACCGCGTTGATAACTTATCAGTAGGACTAAAATAAGTAAGTGGTACGATAACGGGGCCTAGGATTCTAAATAGATCGACCAATTCACAATAAAAATATAGGAGTAAGTACATGAGTCTTCTACTGTTTTACTTGCTTAAAAAATATGATAATTTAAATCAGAGTTCTATTAATCTTTGCAGCTTAGGTTTTCATTTCAACTACTTTTTGAACTTATGTTTTAATTCTATTTTTGTATAGTTTGACAATTTTGTCACTACTTTTGAGTGTTAATTTACCCTCTTATTTTTTTAAGTCAGAATTGATTTGTTAAGTTTAAAATCGTAGCACGAATTTAAACTTGAAATATGAAATCAGTTATGATAATTATCTTTTACTGAACATCTCAATATTGGTCGGATCTTTTATCACCAGAATGACTCTTTACCATCACCTGCAGATGCCATTCTTTACCTACAAATTTACCATGTTCTACAAATGTCATTTTTTACGTGTAAATTTACCATGATATCTGCAAATTTACCATGTTCTGCAGATGTCGTTATTTATTTGCAAATTTATCATGATGTCTATTTTAAGTATGCAAAATGTACCCCATAAACTTACTATCGCAAGATATAGACTAAATTTACCATGCAAAATGTAAAAATTTACTATGTTCTCTCAGTAGGACGAAAGAAACTGAAATAGAATACTTTAACTGCATCCTTTTTTTAACCCCAAGGGGTTGTTCGAGCGGTAGGACTGACAAGCTGTAAACCCCAGATGCTGTGTTCGAAACTTGGCAACTACACTTTGGGGCCACTGGAGGTTTGCCCGGTCGTTAACTTCAGGGCCCCGAGGACTAGTCAGCAGTTTAGGTGGGGGACCCAACCACGCTACCCGCACGTGGCCCCAAGCTGGCCGGATACCTCGGATATCAAAAAAAAAAACTGCATCCTTTTTTTTTTGGGAATGGTGAAGTTGGTCATCAAATTAAGGGTAAGTGGAATACGAGGGCATGACTCATGTGTGTATGTGTGTGTGTATATATATATATATATATATATATATATATATATATATATATATATAGAGAGAGAGAGAGAGAGAGAGAGAGAGAGAGAGAGAGAGAGAGAGAGAGCTTTTAATATACAAGGGATTTCTAATTTTGCTAAAATAAAGATCATTTATTTTTTGATCAAATATTGATCATCCGAAAAACGTGTTTTTAAAGGTACTTATGAGAAATCAGCTAAAAAAAATATCCGAAAGAGCTTGATCAATGCAGTTCTTCATAAATACTGACAAGAATAGTTTTATAAAAAATTGATTGGATCAATTACTACCCAATAATATTTTGAGCTGATTTATTACGAGTAATCTTAAAAATATATTGTAAACATATTAAACGATTCGGATTATCAATATTTGATCAAGAAATAAAAAGTTTTCACTTTAAAAGCTTACTATATATTGTGGATAAGGGAGAAATTGTCGGCATTAGATTACATTAATTGAAATATTTATTTGGGTATATGCATGTGGAACTTGAGAGAGATTCACTACCATCCAACAATAAAAAAAAGTAGAGCAAGACAACGAAGATAAGCAGTTTATAAATAAATATAAAAGGCATAAAAGGCCAATATTCCAACAAACTATAAGCCTCCCAACAACTCATCAGATATGATGAACTAACTACCAGTCTCACATTCTATTCAACCACACTTTTAACCATTTAATGCACTTTCTTTCTCCTACTAATTGGAGTCCGAGTCAGTTTACGCGCACTCAATTAATTCGAAAATCTTGAACTTAACAAGCGAACAAATTCTGCAGTGGCTCCGAGGGTCTTTGACGACACTAAGATCGGCAGACTTCCGAGCTTAGAAAAATAAATTTCTTACTTCTTGTTGTGCTTTTACTTGACTATTCCTTGGAATTTCTATTTCATGTGCTTTTTTGCCTATATAATATGCAAGTCTCTAGCATCAGGCTTCAACAGGGTTCTTGTGAGCAAATGGAAGACCAAAATCACACTTCCAATAGTAGTAGTGAGAAGAACAAAGGTATCCATTTGGAAGTTAAGGGCCTCTGGTATTGCATTAATCCATGTTCTTTCTCTGTTTTTTCTTTCATTTATTATTCTTAGTGATTATTTTTGAACTGTTTCAGAGGTAAGAAGCCAGAATGCTAAGCCAGATATCTCTGAAGATGAGGAAATGCTTATAGCCAGGATGTTCAGCTTGGTTGGAGAGAGGTCTGAAAAAATATTCTTTTGATTATTCTACTCTCTGTTTCTTATGATTAGATTTTTATAAACAAAAAATCGAAAACCAGACCGATGCTGAATATAGAAAACCTAATCAAGTTTGAATTTGAGAGATGATGCAGGTGGTCTTTGATTGCTGGTAGAATCCCAGGGAGAACAGCAGAGGAGATAGAGAAGTATTGGACTTCAAAAAATGCTGAAAGATGAAGAGATCTGAAATTCTATGGATTAATGAGTCAATAGTGGGCAAGAAGAATTGTTGTAGATAGATTCCACGTTGGAATTTCCTAGGGTTTTTTTCAGCTGTTTTGTTTTGTATGGTTGTGAATTGTAGACTTGTAGTATTTAGGTTCTATCGTCGATTGTGGTAGCGATAGAATTTGGTGTCACGAAATCAATCATCTAAAAAAGAGTTACTCAGTGAACGAGGCTCTCGAAACAACATGATATGAGGAAGGGTTGAATGTAAAAAAGCATTGAATGTACGTAGTTTATTCTTATAAGCAAAGATTATATTAGTGATTCAAAAAATGACGGACTAACTGCTTAGCTAATATCTCTCTACCAGGCTTTTGTTGTAAGTAGAAGCCTTGCAATGGGTACAACCCAATGTTTATTTATTTCGTACCGTACTGGCCAGTACAGGCCTCTTAGCAGTACTGGACCATCGATGTATCATCTCAACCACTATACTGATCCGTATTTTTTTATTTTTTTAAATTTTCAATTAATGAGTTTTTTTTTTGAATAATTAGAGATAAATTGAGACCAAAATCATCTATTTTTATGTTTGGTGATTTATTTTTAAGTTGTAATGCTTTATTTTATATGACATGTAATTTTTTGTTAAAAAATATTATTTGAGAAATATAAATTATTAGCGATAAATCTGAAACGATATTGCCGTCACACACTGATATCGGTACGTATCGTATTAGTAATAAAACCTGTACGTTCATCGATACGAGATTAATAACTTTAATACAACCTTCTTACGTATGTAAAAAAATGTTCTTTTAGTATGATGGGTTAAGAGAGAACCTCTAGGGGTGTATTTAGTATCATCCTCATTGGTTTCTATTTCATTAAACATATGATGATGTCTAAGAAACTTGGACTAGTGGATTCCAGGTGGGCTGTAGTGGATATGTTAAAAGTATTGTTTTAGTGCTCTAGATAATTGCATATTTTTATGGGTGAATTACACTGACCTCCCCTGAGGTTTATAACAAATATAATGCCCCCCTTGAGGTATCTAAAATTACTTTGACCTCCCCTATTTTTTAAACTATTATTCAGTTACCTCCCCTATCGTAAAAATCTGTCAAACGTCGTTAGATATACTATTAAAACTTCAAGTTTAAAATTTTTTTTTGACAAAACAAACTTTAACGTAATTCTTATCACGTCCAAAATAGCCTATGTTAATTTTTTGCGATTTTTCTAAAGTCAAAATTCGGACAGATTTAAAAACTCTGCTTGAATTTTGACTTTAGAAAAATTTAAAATAATTATCTTAGGTTATTTCGAACGCAATAAAAATTATGTTATAGTTCATTACGTCAGGAAAAATCTCGAACTTGAAGTTTTAATAGAGTAACTAATGATATTTGACTGATTTTAATAGTAATTGAGGTAATTGCATAATAATTTAAAAACTAAGGGAGGTCAAAGTAATTTTAGAAACCTTAGGGAGGGCATTTGTACTTTATGTAAACCTCAGGGGAGGTCATTGTAATTCACCCTATTTTTATTACCTTTTCTATGGATATGTCCCCCTGTTTTGAGGTAGCTTTAAAAAGGAAAATCTTGGAACAGATGTATCTAAAATTATTGGATACACGCAGGGATAAAAAATTATTAAGTGTCTCACGTGTATCCAACGATTTTAAACACATCTGTTTTCCTAGCAATACTTACTTTCAAATAGGGTGTGTGAACTGAGAAGGGACTTTTCTTTATTTGACAAAAACAGATGAATTGTCTGGATGATCCTAATACAGCAATAGATCAGATAGTCTTCTCTAATTGATGTCAGGAGCTAGAGTTTCTTCTTGTGTGTGTGCGTGTGTGTGTGTCAGAGAGAGAGAGAGAGAGGAGCAATACTTATTCCAAATTAAAGGGCCTGATAATGGAAAAAAAGCAGCTGAGATTTTGGAAATACATAACAGGGAGGAGGCTGAATTATTTTTGTTACAGAAAGAAAGGAGCAAAAGAGATTGTCAAAAGAAACATAAGCTGCGCAACTCAAACCTAAATCATATGTTGTCAACCAGACAAGGTCATACACATCCTCTCACATGGAGATCCCATAACTAGTTAAGGGATAAAAAACCAAAAGTGGAAACCAGAAACGAAAAACAAATAAAAAAAGTCACAAATAAAAAAAAATATGCACAACACTGCACTTCAACTCCAGGCAATCAAAACTAAAAGCCTTTCCTACCCATCAGCCAAATTTTCCAAGTCAACAAGCCGCCAAAACGTTTTCATTTCTAAATGATTCAGGCAGAATCTAGCAAAAGAATACTTCTGCTTTTAGGAAATGTGCCTTGGTGGAACTATAAGAGCTTGCCCTGTGGTTGTGTTGTTCCACTTCTCATCATTGCGCAGAACTCTTCGTAGTTGATTCTTCCATCCTATGAAGTTCAAAACGAGCAGAACGGAATGAGTACCGACATTAAGTTCTGCTAAAAGGGTTCAAAATGTCTATTCTATGAAACAACTTACATTATCTGTATCGACCTCCGATATTATTTCTTTTATGGTGTCATCATCACCCATTCCGTACTCCTTCATCGCAGTTTCCAATTCATCTACAGTGATAAAGCTGTCGCAAAATTTCACGATTAAATCAACAGTTCTCAGTGAAAATCAAGTCATGTGATTAAAAAACAAAACATTACCAGTATCCAGCTTCTCAGAGATATTATCGTTTCAATCAAAAGTCAATGCACTTTGGTCATTTGACTACTTAGTATTTTTTTTACAGTCTTTGTCTAGTAAAAGTTATGCTAGACAAAATCCAAACTCAAAAAACTGTGTTGTTTGTTTACAGAAGTAAACCGAAACTTCAACATCCTAATTTGCTCCAATATTAGTACAGAAGCAAATAATACGAATACCCAATGATTGAATTGGCCAAAATACAAAGAAAATTTAGGTTCTTTCTTGTGTTATTATTGGTTGCACAAAATAAGTTGTAACGGGACTAAGTGACTAACGCAGTCATAAAAAATTGTGGGCGTGCATGTATCGTGTAATAAAATTCATATCTCTAAAACTACATTGGAATGAGGGAACCAAATAGATAACACAGTGCTGAGAAAATTTGCTATCAACATGGACAATCTGTGAACTCACCCGCTGCTGTCCGTGTCAAAGTACTGAAAGGCTTTAAAAAGATGCTCATCTCTTTCTAGTTTGTGTCTATGCATGGTTGCAGTGATAAATTCAATGTAGTCGATTGTTCCATTTCCATCCACATCAGCCTGCAATGTAGGACAGCATATACTAATAATTTAGAATCCTCTTGCAATAAAAAGAACAAAGAAATCAAAGAAGGATTGATGTTGATGTAGCTTTTACGACTTACAGCTTCCATGAGTTGCTTGACCTCAGCCTCAGACAACTTTGACCCAAGCCGAGCCAATCCCGTCTTCAGTTCCTCGTAGGTGATAGTGCCACTCTTGTCTGTGTCTATATTTGTGAACATTGCCTTAAGACCTTTGATTTCTTCTTCTGATAGATTTTCCGCAATGACCTATGAGTGTTTTTCAAATCCAACCAAGATACATATGACGGCGGAGCCAAAATTATATAATTCTTCTGACTGAAAGATTGACTAAAACTTTTTGTAATCTCTTGATGCATGTAATTAGTTGGTGAAAACAATGACAAGAAAGTATATTCACAAGAATCTGTTTATGAAAGCATCATTCAAGAGAGACCGCACTCCGAGCCCAAAATTTTATTTGTACATATTTTATAATTAAAGAAGTGTACGAGAGCCTACCTTCAACGCCAGTTGCTTGAGCTTGTTCATTGCCCTGAATTGCTTCATTCTAGAGAGCACTGCACTGTCTATTGGCTTGTCTGATGCTTCTCCACCTTCCCGAATCCATGGGTGCTCTTAATGAACCACCATGAAGCAATATCAAGAAAATTGTTAGTCATATGAGACAAGCATAAAATCTAGGACTCTAAGTTCTGGAAAATATGCCTACATGACAAATCAATAAATTACAGATTTCTAATAACTGTACCATCCAGGCGATATCACATGGGAAAATATAGTTTACCCTTCTATCACTGCCTATTTTGCATTCAACCATTTCTTCTCTTACCACCCATCCCTCAGAATATCCACATTTCAGCAACCAAGGAGACAACACCACGGGCAACTAAAGAGACAATATGCACATTTGTGGCGAAAAAGTGTAGGATCTACACGTTTTAATTACAAGTGTACATAAATACAAAGGCATTTGATAGGCAAGTTAATACATCTTGAAAGTGACTGGAACAAATTTTCAAGGAATTGACTTTATGCATACTAAGAAGCAGAATATGATCTTATTAAACTTATTTAACTACATAGCCTTGACAAATTAGAATGGAAAAAGAGGATTCCCGTGGATGGGTCTTAGCTACATCGCCGTTTCGATACTTATTTTCCATGTTAAACTTGTACAAAATTATCGTTAGCCAAGAAAACAAAACAACACTATAGGTGACAATATATACAGCAAAATTAATCTAAAAAGTGCGAGAAAAGCCCTGTCTTTTATTTTCTTTTGATTTTGAAAAGGTCATACTTGGCGTTTATTAAACCTTTACGACAACATGAAATGCGAGTTGACTATTGCATTCCGTATTTTCACTTCCAAATGTCGAATACCCAATTGATTAGGTCACAAGTCTTAGTTTGATTTGATTTATATATTAAGAAGCATGGAGTAGTCAACGTATTGAGACACAAGAATAAAATTTTCTTCTTTCCTCTACAACAACACCAACCCAACCCAACACAACGCAACCCATCCCAAAAAAAGAAACCCCACCCACCCGCACAATTTAGTCCAAATCCCATGAGTATCTATCACAGAGTAGGCCAAGGACAAAATAAGAACTGAATGTGTGACCTCTAATTTATTCTTGACACCTCAGACCAACCCAGCCACACTCATACTGGTAAAATAACTAAAATTCATGTAGACGTAATTATCATTGTGCTAAGAGACGAAATCAGGGAGTAATATACCGAGAACTTGGGAAGAAGAAATCCTCTTTTTGGGGTCCTGTGTCAGCATCTTCCGAACAAGGTCTTTGGCAATGTTTGATATAGATGGCCATGGTTGGCTATCAAAGTCAATTTCTCCTTGCAGTATGGCATCAAATATTCCCTTCTCCGTTTCTGCAAGAAGAGTTGGACGAAAATTGTTATCATATTTTCAAAAGAAGAAGAAAACTGGCAATGAAAACAAAATTCAAGATACTAGCAAGACTGTTTGTCATTACCAGCCCAAAATGGAGGTACACCACTGAGTAGAATGTATAAAATAACCCCTGCACTCCAAACATCTATTTCCTTTCCATAACTGCGGCGCAAAACTTCAGGAGCAACATAGTAAGCACTACCAACTATGTCCCGGTACACTTTTCCTGAAGATATTAAAGAGAACATCAAACAAGATTATATTTTACAAATTTTGAAGGACGAAGTATCATACAAAGCAGCAGACTCTAAAGGCTAAAGTTAACAGAAAACTCAAAACAAGAAAAGATCAATCAGTGGAAGAAAGTAGGCACTGTACATATAATATATCCCCATATATTCATCCACAATTTCTCATTAGAGGTTCGGACTTGGCAGAAAGTGGAGAAAGGAAGTGCTGCTTGATAATTTGGACAAGGAAAATGCACATGAGAAGAGGTACCCATACTATGTCAGCTGACATGAATTTCTAGATGGTGCTTAATGCTTATGAATGATTCTGATGATATGCTTCAAAGCACAATTGCGACAGAAGGCGTTGGGGAGCATGTAGTATGACAGGGGCAGCAGACCTTCCTGAAGTTGAGGAGCATGCACATAGGAGCTCTTGGTAGGTATGCTAGTTTTAATCCTTATGGTTCATGTGGGGGGCTTAATGGCATTGGAAGAGTACTCATTGGGTGATTTTCATGCTAAAAACCATGACGCTATCACTATCCTACAAAAAAAAAAAATGCTTGGTCTGTTGTTGGTACTTGTAAATTCTGCAACACTTCAGAAGGCCGTATTAAGACTCAAAATAGTTGCATATTAGCCACACAAATGAAGAATCAGACACATTAATTCTTACAATCGAAAAGAGACCAGCATGATCATAGGAAGGAAAAAAGGGTGCTCTGATCCTGCTATAGCGCGACCAATCTTAACAAAGTGCAACTTATGCTAGGGCTACAACCAACCGGACTACTAAACTTGTGTGTACACGTCTAGCTCCAGTCAAAAGTGCTAAGAGCATATTCCGCCCATGAAATTTCAGCGTTTAGAATGCAATAATAAAATTCATTCAATTGAGGTTTTAGTTTGTATGCACATTGCAAAACTTGGTCAAATCATTTGAAGGAAGTCCTGAATAACAGAATTTCCTATGATGCAAGCACTATTTTAATAGCTCGCCTAGTCAGCATGAAAAGAACAAGAAACCTACCTTCTTCTATGAATACAGACAGCCCAAAATCAGTTGCCTTCAGCATTGCTCCTTCATCCTTGCTTGACAACAAGAAATTCTCTGGTTTGAGATCCCGATGCATCACTCCCATAAAATGGCAAATGTGAACAACATTCACAATAGACCTACAAATCCTTGATGCAGCTCTCTCTGAATAATGTCCCTGGGCGATAATTCGATCAAAAAGCTCCCCACCAGCGCAAAGCTCCATCACAACGTGCACCGATTGCTTATCCTCATAAGCACCTTTAAATTCCACAATATTTGGCTGCCCGCTCAAATGCTGCATAATCTGGATCTCTCTCTTGACATCCTCCTTGTCATTTTTGCTCCTAAGTTTTCTCTTCAAGATTGATTTGCAAGCATAAGTGTGGCCAGTAGAAATCTCAGTACAAAGATAAGTGACTCCAAATTGACCCCTACCCAGTTCTTTTCCTAGCCTGTAGTGTATTTTAATATCTTCAAACTGCTTACCCAATATTGTGTCTGTGTCTGTGTCTGATCTCTGTATAGGCTTCAAGTGAGAAGGGTTTGGTCGCTGAGGCTGAGGCTGAGGCTGAGGCTGTGGTGGTGGTGTTGGCTGGTGGTGTCTTTGTGGTGGGGGCTGGTGTTGTCTTTGTGGTGGGGGCTGGATATGTTCGGTAGGGGGTTTTGGGTAACTCTGGTGCAGAATTGGTTGTTGGTAGCTTTGGTGATACCCAGTACCACCACCAACAGCTCTAGCTGATCCATACCCATATGCCCCTGATTCTGAAACCTTTTTCTTGGTCAGACAACCACCCATTTCTGCAACCTATCTCTTCGCCAAAACCCAGATCAGGGAAAAGAGTATGCACAATTGGCTTTCTAGTAAATGACCCAAAATCAGGAATTGAGATCTGTGAGATGGGTGTGAACAATCCCAAATCAAGGAATTTAACCAAGTACAGGGGGATAAAGAAACAAAGATATGAAATTCGGATAAAAACAAACAAGATTGATTATTCAAGGAATATCCGGATCAGAAAGTAGCGATTCAATCTAAAACTGAGAGAGAATTAAATACCGCCAATGTTTTTAGAGCAGAAAGTTTAAGGACCTGCTCGATGACTTGTTCAGCTCAATTCACCAAGTCTTGTGAAGAAGAAACGTATGAGCCTCTGTTTGGGTTACAGATAAAAAGTTCAATTTCTTTTATGAGAAGAAGAAAAACGTGACTCTCTGTTTGGAGTTAAAGGTAGATTATACCGAATATGAAAAGAAATCGATGCATACAAAACTTGTTTGTTCGAGGCAACAGTCTGCAGTTGCTGCTTGGAAAGTTCCCCTTTTTTTATTTTTTTCCCCCTGTTTGTGTCTTTTATAAAGAAAATCCGAAAAGTAGTACAACCAACGTGTCTTGCACGAACAAAAAATTGAAAATTGAAACAAAATATAGTATAAAAATATGAACAGAATTTGAGAGATATTGATTTAGTGATAATCATAAAAGATTTATAACAAAACGTGAAAGATTAATATGTATAAGTACTATAAGTAAAAAATTAATTCATAAAGTTTTTGTTGGGATAAAATAAGGATCAAAAGCACAAAAATAATAATACAACAAAGATGATGAATCATAGTACATTAAAAAGTTGGGATCTTGGTAGCAGTGCTGTGTGCACTGATTGTGTACACAAATCCGGACACAGATGTGTTCGGATCCGTCGGATGCACGTGAGGCCCTTAATAATTCAAGGGTCTTACGTGCATTCGACGGATTCAGATACATCTGTGTCCGGATCTGTGTACACAAGTCTGTGTACACAGACTTTCTCATCTACCAATGCCACTTACCAAAAGTGTGAAGCCACTCAAATTAATAACATCGGAACTGGCCCTCGACGTAATTGTAATGCAGTTCTCCGTATTGCATATGTAATACAAGTAAAACGATGTAATTTTATTTGTTTTGTCTTTGAAATTATATTATTTTAACTTATCACGCAAATTATTCCCAAAATGCATGAAATAAAAACATGTAGACAAAGCGAACAAAATTATATTATTTTGTCTGTACTACACACACACTATAATGAACTGCACTAAAGCTCTCCAAATTCAAATTTTATATGTCACGTTTTACAAAGAATTTGTTCACTATTACAGCGGTAAGAGCACCGGTGTTTATACATAAAGTAATGCTACGAACACAAACATCTGGACACAAATGTGTCCGGTACCATTGAATACATGTGGGGCGGTCTTTGTTGGAAAAATCTGTGTCTGGGTCCACAGACTTTCCGTTATACATATCCTTTGAGCTAAGATTTCGACTCTTGCTGTCCTCTTTTTTAAAGTGGAATATTTTTTGAGACCATCGCTGTTTTGGGTTTTAACCCCAAAACCAAATGCTCCTATTATAATAATTCGAACAATTATAATAATAACCGAAGCAATAATAAAAAGAATATTTCAACCACCATTATATCTTTTTCTTTTTACTTCTTTTCACAATATCAGTTTAATTAGAATATAATTTATGGGTCTCATGATGTAAATATCTAAGTTCTTTTCACAAAATCAATTTAAATATTTTTAGGCTTGTTATATGTTACTATGTTTTATTTTTAATAAATGTTTTCATCTCTCCTATTAGAAAAGTTTTCATATTTTTGTCTTTTTTTCATCTTTATTTTTTATTTTGAAAGTATTATTGTAGAAGTTAAAAAATGTACATATCACAAAAAACAAATACTTAAAGCTAATTTTAATGATACTATCATTAATATTTTTTAGTCTTTCAATTTCACAGTGAATAAAAACAAAAAAATAAATTTCTTTAAAACATCATTTATTAGTTTTTATGTTAAAATAAGCCTAAATGGTGAGATAAATAACTATAGATATAATAAACAAAATAAACATTTCATAAAACACAAAAATAAAATTCTATTTATAATAAATTATAACTTCTAATTTGAATAAAAATAAATGCGGAATAATGTAAACCTATTTTATGCTGTATAATCTTTATAATAGTTTAATTTTGAATAATTTTCATTATTTTAAATTTTATAAAAGAAAATATACGTTATTTCATTTTCTAGTCTCGCTTGGGATTCCACAATCTCGAAACCGACCCTGATGACATCTTGCCAACTCTACCCTATTGTTCATTCGGAAAACTCTCTTTTATTCCATCAGTATTTTAGCTGGCATTTTAAGAGCTGTCAAGAGAAAATTATTCATACAAAAATTGTGCGTAACAATATGTCAATCTTATAGAAACACATTTCTATTGCTGAAATGGTTACTTACTAAATAAGTAGTCAATATCTTTTTCAAGTTATCAATAGTTTAGCTGAGAATTCATCGATTGTTCACTTAATTTAATTATTTTCTCTACGGAGGTTACAAGAAAAATGAAAAAGATTCATTAGGTGAGTACAAAGTGAATGTGGGGGAACAACTCATCTCCAATTTTTAATTAAATTGGTGAACCGTAAATTCTTTAAATATAAAAAAACAAAATATTCGTTGGAACATGATAGTCAAACGTCAATTGCTAGAATATACACGTGAAAGAAGAAATTGAGGTGAGGCGCCCCTAGTAAATTCCAAACAACACACGTGCAGTCTGCCTGAGAGTGGTATTTCGTTTGGGCCCCGCTTACCTCCAGTTTTCACGCCGGATTTAAACATCAGTTTAATCGTAGTCATCAATTTCGATAATTAATCATTTAAATTTAATAAATATTAAAAATATTAAAAATAATTTAGAAAGTGTGAAATTACAAGAACTGCCTCTTTCTCGAGTACTTATCTCCAGAGATTTTGGTAAAAGTGAGGCCTCACACTAATATAGCGGAGTGGAAAAAAAAAGATTTTGGATGGAAGAAAAATAGTAAATTACGTTTTTGAGAGAATTTCCTTTGAGCATCGGGTGAAGGTTAAATTTTCATCAAATAAGGGTGCGAGGGGACCATTTATGGTGTTCCATACAGGCGAACAATTTGTGAATATTTTGCGTAGAGGTCTCACTTACTTGCTAATAATAATGTGGGTTCTACGTGTATTAGACGATTTCGAACACATCTCTATCCAAATTTATACAAAACGGTGTATTCTTAGATTTTTTGTTGTCAAAATCATTAAAGCAAGGTAATACTTCGCATTGAATCGATAAAAACGATTTGAAAAAATTAATAAATTAAGGTAAAAACATGTATATTGAACATCAGTGGATGCAGTATTTAGAAAGAGTGAAATAATTACAATAAATGGTAGCATTAAAAGATGGTAGAACAAAAATGACTTTAAAGCAGTGATTTGAAAAGATCTATGTGTCATTTGTAATATTTGTGGACATCGTGCCACACGACGAGCTCAGTAGATAAAAATGAATTTGTGTAGCTATAAAATAATTAATTATTAATTGGAACGTAAGACTCAGGCCCTATTTGGCCTCTAGTTTATATTTATTCAAAATTTTTGTCTTTATTCATTTTTTTTTTGCATTTGTTGTTTAAATCTCAATGTTTTGTAGTTTATTGGTCCGTCTTGATGAAAGGAATCTAATGAGTATAAAATTGTGTCCAAAAGTTAAAAAAAAGTCACTAAAGACGACGAATAAGTACAAAAAACTCTGTTTTTTTATTTATTTTTGTCTTTTCTGAACTTTTTTCAAATGTAGCCGATGATTGATAACTTTTCTGAAAGCTCTTGTCGAGATGAACCAATAAATCAAAAAAAATTGATGAAAAACAAAAAATTGCAAAAAAATTTCAAATAAGGACGAAAAAAATTTCAATAAATAAACACATAAAAACCACAGCCCAAATAGGGCCTCAATATGGGTTAGTTTGTACAGTTTGTGAACTCCTTGATTGTATTGGCTGCTTGCTAATAATTTCGGAAATGAAAACTAATGCTAGTTTGTCTCTTAAAGTGGGTCATTAATTTTGTTTGGATGCTGAGAAATCACGAGAAAGAGAAAACAGAAAACAGAATAATAAACACATTTGAATTTGTGGGTTTCTGGATTTTGGTACAATATGATCAACAAGCAGATAGCTCCAGTCAAGTGCAATGCATTGTATATGATTGAAAGCCTTTGGTACAGTAAACGATTTACAGTGTCTTTTGCATAGGGATGACAATTCTGTCCGCTTTGCTCTAATCCGATCATTTTGGATTGGAGTTTCAGGGATTCTTTTGGAGAACGGATTAGATTTAGAGACAAAAGTTAAAAAAAAAAAGGGGAACAGATCGGAGGCGGAGCTTAGTACTCCTGCCCTGTTTTACATAATTATTATTTTACTTTTTAATTTTTTGATTTATAAATATTTACAATATGTTTGTGCATGGTTAGACCCTATGTTTTGTGTGTTAGATATATATAATTTAGACTCTATGTTATGTATTAGTCTTGTAAATTTTTAGTATAGTTTGTTTGATGGATAATCTATTTCGGATAATATTTAGTAATATATTTGTTTAGTAATATTTAGTATTTGTAAAATATTTGCATCCACTTTAGATAATTTGTGCATATTTGATGGAGTACTATTGGTTATTTAGTAATGTTTAGTCTTAAAAATTTCATTTTGTGTTGATAAATTCAATTTTTTTAATTAAAAAAAGCGGCGCGGGAATCCCGATCTTCGTTCGGAACGAAAATGGAGGGTGGAGTTTGTTCTTCAATCAAAGAAGGGGACGGAGATGGAGACAGAGTTTAGATTCAAAAATTAGGAAAAATAGTCAAATTCACCTTTCATCCGGCCCGTTACCATTCTCTCAAACCTCAAACCTCAAACCTCAACACACAACTCCCCACCCACACTTTTGCTCTCAGTTATCATGAATGCGATCATCATAATGGACTATTTGCTGTTTTACATTATGGCTGTATTGCTTGCTCCAATAACACGCAATATAGTTTGGCTCGTCGTGCGAACTAGGGGCAATCATGGGGCCGGGCGCACCGGTCGCTCCGGGAAAATTAGGGGTACCAATAAAGTATAAATAACAAATACGTACGTAATATATATCAAACATAGTAAAAATATCACGAGTTAGGTTTTTCCGGTAAAAGAATATATTATCTTCAGGGTCTATGGTTTGGGCTTCTTGAAGGTTTTTTTTTTTTTGTAGCTTTCATTTCTATCACACATTGGTATCGTGTGGTATCTTTTACAACAAAGAAATTTTAACTGTGAAGGCATAAATACTTGATTTGGTTGATTAAGTTTTAATATATTTATTTTTTATATTATTCTTGGCCAAAGTTATCGAAATAGATATAAATTATGTTATGTTTGAAAAACACAGTTGCTTAATTTTAATATAAGTGGGTTTATTTGCTAAAAATAATTTGTTATTTTTTAATATTGAGAGAGGTATATATTTTATTAATGTTAAGTTCAAACTAGTTCTGTAAGTAAATGTTGCAGTGTTGAAAAATGTATTTTTAAAAAATCTCATTACTTTAGTAAAATAACTAAAAATCAGTACTTTAGTTGAACTTTTATACAAAACTTAAACTGAAATGTGAAGAAAAAAAACTATACATTTGTCTATTTTAATCGTTTTGAAGTTCATTTTAATTATTTAAAGGAAGACCATATACTACCTACATATCATATTATTTATAAAGAGAGAACAAATTAATTTCGCGCATATTTTTCTTTTTAAACATTTTAAAGTCACTTTAAAAATTTCAACTAATTCTTTTAATTGATAAAGAAAAGTAAAAAAAATTGTTTGCGAGAGAATCGTTTGCACATGAAGCTTCTTGAAATTAAGAAGAAGTTGTTGTCTTTGTTGTTTCTTCTTTCCAAGCATGGCTAGCCTAGATGCATGAACCTGAAACTGAAGGACATTTTGGTCCGGGGGTGTGGGGCAATGTTCTGAATACCGGATCGGTTTGCGTACCGGTTTTCCTACTGATACAGTACGTACCGGTACCGGTCATGTACCGGATACCGTATCGGATTTATCGCAACTATCAATATATATATAAATTATAGAGAGAAAGCCAAAAAAAATTAATTTTTTTCACAATTTAAAAAAAAAACAAAAAAACAAATCCGGTACCGGCCGGATACCGGGCCGGTATCCGGCCGATACGGCCGGTATCCGACCGGTACGGCCGGTATCCGGCCGGTATTGAGAACGGTACGGTACTAGAGGTACTTGGTACCGTTTTTTTGCCAAAACGGTACGTACCGGCCGGTACGGTATGGTATTAATAACTTTGGTGTGGGGGCGGAGCCTCCACGGTAGCACACCAAACTGCAGCAACAACGATATTTTTAGATTTGGGTGTGTAATTTCGGTCATAAGACCTGACTTATTTATATTATAGTTAGCATGTAATTAGGGTTACGAGTTTTTCAAAGAACAAGATGAGAGGCGAGAGAAAACACAGATCTCAGAAAGACTGTGAGGAGACTTGTATTCTTGATTCGATTTCATAGTGGACTGGTATAGCTTCCGTGATTTTTTCTCACATTGAGGCTTTTCACGAATATATTGTGTCTTGTATTTTTCTTTTCGTTTTTTACTATGCACGACTATTTGCTCGCTTCATTCTGTGATTTATTACTCACAAGATTTGTAACGCCGTTGAGGGAGTTGTTCGAAAATTCCTAAAATGGAAGACATTTTTCTTAAGTAAGCTCGGTGAAGAGCAGTCATTCTGAATGACAATCGAAGTCGTTCTTGAACATTCAAGAGCTGCGTTGGAGAATATATGCTTTTTTTGTGGAACGTCTTTGCAGTGGTAACATATGCTAAAGCAGCTGAAATTGACCAATGCCTTCGGAATCACTAGGGTCATGCCTCTCCAAGTAAACACTGCAGATCTTGTGGTTATTAGGTTCAAAGAATTGTACCAAAAAATATTCAAAATTTGCTAATCTATACATGCACTTTTAAAGAACCAATACCTTCGGTCTAAGTTGCGAATTAGAGTTCAAGTGACACGATCAATTAGAGTAATTAGTATGATATGTTGTGCGTAGGACACCTAAAAGTAAACACACATAATGTAGGTATGAAATTATAGAAAACGAAGATCGCGGTTGCATACGTAATATCGTTTCTGGTACCCAAAACTTTCAATAAGGACTAAATTGAAAGTTTTTGAACTTTAGGGATTGAATTACAATGTTTAAAACTTCAGGGACTAAATTGGAATTTATCGAGACAACATGGTCTGCTTGAATCAACTGGGTTCGGTTGGTTTGACTAGGTCGAGCCAATTGAATGAATAAAAAAGAATTAAAATTGAGCTTGGTCAAGCTCGATTTGACTAGATTGTGAGAAAAGTTACAATTCAATCACCATTCTCTGATGTGTGTTGAATGTAATCCATTGAAGGGGCTATAGCATTTGAACACTGATAAAGGAAGAGAACAAAAGGAAGAAATGGAAAAGAAATGAACTCAGTTTCTCATTGCTCAAAAGATGTCGATTACAGAAGAGGGGCTCACCTTTTATACTTGAAAGATGCTAAGCTAAACGGATTATAGTTTTTGGAATAACAACTTTCTAACAATTTCCTAACAGCCTTAACCAATTTCTAACAGCCGAAGGTTCTGTTATACCTTCATCACGTGGAGTATCCCTTGCCATTACCTTTTCGGCTTTCAGTTTGTATTATTTACCTTTGAACCTGGGTCAGCTGAAATTGGGTCAGCTAACACCCCCCCACAAACTGAGGCTGGTAGAGGAAGCAGCATCAGTTTGGCTCGAAAATCATCAAACTGATGAACTGGTAATGGTTTGGTAAAGACATCAGCAATTTGGTCCGTAGATGGCACATATTTGACAATCACCTGCCCATTGAGAACTTTTTCGCGAATGAAGTGGTAGTCAACTTCAATATGTTTAGTACGCGCATGGAAGACAGGATTAGAGGCAAGGGAAATTGCAGAAATGTTGTCACACCAGAGAGTTGGAGCAGGTAGTTCAGGAGATAGACGAAGATCATGAAAGAGCTGCTTTAACCACATCACCTCAGCTGCCAGATTGGCAAGAGCTTTATACTCAGCCTCTGTAGAGGAGCGAGCAACAGTAGGTTGCTTTTTGGAAGACCAAGAAATCAAGTTGGAACCCATGAACATGCAGAAACCACCTGTAGATTTGCGATCATGATGATCGCCAGCCCAATCGGCATCAGAAAAGGCCATAAGATCAAAGTTGCCAGGTTGAAAGTGAAGGCCAGAACTCAAAGTACCTTGAACATATCTCAAGATACGCTTAACAGCACTGTAATGACTGATGGTAGGGTTCTGCATATGTTGACAAACGGAATTAACAGCAAAGGAAAAATCCGGGCGAGTGAGAGTGAGATACTGAAGAGAGCCAACAATACTTCTATAGAATTCTGGGTTGTCAAACAGGGGATCCTCAGTGAGATGAGCAGGTTTGAGAACAGTAGGAGAACCACAAGGCGTGCAAGTGCTCATACCAGCTTTGAGAAGGAGATCCCTGGCATATTTAGCTTGAGATAACAGAAGACCAGTGGAAGTATAATGGACTTCAAGGCCAAGAAAATAATGCAGTCGACCCAGGTCTTTGAGAGCAAAGTCATGACTGAGTTGGGTGATGATATGTTGAACCAAATTAGGATTGCTGCCAGTGATGAGGATGTCATCAACATAAACGAGAAGATACACAACATCGGAGCCTTTGGATAAAATGAATAAAGAGGAGTCCGCAGCACTATTAATGAACCCCTGCGTAATGAGGCTTTTGGACAACATATCATACCATGCCCTGGGGGCTTGCTTCAAGCCATAAAGAGCCTTGTGAAGGCGGCAAACAATTAGACGTCTCTAATGCCTTTCTTCTCTCATTGCTCAAAAGATGTCGATTACAGAAGAGGGGCTCACCTTTTATACTTGAAAGATGCTAAGCTAAACGGATTACAGTTTTTGGAATAACAACTTTCTAACAATTTCCTAACAGCCTTAACCAATTTCTAACAGCTGAAGGTTCTGTTATACCTTCATCACGTGGAGTATCCCTTGCCATTACCTTTTGGGCTTTCAGTTTGTATTATTTACCTTTGAACCTGGGTCAGCTGAAATTGGGTCAGCTAACAGATTGTAGCTTATCTCGAGAGGTTGCAGTCACACTGGATAAGGCCTTAATTTCATCTTCTATCAGACATGGAAAAAGAAATCTACGGGCAGCCTTGGCTTTGCTGCCACAACTCACGTGGTCGCATCGATTGTTCGATTTTCGCGTCGTTTGCTTTGTTGATCTCGTATCGACGAGTCAAATTAAATCCTTTGGTGTCCTCAAAATTGTATGTCAAGAGAACTTTTGAGAAAAATCGGGCAATTTCTAGGTCCTAAGATCTAATAATATTTATGATGCCCACGACATAGCCAAAGACAAATAATTATTTTACATGGTCAACGAACTGCCTACTCCACGGACAGTGGATCTCAATATGCGAAGAAGAATTACAAAGGTTTCACCCACCGAATCCCAAAACAGGAAACCCAACCCTCACTCTACATTTGTGCTGATGTGTTTTGCAAAAGTAGATTACAGGGTTTATATAGGCATGGGAGAGGAGACAAAAAGTAATTTACATTCAAAGGCAATCTATACAAAGCTCTAAAAATGTCAACTATGGTGGCTGATCTTTATCTCTAAAAATTTGAAGACCAAGTTTTTGGGAAGAGTAATGCTAGAAACACATGTTTTGGATACAGAAATGTCTAAAATTGTTGGATGTATTCGGAATAGTTGAATGCATCTGTGATCGAATGTGTTCGAAACATATGTTCGGTTAGAAGTTCTCAAAATATTTTCTGAAAATTTTTTAAAAATTTTTGAAAACTTGTTTGGGAAATTTTTTTCCAAACATTTTTATTTTTTCCTAAACAATTTTATTTCTCTATAAAAGAAGAGAGAAAGAGAACACCTCGAAAATGTCAAAAAAATTTAACTCTCAAGAGTTAAAATTTTTTTGAAACATTTACACCAAACAACATCTCAGAGTTTTTTCCTCAAAAATCGTTTCATAAACACTCAACCGAACACAAGTATTCTTAGACATCTTGTTTTGGAAAATATTAGGACTCAAAAAAGAAAAAGGATAAAAAAAGAGTTGCTTCTTAGGATATACAAAGTTATCAATCTCGTACCGATTTTGTTACTGGTATCGTACATACCGGTACCAGGACGAGATTAATAACTTTGAGGATATGTAAAGTATATCTGTACTCTCTCTATTTGTATAAGGTGCTGCTTTGGGCCTGCCCATTGGCCCAATGGCCCGCCTACTGGAATTCTACAAAGCTGCTTCCTTTGTGTTAGCCCAAATTGTTTAAGATCAAGATACTAATAATAGCTTACACGGTTAATTATTTTGTTACAATTTTCCGCATGGACATTTGATGTGACACGCGATGTTGCAAATTGCTATTTTATATCCTTGCATTCCCTTGGACCTGAGCACCAGAGTCACTACAGCTTTACCTAGGTGTTTTCCCTAGTGGTCGGAGTCACCATAACCCAACTTATTACGCTGGGCCTGACCTCAGATTAGGTTGAAAAAAATAGACATGCTCTTTCTGTCTCACCACAACGACCAGACTACTAAACTTTCTCAAACCCGCACGGTTGTGTACACAAGTTGTTTTGCTCAGTATGTTAGTGGAGCCTAACATCAAATCTTAAATAATCAAATCCAAGTTACTAGTAATAGTTTATATGGTAAGAATATTAATCTTAAAATTTTCTTACAGATTGTCTATATATAACAAAGTGTTATTTATCATTGAGTAGTCATTTAGAGACTTTACTGGGTGATATGGGCCATTTTCCTCTCAATACAGAAAACCAATTATTGGGCTATTTTCCTCTCACTACGGAACCCCAAAACTTCTTTCACAAGACTTTTTAATATGACAACAATTCCTCTAAACAGCGTGATTAAAATTTTAATTTTTCTTTCAGAAAACATTCTTGAATTACAATTTCAGGTTTTTGTTTGCCCTATACAATAATTTCCCTTGATTAAAATAATATGAGTTGATTGGCTCTTTTGATCAAATGATGTGAAAATGGGCTGCAAGATTGACGGTAGCTAATGGGTTCAAAGTAATGGATCTAGAGGCTAAAAGTTTTGCATCCTTTGGCAAGAAAAAAATTGGAATTTTCAAGTAGAAATTTTGCACATACAAGTTTGAATATATTGCTGACTTAAGAGATATTAACCTATCCCTCTTCTGCTTTACTCTCAAGCCATAACCCACCACACTCTCGCGCATTAGTCGAACTCCTTTTTTAGATGGAGCTCTCTCTCTCTCTCTCTCTCTCTCTCTATATATATATATATATATATATATATATGTATATATCTCTCTCTATATATATATCTCTCTCTCTCTCTCACACACACACACACACACAGAGACATAAAAGGAGATCAGTTGGCATTCTTGGGTCCAAGTGTTTGTTTTTCAAAACAGGTTTCTTTGGGACACTTCAAAAGTTGATTTCGAAATGCCAACTAAACCGATAGCAACCTATGCCTTGGTGATATTTCTAAGGATGCAGCTCCTCTCTCCAAGCTTTAGGGACTGGACAAGCTTGCTCATGGATGATGGAACCCACATCAATAATTGATATTCTTCATCTTTTAGAGCTCATTGAGACGTCAAAATTTATGCTTCTCTAGACTCCAATATCAACTAACACATAAGTTAATTATATTTGTGGAGTCTGGAATTCATTTGGTATATATATTTCTCGCCTAAACTTGGTTAACCCTCGCTAAGCTGCAAAACACTCAACACTAAGTTAGTGTAGATCAGGATTGGGTCTCTAGCAAATACTTTGACGATCAAGTTAGCTTCTGAAAAAAAGAAAACTTGAAAACTTGAGATTCAATAGTGCGCGTACCTGAGTTTAGAGTGTCCATGTGATATTTATAGAAAAAGTCCCCAACAGACTGCGTGAGCTTTGGCAGGAGTTGTCGTGTCATTGTCTGAAAATCACGGTGTCTCAGTCACGTGTCCCATGTCTGTGCGGATCGAATGGCCATGTTCGCATGTCCAATAACAACTTAACCCCCATGTCTGCCCAAGTAATTGTTTGCAATGCGGAGAGTACGTCTTCACGTGGCTGTGCCAAGCATAGAGCCCGCAGCAGCACGACCAGATGTTGTAACTTGAGAGAATTTGGTATTGGCAACCAATACCGTATGAATGGAGGTTCAGCCATACCCCGCATGTCGTGTGCCCGACAAAGACCAAGGCACACTAGGGCCTTGTTGAACCTCTTGACTGAATGTCTGTAGAAACCTCATCGGGCCTGACCCAACTTGAGCCAATCACAGATGGGTTGAGAGTGATCATAGGTCGAAGGCCCAATATTCGTCATATCTGGCCTACCACAATAGCTCTGATCCAGTGTACGAATTTATTTTGTCAAGATAAATTTGCTCTGGAAATATGTTGATATATAGAAGTAATTATAAGACTGATTTTTAGTAAAATTTGTGTTATCCACAAGCTTTAAAAGATCAATAATCATGATTATCAAAATAGACCACAAAAAGGCCGACAAATGGCCTTGATAGTATGGTCCAATAATTTTCAATGAGAGGAGAGAGGATCCTACTTTGATTTCTAGCTCAAGAAAACAAGATGCCAAACACATCATCCATTATTCACTCCAATGACCAAACAGGGCATATATACAGTGTTTCACTTAGAAAAGAATAAAGAAACCCAACCCAACCCAACCTTAGAAATAGACAACCCTTTTCCAAAACCACAAATTTAGACATCAATCAACATATACTTCAACACTAAGAGGTTGGCCTGGTTGTCAAAACTTCAGAATTAGAGGTATATTCCCTCTTAAGTCTCAAATTCGAAATCTCTCAAGTGTTATAAACTCTTATGAGGTCAGTCTATACATGGTAAAAAATAAGATCAAATACTCATCGATTTACCAAAACAGGACATACAATGTTTCACTTAGAAAAAGATAGAAGAAACCCAAAACGACCCTAGATGTAGACATCCCTTTACCCAAAACCACAAATTTAGACATCAGTTAACAGATACTTCCACTTTCAATTATTTGTCATGAAATAATTAATATCCACAAAACAGTTCTAATTAGTTGCTGCTGCTCATGAAGTTGACATATGACTTTAATTTGTGAGTATGAGATATGATAAGTCATGAATCATCTCTAAAAGATTATGATTGAATCATGGAAATTGCTAGCTAGGCTTTTCTTTATTTAGGGAATATTAGGTATGTGTCCAAGTTTCCAACAGGCATTTTTCATGGATGATATTAAAAGGGGTAAACAGGAGCAATGGAATATGCTTTAATCATGTACCTTGAGAACTATTCCATGCCAACTTTCAGATATTATCTGAACCAAATTTCAGTTGTTTTTTTTTTTTTGTTATGGGAGTAACCACAATCATTTGTAACCACAATCGAGTTTTGAACTCCAAACTCGACAAACTAAGTGGGTGTTTGGGTAAAATGATTTTAGTGAATTGAGAATTCTGATTCTGAATTAACTAAGTGTTTGGGAGGATTTTTGAAAATGCAAAACATGCATAATAAATTGTCCCAACTTCAAAAATAAGTCTGGAGATATTTTTGAAATTTACCTGAATTACGTTTCCATTTATGAAGATAAAAGTAAAAAAAATTAAATTTTTAGTATATTTCTCAAAATAGCCTTAAAAAGTTTACAGAGGATGCTAACTAAGTGAACTACGGCTCGGTCATGACGTCAGTGTCGATGGCATTGTCGTTGACTGGATATTCAAATTTATCGGTCCCATCTTCAAAACCTAAAGTGAAATGTTAGGGACAGAAAAATTGCACCATCAGCTAGAGGCTTAATAAATAATCATGCCTATTATTCGATACTATATGATGATGCACAAAATATGAACCGGTAACAATAGCAAGTAAGATGTCCCATCAAATTGTTTTAAATAATTAAGATGATATGGACAAGTCATGTATCCCTAATTGTGTCAATTACCACGTCCGACTAGATCATCAATTTATTATCTGAGAGTGATATTTCTGTTATCTATGATCTCAATCCCTGTGTTTCGATCATTGTGTTCACAATTGTTAGTTTTCATACGTCACGCTTTCAAACATTATGCTCCCGATGACTATTTTTTGGTTCATCGTCTCCGAAAACTATCGATGACTATGTTTTTGGATCATCGTGTCCGAAAACTATCTTGACTCCTAACCTCCTTGCAACCTCAACTAAACTAAATGAAGAAATAGGGACGATGCGGCTCAGAAATGTAGTCTAGTTCAAGACATAATTTAGCTCAAGGCAATACACGGCTTAAGACTTAACTCGGGTCAAGACGTTGTTTAGCTTAAGACATAGGTCAGCTCAAGATATAGTACGACTCAAAACATCCTATCCTCGTCTCTTTACTCAATAGGCATCCAATACGAGAGTGAGTGTTCACGAAGTCCAAGTCACCTAACTATATTGAATATGTTCGGTTGAATTGGGGTGATCTTAAGGTCTCAATCATTGCATATCAAAATTATAAGCAAAAGTCATGTACCTTATATTAACATTATCAGTTGAAATGTTATGCTGTTCCTACATTGATTATCACATCATTTAACTCAAGTTGTACCATCATAAAGGAGATAAGTATATAATGACATATAATGAAATTTAATAATTATGATTAAGCATTCATTAAGATTAATGTAAATACGTTTAATCTAATGTTAGATGCATTACTTGAAAGGGGTGAAATCAAAAGTTTATGAAATTTGAACCGGTTGAAATAAGTCTCAAACTCTATGAATAATATATGTGATCCAACCATCACTAGAGATAACTTCTATGTTTTATAAATGGCAATCTAAGCAATTATGTGAGGTCTCGGGGTCCGAAACTACAAAAATAGGTAACGTCAGTGGTGTTGTAAAATTTTAGTTTACATTATAAGTATGAAAACAGGGTATCAAATCAACTTCAAATGTCCTAAAATTTAATAGTCAGAGTCGTAACAGGGTGATTTTGTAGTTGGACCAAAACTTAAATAGAAATCTGAAGAAAAAAATTCTTGGCAAAACTATTTTCAACCAGTTGAGACTTCATTAATTTTTCATAAATAAAAAATGTGTGTTTTCCAACTGGTTGAGGGGTAGTTTCAACCGGCTTAAGGGTCATCTTTTACCTCAAGAAATTTAATTTTTTTCACCATTTTGAGCTCCGTAAAACTCTTAGGTGTTCTCAAAACACAATAACAACATCTGGGATGAGATTATATTTTTTACCTTAATTCCGGAGATTGAGCTAAAAAACAAACTTGAATCTTATGTACACAAACTCCTCTCTCTCTCTCTCTGTCTCTCTCTACTGTAAAATCTTTATTTCTGTCTCCCTCTATATCTCTCTGAAACTTGTAATGGCAATATTGTGTAATGGAAAAGGCGATGAAAATATTATTTATATGAAGATTTGGAGGAGGAGGAGAAAGAAAGGAGTTGTTTCATGTTAGTGTAAAATGGAGAAGTGGAGGAGGAATGACTATGTTAGCGTAACTATTAATTTTCCAACTAAAAACGCAAGAAGTGATGTTTGAGTGATATTTTTGAGTTCTTGTAATAATATTTTTTTTAAGACTTTTATTTACTTAAGCACATGTTATTTGAAATTTTAAATGATTTATTTTTTTATTTTTTTAAACTTGTAACGTGGCGTAAGAGGACCAAATCTTAAAGTTCTCTTCAGGCCACTAAAATATCGAGTATAACCATGAGGAAAAAATGTGCAAAAACTAAAACCAAGTTTAAGCGGCATCTAGCTAGCTCAAGTTATCTAATTAACCTTTCCGGTCCTGATTAAAACTCTCTAAAAAACGACCAAACCTGCATCTTGCACAAAATAACATCCTTTTAAAAATAAAAAATAAAAAAATGCACGTGAACATGTATTTCGTTTCCTAATTTTGAAGCTTGTTTTTCGGATTTGTTCCGGAAAGTCTTTGGTTCATGAAAATTTTTCAATAATTTTTTCATAATTTAAAATTAATGGAGTAAATTCACTTGAGTGTGTAGCCTTTTAAATATAAATAAATCATAACTTTTAATTTTAAATTCGATAAATTTTTTCTAAAACTGTAGTACTCCTCGATTTGGTCCGTTGCTTTTTAAAACAGTGGGTCCCAACGCAACTATCAATCAAAATTATAGATAATGCTCACGCACTTTCATTTTGTATTCATGTCAAACCTAAATGCAGATACCATTAGTAAGTAAAATAAAATTGGGTAAAATGCACTGACATCCCTTGAGGTTTTTTAATAAATGTAAGAATCTCTTTTGAGATTTTGATAAATGTACTGATCTTCTCTAATTTATAAACTATTTAGTAGATTTCTTCATTTTGTTAATTTCCTATTAGCACCGTTAATTTTAATTGATAAAAGACTAAACTACTCGTCTTAAGTCTTTTTAGATTTTTTTTGAATGTATTTAATCTATAATTATATATATACAAATGCATATAGTACAAAATAAGTTTTAAAATTAAAACTTGAAATGCTTAAATTAAATTAGACTTAAGTTATATTTTGGTCAAGTTTTTGTAAATCAATATACTACTTATATATTGATAATTATTTTTTTATAAAAAGAAATTTTATTTATCACTTAATGTATAGTGTTAAGTTTGCATTCCCTATGTATATCATACCTATAGAAGCACATGACCTCCCCTCAAGTATTTTGTTATAAAATTACTTACGCGTCTTATGTTTTAGTAATCATTATTTATTTTCACAAAGATGATATATTTATTTAATATTTTTTTATTTTTTTCCTCTATATGTAATTTATTTAATAAAAAACACATATGCTCCTAATGTATCATATAAAGAAAAAAAAACTCTCATGGGTCTATCAAAAAAATCCATGTAACTTACATGCGATATAATATTTTTTTATTTATTAAAAACCTGAACTATTAACTTTTTGTTGACTTTGTATAATAATTTTTATGTGTTATACTTTTTAGTCAAAATAATTATTTTTAAATTTACATGTTTGGTTAGTTTTTTAGTTTTTACTTGTATTTTATCAATGGGAGATACATGTACATTATTAATTCATCATAATATTTTTATACACATGCATAAATAGAATAAAGATAAATAAAAAGACTTCAGAGTGACAGTTTATTAGTTTTTTATCAATAAAAACTAATGGTGTTAGTAGAAAATTAACAGAGTGAGGGTATGTGGTAAAAACAGTATATTAAGGGGGTTCAGTATATTTATAAAAATCTTAAAGGAGGCCCTTGTATTTGTCAAAAACCTCAAAAGAGGTCAGTGCAGTTGATCAAAAAAAGTTAAGGCATTTGTGTATGAGGAATACTACGTACACACAGATGTTAGGGACACATCCGGATATAGATGTGTCCGAAATCGTTGGATGCACGTGTGGCTCTCAATAATTTAAAAATCTCACTTGCATTTATGATTCCGAACCAATGTTATCGATACCGTACTGTACCGGCCGGTACGTACCGTTTTGGCAAAAAAACGGTACCAAGTACCTCTAGTACCGTACCGTTCTCAATACCGGCCGGTACCGGCCGTACCGGCGAATACCGGCCGTATCGGCCGAATACCGGCCGGTACCGGATTTATTTTTTTTTTAATTTTTTTAAGAATTGCGGAAAAAATTAATTTTTTTTGGCTTTCTCTCTATAATTTATATATATATTGATAGTTGCATTAAATCCGGTACGGTACCCGGTACATGACCGGTACCGGTACCCAAACCGATCCGGTATTCAGAACATTGTTCCGAACATATCTGTGGCCCTCAATAATTTAAAAGTCTCATTTGTATCCAATAATTTTGAACACATCTGTGTTCAGTCTGTATTCCTAACATGTGTATAAAGACTTTCTCTTTGTGTATAAAATTGTAGAAGCTGCTCCACTAGCTATTTGGAAATTATCTCACACGCCCCACTGGACAGATGCGTGCCCTCTAGGTTTTGCTCTAGATTAGGTGGACCATATCAAGAAAATTATTTGCATTTTGGCGTCTCTCTCACCTTATCTCTCAAAAATAAAACAAATTTTCTCAATAGTAGTCTATCATAATTAGTTTGGGACGGAAAGCTAGAGACTCACTATCCAGCCGAAATGGTGCTTCTCTCAGTATGTGTACCTGTGATCTGCAAAAGAATAATCTGTCAAAGAGTCCTCTGCCGCTGTGGCAGGAGAACACTCCGATGATTAAGTCAGGCACAATCTCACAGGGAAAAAGTTAACTGTAAGCTGATATTCTCTATCAGCGAATGAAAACTCTGGAGTATTTTGGCGTACCTCAAATTCGTCATCTGAGGGTGTATTTATAGATTTCCCTGGTGCCCTAACTCTATCTGGACTTTCTTGGGCCCCAATCCTCTTTGGGCCTCCAGTCATGCCCTAATTCTCTTAGGGCTCCACTCTGGCGGAGTGTCCTCTGATGGGACGTGGGAGTCACATCTGTAACTGAATCCGACAAGATCCCACAAGATCCTACCCCATCCATGATTCTGTTTCCTTTTTGGAAATACGGTTATCAGTCGCTTTCTCGGGCTGCCCGTAATCCTGACCGCCTTTCTCAGGTCGGCAATACTTGAGTCCGCCTTTCTCAGGTCGGCATCCCTGTACTTGATTCTGTTACCCAAATATGGGGCGTGATCGGCACTTCTCGTGTCGGCCACTACCTCACGTGATCGGCGCGTGCCTCTGGAAATGTAGTTCGGTCTCGGCCGAACTCTGAAATTAACCGGGTGAGTTAAAGGTAATTTCTCAATTACATTTTACCCCCGTCAATTGCCCCCTAGCTTCGGCTGCTTTGAACCGACTTGGCGAAGTAGTCGAGGCTACGTACTGCGCTCGTGGCGTCCTCTGCTATTCTTGATCGGACGGTTTCTGAACCGTCATGCGTAAGCCTCTGGTGTCGCATTAAAGTCTGATGGGGCATGCAGCAGGCTTTGCGGCTTTTGAGGTCACGCGCCTCCCGCGAGTGTCACATACGTGGAGCGTTTTCACTGGGGGAGGCTTAGGGTCTTATCTGTTCGACTCCCTTCCCTATAAATGCTCGAATCTTCTCATTTTTTCACTTTTCTTCTGCATACTTCCGCCGTCTTCACATCAGAGAAAGAACTCACCTGTTGTCGTAAGTTCTATTTTATCAGAACCTTAGGTTTTCCCTCTTTTTCTTGACCTTTCGTCCCTTTCTGCTGTCTGTAATGGGGATTTTTAGGAGTCTAGTTGACACACCGGAAGGAATGGCAAATTTCCGGCGACGGTACAACATCCCCAACGATGTTGCCGTCGAACTTAATAAGCCGGATACCGCCCGGGATGGGAACGATCCTGACGTCCTTCACGTCCCATTGATGGCGGTTCTGGAGGGCGGGGTTCGGTTTCCACTCAATCGCCTTCTCCGTGAAGTGCTCTGTGGATACCGGCTCCACCCGATGCAGATCTCCGTCAATACATATAGGATTGTCCATAGTATTGTAGAATTAAATAGACTGAACCGAACCAGCGTAGGACTTCGGGAGATCCAATTCTGCTATGACATGGTCAGGAAAAGCCCTAACACCTACTACTTGAAGAACAGACCAAATGAGGAGAGGATCGTTACCTATTTGACGGACTCCAGCCGTGGTAACGACGATGATTTCCTCATCGTTGCTGGCAACTGGGAGATCGGCCGAGATGAGCCTGAGAAACCCAAGTTCCATATCCCGACCCGGTTTGGAGTCATCCGTTAGTACCCCGACCTTGTCTTTCAATTCCATATCTTTTTCTATCTGATGCCGAACATCTTTCGATACTGACTGTTTTTCCCGTCTTATCATGCAGCCACCAACGCCAATAAGTTCCGAAACAGACAGGCGATAAAGCTTGACGAGATAAGGAAGGTCGCCCGATACACAGGATCCTTCGGCAGCAGCTGGGCCCGATCACCCGAAGTGCTTCTCGGATACATTGGGAGCTACCGGGGATACAGCAAAAAGTCCATCCCGGACGCCGACGTCGCTGGTGCCGATCTTCAGAACTGCATTCCGCCTTCCGAGGTTCGGCTATTGGAACCGGTGACAGTAGCGGACGTCGGGAACTTTCCGATCTCGTTTGACTCCGCCCACAGCTCTTTCGATTCGCCTTGTAACCGGGACTCAAGAGACGACCAGGAAGTCGACCAAATTCCCGACTCAATGGCACGAGATCCCAATATTCCGAATTTGCGTGAAATGATTCGGGAACAGAAGAAGAAAAACCCCCAGGTAGGCCCGAGCTCGCAGAGGATGCCGCCGACCTCAGCATCTGGCGAGGCTTCAGATGATGTTCCGCTCATTCTGAAGCGGAAATCAAGGGACCCTCCTCAGGAAGTTCCAGCTGCAACGAACTTGCCGAAAAAGAGCAAGACGGCCGAGAAGGCAAAAGCTGTTGAGGAGGCTGCCCCATGGCGCCCTTCCTTGCTGGTGAATGGGGTTGATCCCGTCACTGTCGCCGACTCGGCGCAAGACCTCGCCGTCACGCAAACCCTGGCGGGTGCGTTGATGTTGCCCAAAGATATCGAGCCTTACGTAGGCACCGATCTCCCGACTTTGATGCGTTCTGTGATGGCCCACGAAGTTTTCGTAAGTATTTTGTCTTGGTTGTTCTTCGGTTGCCTTTATTTGCGATTTCATATCTGCCTTCTGACTTCCCGATCTTGTTACAGGCTGCGCAAAAATCTATGCTGTGCCTGAGCCGCTTCCAGGACTTGGAGACTCGGTACGCCACTATGGAGTCGGAGCTGAAGAATGCCAATGCCTTGTGCTTCAGACTTCAAGAGAGAGTGGCCTCTTCCCGGCAGAAGATTAAGGACGCCGATCTCAAGCTTAAAGATGTTCAGGCCCAGCTTGACGCAGAGAAGATGAGGTCTTCCCAACTGGAGGATCGGATAGCCGATCTTCAAAATCGGCATGCAACCGAGCTGAAGACTTCTTATTCCAGGGGCATGATGGATGCTGCAGCCGACTTCTTGGCGAACCAGTTGCCCGAGCTCCAGGCCGATCTCGTCAAGAAATGCTGGAAAGCTGCCCTGGAAGCCGCCCTGGTTCCGGCTGGTTCTTCTGTGTACTCCAGGGTTCCGTCTGTTACCCAACTGGAGGCTATGGTGCCCGAAACCGAAGAAGAGGGCCAGGCTGCAGCTGGTGAAGGAGAGGCGGGCCAGATTGCCCTTGCTGGTGTCCCTGCTGCTCAACCTCAGTCTGCCGATGAGGATGTAGTTATAGTTCAGGCTGCCGATGTTGCGCCTTAGGATTTTGTTTATTTCTTTCTTTTCTGTAACTCGAGTTTTTGCAACTCATATGTAACCCGACTTTATGAATTAAATGAAACTGTTGTGACTCCTTTTATCTCTATCTGTTCCACATACTTTTCTCAAGTAGTAAATTATTTAAATCAATTTCATACTTTTCTCAAGTGATGACTCTTTTCTAACTTTTCTCAAGTGTGTTCGGGTGTTCTAACTTTTCTCAAGTGTCGAACCGGCTCTGACCTTTCTCAAGTCATGTTGGCTGTTTAACCTGTAGCTAGGCTTAAACAAATACTTTTCTCAAGCATTTTCTGGAGTCCAAACTTTTCTCAAGTATTGAACCTTTCTCAAACTTTTCTCAAATCTGTTCGGCATGATTGTAAACTTTTCTCAAGTGTTGAATCTTCTCAGACTTTTCTCAAATCTGTTAGGCATGATTGTAAACTTTTCTCAAGTGTTGAATCTTCTCAGACTTTTCTCAAATCTGTTCGGCATGATTGTAAACTTTTCTCAAGTGTTGAATCTTCTCAGACTTTTCTCAAATCTGTTAGGCATGATTGTAAACTTTTCTCAAGTGTTGAATCTTCTCAGACTTTTCTCAAATCTGTTCGGCATGATTGTAAACTTTTCTCAAGTGTTGAATCTTCTCAGACTTTTCTGAAATCTGTTCGGCATGATTGCGAACTTTTCTCAAGTGTTGAATCTTCTCAGACTTTTCTCAAATCTGTTCGGCTGGACTCCCCTTGCCCCCTAGCTTCGGTTACTTCGATCCGACGTGGCAGAGTAGCCGAAGCTATAAAGCGTATTCATGATGGGCTTTGTATCGATATAGGGGATTTCCATCCGTGTCTGGCACGTTTTGGAGGCGTGCTCTGTCCGCCATAAATGCGACGTGACCGTTGGTGCTTCAGTAACTCGGACGTGCCTTTTATAAGAACGACGCGCCTTTTCTGCGCGTGTTTTGACGTGGTGCTTCAGCATCTCAGACGCGCTTCACTGATTGGTCCAGGAGTAATGGATCCGACGGTTGGGGTTTAAAGCGTGTGACGCTTCGGATTTACCCACGCAGAACCCTATAAATCCCTAACTTCGTCTTCTTCATTTCTTTCCTTGCTCTACTGTTCTTCTTCCACCTTTTGTAAGTTGTCCCTTGTAGAACTCTTCTTTTTGTCTCTCTTGTTCATTTTTCTTCCCCGCTCATTCTCTGAGTATGGGGATCTTTCGTAAACACTTCGCCTCTCCGGCGAGGATAGCAGAGTTCCGTAGGCATTACCAAATTCCAGACGACGTTTATGTAGAGATTAACAAGCCTGAGACTCATCCTGAGATTCGGGATGAGGACTCCATCCACATCCCTCTCATGGCTGTTATTGAGGGTGGAGTTAGGTTCCCCTTCCACCCTTTACTGCGTAGGGTTCTGTCCTACTATAGGCTGAATCCTATGCAGATATCTATAAACTCATACCGTATAGTCATGGGCATAGTTCGTTTGAACGAGCTGTGCCAAACGAACTTAGATCTCTGGGACATAAACGATAATTATGATATGGTGTATAAAAAAGATGAGAGATGGTATCTGAAGTCGCGTAGAGGCCGAGAGAAGATAGTGACCAATCTCCCTGACTCGAACAGGGGGAACGACGATGACTTCCTCATCGTCTCGGGAAACTGGGAATTTGCTGCCGATGAACCCGAGCGCAAGAGGCTCCCTGTTCCCCGCAGATTCGGGAAACCCCGTTAGTCCCCCATTCTCTTTTGTTTTGATTTCTTCAGCTTTGCCGATCTCATGTTTCTAACTGTGTCGGTTTATTCGTGTGCAGCTTCAAACGCAAATCGCTGTCGGACTTCACAGGCTACACATCCAGAGGATCTGAAAAAAGTTCTTCGGTACAAAGGCGTTGAAGGCCAAGCCGAACCGAGAGCTGCCGAAGTACTGCTGCGATATAACCCGTCTTACAAGGGTTATATCAAAGAGAAGAAGTTCGTTGCCGAGGTGGTAGCTGAGACGTCTTCGGTCGCGGTCCCTGAAGGTGTTCCCTTGCCGTATCTCCGGGAGCCCAGCCGAGTCACGGTTGCTGCTGTGGCCGAACCATCCTCATCTTCATCCTCATCCTCATCCTTATCCTCATCTTCTTCTGAAAGGACGCAGTCTCCGCTTCGGATTACTCTGGTTCCCGAAGAAGAGAGAAACACAGACGCCGAAGCCATGTCTTCAAACCCCGACATGCCGAATCTGAAGGATATGATAAGGCTGAGGAAGACCGCTGCCGCGTCGGAAAAGAAGGTTTCTGGGGTCGTGCCGACTCCCACCGACGCAAAGAAGGTGCCGATTCCCCTGCAGATGAAGAAACCTTCTGGGATCGTCCTGGCTAAGAGGAAGCCAGACGAGGGTGAGAAGCTGCCGAGTCTCCCTCCCTCCGATGCCGAAACCGCCAACGCCGACCGGAAGAGGCGGAAACTGGTGAAGGCACACCAGGCCGGTCCCTCCGAGGAGAAGGGCAAATCAACGGTTCCCGAGAAAGCCGGGACCTGGCCTCCTCCTTTGCTGATAAATGGTACGACCCCTATCACGGCCACTGACACGGTCCGAGATCTGGGAACTACTATGGCTCTGGCCGAAGCCCTGATGCTGCCGAAGGACATAGAGCCTTACGCCGATGAAGAAGACCATGCCGTGCTTCGGCTGACGATTGCGCACAATATTTTTGTAAGTTTCTTATCTCGGTAATAAATTCTGCAAATTCCTTTGTGCTTGTTATAACTCTGATGTTAATGCTGCAGGCGATCCAGAAATCCATGCTTGGCATGAAGAAAGCTCAGGATCGGGCAGAAAAACTTGACAAGGCTGAGGCCGAAGTGAGGGAGTTCAAACTGAAGTTCTCCACTGCTCACGACCAGGCTGAAAATTTCAAGAAGGAGGCCCGAGAGATGGCCAAGCAGGCTAAATCCTCGGAGTACTTCTTGGCTGAGGAGAAGAAGAAGACTGCCGATCTCATGGCCGAACTGACGGCCGTGAAGGCCAAACATGCCGAAGAGATGGCAGAGGAGAAGAAGAGGGCCACCGATCTCACGGCAGAGCATGCTAAGGAACTGGCCGAGGAGGCAAACAAGGCTCGTAAGCTCGGTATGAAAGAAGCTGCTGAGGACATCCTCAATAACCAGATCCCCGAACTGCAGGAAGAGTTCCTAGCATTGGGATGGAAAGCAGCGCTCAGGGCTTGCAATGTGGCCGCTGACTCGGTCCTGTTCAAGGAGATTCCCCACTCCTCTGATCTTCCTGACGAAGAAGAGCCTCTCCCCGAGACCGAGACCAATGGAGCCGACCTCAACGTCGAGGACTATGAAGTCGATGTTGTCGGGGATGGAGAGCCTGCTGCTGAAGAGGGCCGAGCTCAGGATGATCAAGTGGAAATCGTCTGAAGGATTTCCACATTCTATTTTCTTTAAGTCTTTTTATATCCATTTCTGTACTTTCTTCCTGTAATCCGTTTGAACGAATACAATTTGGACTTCTTCTCGGCAATTCTTTTCTTGTTGCATACCTGAATTCTTCTCTTAAAACATAAACTTTTCTCAAGTATGTTTGGTAATTCAGAACTCTTCTCAAGTATTGAATTTTTCTTAGGTATTGAGCCGAGCAAACCTTTCTCAAGTATGTTCGGCTCCTTATCATGTACTTAGGCCCAAACATATTTTTCTCAAAAATGCTGGATACTCATACTCTTCTCGAGCGTGGGGCCGATCAAACTTTTCTCAAGTTTGTTCGGCTGAACACATACTTTTCTCAAGTATGTCCAAAAGTTCAAACTTTTCTCAAGTGTTGAACATCATTATCTAGGATAACACAAAACCAAATTCGCTGAATATCTGATTCGAGCATTGAAACTAGAACTTTTCATTCACTGAAAAAATAATACAAGTGCTGAAATAAAGAAATTACTGATAAAACTTCTTAAGGTTGGAGACATTCCAGGTCCTTGGTATTTCTTTATCCCCCAGATCCTGCAATTTGTAGGCACCCTTCCCGAGTCGGCCAATCACCCTGTATGGACCCTCCCAATTGGCCCCGAGCTTGCCATCAGTTGGATCTTTTGTGTTTCCCATGACCTTACGAAGGACTAGGTCGCCGAGATTGAATTCCCTTTGATGGACTTTCTTGTTGTATGTTCTTGACAGAGTTGATTGATAGGCGGCAAGTCTGATCATGGCCCTATCTCGTTTTTCTTCGGCAAAATCGAGCTCCATTGCCAATGCTTGATCATTGCCACCTTGCTCCATTACTTCTGTTCGGAGAGTCGGGATGCCGACCTCAAGAGGAATGACAGCCTCAGTGCCATAAGCAAGCGAATATGGAGTAACACCTGTAGATCGGCGAGGAGTGGTCCTGTATGCCCATAAAACGAGTGGCAATTCTTCCACCCACTTTCCCTTGGCTTTCTCCAGTCGTTTTTTCATTCCTCCCAGTATCGTCTTGTTCGAAGCTTCGGCCTGCCCATTGCATTGTGGGTACGCCACTGAGGCGTAATAGTTTTTGATCTGATATTGTGAGCAGAAAGCTTTGAACTTGTCTTGGAACTGGGTTCCGTTGTCTGAGACGATGGCGTAGGGGATGCCGAACCTGGTGATTATGTTCTGCCATACAAATCGCTCGACATTCTTTTCGGTGATTTTAGCCAGTGGTTCGGCCTCTATCCACTTGGTAAAGTAATCTGTGGCAACCAACAGATACTTCCTCTCCCCAGTTGCTTTGGGTAGCGGGCCGACGATATCCATTCCCCATTGAGCAAAAGGCCATGGACTAGTGAGGGGTGCCAGATCGGCTGCAGGTTGATGTGAGATCGGGGCGAATTTCTGGCATTTTTCGCACACTTGGACATATTTCTTCGCGTCCTCTTGCATATATGGCCACCAATATCCCTGTGATATAGCACGATGGGCTATGGACCTTCCCCCAGCGTGACTCCCACATACCCCCTCATGAATCTCATACAGGAATTTCTGAACCAGAGTTGGGTGTACGCATTTTAAATAGGGACCGGTGTAAGACTTACGATACAGTTCCTGCTTCGGTGATAGCCAGAAACGTGTTGCTTTGATACGCAGCTTGTGGGCTTCTTTTTTGTCTTCGGGGACGGTTCCCCCAGTGAGGTAGGAGACGATGGGATCCATCCAACTTGGGCCGAGATCGATTTCCAAAGCCTTCTCGGCGATGGGGACGTCGATGCTCGGGTACTCGATGGAATCCACGTATATGGTCCTGAATTTATCTCTGGGTATCGCCGAAGCCAAACATGCCAAGGCGTCTGCGTGGTCGTTCTGTCTTGAGCTGATGTGCGTCATCACCGTTTTCTTGAACTTTGATAACTCCGCTTTAGCCCTCTCTGCATAGGCGGCCATCCTCTCATCTCGGGTGGCATATTCACCACTGAGCTGGTTGAGAACCAGTTGTGAATCACAGAAGACCTCCACATGCTCTGCCCCCAGATTGTGTGCGCACTTAAGTCCGAGTATCAGTGCCTCATACTCGGCGACATTGTTGGAGGCGCTAAAATTCAATCGGAAGGACTGCTCAAAATAACACCCATCTGGTTCTTCTATCACGATGCCGACCCCAGATCCCCTTGAACACGATGACCCGTCAACATACAACCTCCAGTAAGGCGTTTGATCGGGAACTATTTCCCCCTGTTCGGGCATTTCCTCCTCTGAGATTGAAGCGACGATTTCCTCTGGTTCGTGGGAGAATTCCGCAACAAAATCTGCCAGGACCTGTCCTTTTATTGCTGTCCTTGGGAGGAAATTGATGTCATACTCCCCGAGCTCCACGGACCAAGTTGCCACCCTTCCCGACAGTTCCGCTCTTCTCAAGACGGTGCTGATGGGATGTTTGGTCGGCACTTCTATCGTATGGGCCAGGAAATAGTGCTGCAACTTTCTAGACGCCACCACAAGGGATAGGATCAGTTTCTCCAAGGGGAGATATCTTGTCTCCGAATCCAGGAGCGTCTTGCTCACATAATAGACCGGCGTCTGCTCACCATCCTTGTTTCTTAATAGAACCGCACTGACCGCATGCTCGGATACGGCCAGATAAAGTGTCAACACATCTCCCTTCTCGGGAGTTATGATTAGCGGGGGGTTCGCCAAGTAGTTCTTCATTTCTTGGAAAGCCTTTTCACATTCTTCCCCCCATGCATACTTGGACTGTTTTCTCAACAGCTGGAAGAATGGCCGACATCGATCGGAAGATCGGCTGATGAACCTGTTGAGGGCTGCCACCATCCCGGTTAGTCTTTGAACTTCTTTCACAGTTCGGGGACTCTGTAAATTTTGCAAGGCGACAATCTGATCGGGATTAGCTTCTATCCCCCTCCGTGTAACCAGATGCCCCAAAAACTTCCCCGAGCTGACCCCGAAGGCACACTTCGATGCGTTGAGCTTGAGCTGGTATTTTCTCAATACCTGGAAGGTTTTGCCGAGGTCGTTGATGTGGGACTCCGCCTCCTCGGTTTTGATCACCATGTCATCGATGTAGACCTCCATGCTTTTCCCGAGCAACTCCTTGAACATGAGGGTTGCCAAACGCTGATAAGTCGCCCCCGCATTTCTTAAGCCGAATGGCATCACTTTATAGCAGAAGAGTCCGCGGGGAGTAATGAAGGACGTTTTCTCTTGGTCCGGCGCGTGCATAGCTATCTGGTGATATCCCCGATATGCATCCAGGAAACTCATTCGCCGATACCCCGCTGTGGCATCCACCAGTTGATCTATCTTGGGCAGTGGAAAACTGTCTTTGGGGCAGGCTTTGTTGAGGCTGGTGAAATCCACGCAAACCCTCCACTTGCCATTCTTTTTCTTGACCACCACGGTGTTGGATAACCACTCGGGGTAGTGCACCTCTCTGATGGCGTCGGCCTCCAGCAGCCGATCTACTTCCTCTGTTACGGCATCCACATGTTGGATTGCCGGTCTCCTCCTTTTTTGCAACACCGGTTTGTGGGCTGGATCTACGTTCAGATGATGGCATATGATGTCCGGGCTCACCCCAGGCATCTCCTGTGGCGTCCAAGCGAACACATCTATATGCTCCTTGAGAAATGCGACCAGGGCCTCCTCGTCCCGCTCTGATAGTTCTGCCCCGATCAAAAAATACCGCTCTAGATCTGTCTCGTGAGCCGGTACTTGCTTCAGTTCTTCCACAACGCGATCGGCCGGGTTGCGCCCGATATCCTCTATCGTTGGCCGATCTGGGACTTCGATGGACTTCACATGTTCGGCCTTAGGTTTGTGCTTGATGGACGTGACATAGCAGCTTCTCGCTGTTGTCTGATTTCCCCGAACACATTCTATCCCCTTCTTCCCCGGGAACTTTAGCATCTGATGGTAGGTGGAAGGGATTGCCCCCAACCTGTGGAGCCAAGTTCTCCCCATGATGGCGTTGTAAGCAGACGGTACGTCCACCACCAAGAAATCCATATCCATTGTTACTTTTCCTGCTCGGACAGGGATGGTAATGGATCCCAAGGGCCAGACGGCATCGGCACTGAAACCGATGAGCGGTATGTCGGCCTTCTTCAAATCCGCCTTGTCCAGCTGGAGTTTCTTGAAGGCATCGTAGTACAGGATCTCCGTTGAGCTGCCTTGGTCAACCAGGATTCTCTCCGTGTTGAAGGTGCCAAGGAGCAGTGTAATTACCAACGCATCGTTGTGGGGATGTGTTACCCCTTCCAAATCCTTTTCCGAAAAGGAAATGACTGTTTCTTTTTGTGTCTCGGGCTCTTTCCTCTTCTGCCCGAGATGTTGTATATGATGTTCGTGCCCGTCTCGGCGGCGTTGGAGCCGAACTTCCCTCTCATCCAGAACTGGGGTTGCAGCGTGTATGACGTGCACAGTCCCAGTTACCATTACCTCTTCCTCAGAGGATTCGGCTTCCATCGACTCCGGTTGAACCACTTGTTGCCTCTGTTCGGCCACAAAACGTCGGAGATGCCCGGCTTCAACTAGTTCCTCTAGGAACTGTTTAAGCGCCTTGCATCTTTCTGTCATATGGCCGTTTCTCCGGTGATAGCTGCACCAATCTATGTTCGGGTCACGCTTCACCATCTCTCCCGACCCAGCTGGCCACTTCCAAAAAGGCTCATTCTTCAAAGGATAAATCATCCGGTAGATCGGGGTGTTGAAAACCGTGCGTATGGCTTTATACGCCTGAGCTCCCGGCGGCTTTCGCTCCTTTAGTGCTCGTGACACTTCGGCCACCTCAACTCTAGGCCTCTTGGCCTCGGGCACCATTACCGCATTCCGATGCGCCTTTGCTGCTGGCCGCTCTTTGTCTCGGCGGATTTCATCTTCAAACTTGGCGTATTTCTCGACTCTGCTCATCAAGTCGGCAATGGTGCTTGGGGGATCAATGGTGAGTGACTCCCTGAGCCGATCTCGGTAAGATAGTCCCAACCTGAAGGATTCCACGGCGTAGGCCTCTGTGCAATCCCCGATCTCATTGTAGGTGGCCCAGTACTTGCTGGCGTACTGCCTGAGATCCTCTTCTGGTCCTTTTCTCAAGGCCAGAAGCGTGTTCACGTATTTTTTCTGTGCTCGGTTAGCCACAAATCTTTTGAGGAACTGATCCGCCAGTTGCCTCCAGCTTGTGATTGATCTCGGCGGCAGAGCCTGAAACCAATTTAGGGCTATTTCTCCCAAACTCAGTGAAAACACCTTGCAGTAGAGGCTGTCTTGGCCCACATAGATCATCATGGAGTTCACGAATCCTTTGATGTGAGTCATCGGATCCGTTCGTCCATTGTAAATTGTGAATTTCGGAGGGACAAACTTTCTGGGTAAGTCCTCCGTTTCTATCTGAACTGACAGTGGCGATACTGCCAGCTGCTGTAGTTCTTTGTGGTTTGCGTCGTCCTCTGGACGGTTGAGTCCCAGCTGCTGATTCAGCCAAGCTCTCATGTCGGTCGGTGGAACCAATGGCGGCAGAGGCTGGTTTGGAAGCTTCTGCTGGGCGTCTGGGGCTGATTCTGCCCTCTGATTCAGCCATTCCCTCATGTCGGGAAGCGGCCGCTCCTGAGGCGGTCCGCCTCTGTGCAATGAAGCCCCCACCTGCCTTTCTCCTCCTCGAGGCCTTTTGCTGGCTTCATGTCGACTGCCCTGCCGAGATGGCCCAGTCTCAGAGCGCTCGTCGTATCTAGATACCGACTGGCGGACTGAATCTCTGTGTTTACGGAGAGTTTGGTTTTCTCTCTCCATGCGTCGTATGTAGCGGCGCATGTCTTCTACTTCTTGATCCCTCCTTCGGATCCGATCGGCATTATCACGTTCTTCGTCTCGGCGGGACCGTTCATGAGTTCGGGATTCTCTCCCTCCCTCATTCCGGGATTGAGTCTGGGATCTGTCCCTGTTTTTTGACCGTTCCGCTTCTCGCGGACGATCTGGGCGTTGCTCCAGATGCAACGGCGTGGGTAGCGCAGGAGCTCCCGACGTATTGGCGGATAGCGGAATGGTTGGAAGCAACACCTGTTCTCCAGGTTGCTCCCCTACTATTTTTGGTGGAGGGACCCTCGGAATCTCCCTTCTAGGGCCCTTTGTTTTGTGTGGAACTGGAGGGGGGGACCTTGATCTCCCCTTCACGTCACGTTCCTTCCCCTGGTCTTTTCTCGACATCTCAGCCATGAATCTTTAGCTTTCCCACAGACGGCGCCAATTGTAAGGGGGTTGATTTAGAAAATCGGGACGGAAAGCTAGAGACTCACTATCCAGCCGAAATGGTGCTTCTCTCAGTATGTGTACCTGTGATCTGCAAAAGAATAATCTGTCAAAGAGTCCTCTGCCGCTGTGGCAGGAGAACACTCCGATGATTAAGTCAGGCACAATCTCACAGGGAAAAAGTTAACTGTAAGCTGATATTCTCTATCAGCGAATGAAAACTCTGGAGTATTTTGGCGTACCTCAAATTCGTCATCTGAGGGTGTATTTATAGATTTCCCTGGTGCCCTAACTCTATCTGGACTTTCTTGGGCCCCAATCCTCTTTGGGCCTCCAGTCATGCCCTAATTCTCTTAGGGCTCCACTCTGGCGGAGTGTCCTCTGATGGGACGTGGGAGTCACATCTGTAACTGAATCCGACAAGATCCCACAAGATCCTACCCCATCCATGATTCTGTTTCCTTTTTGGAAATACGGTTATCAGTCGCTTTCTCGGGCTGCCCGTAATCCTGACCGCCTTTCTCAGGTCGGCAATACTTGAGTCCGCCTTTCTCAGGTCGGCATCCCTGTACTTGATTCTGTTACCCAAATATGGGGCGTGATCGGCACTTCTCGTGTCGGCCACTACCTCACGTGATCGGCGCGTGCCTCTGGAAATGTAGTTCGGTCTCGGCCGAACTCTGAAATTAACCGGGTGAGTTAAAGGTAATTTCTCAATTACATTTTACCCCCGTCAAGAGGTATATTCCCTCTTAAGTCTCAAATTCGAAATCTCTCAAGTGTTATAAACTCTTATGAGGTCAGTCTATACATGGTAAAAAATAAGATCAAATACTCATCGATTTACCAAAACAGGACATACAATGTTTCACTTAGAAAAAGATAGAAGAAACCCAAAACGACCCTAGATGTAGACATCCCTTTACCCAAAACCACAAATTTAGACATCAGTTAACAGATACTTCCACTTTCAATTATTTGTCATGAAATAATTAATATCCACAAAACAGTTCTAATTAGTTGCTGCTGCTCATGAAGTTGACATATGACTTTAATTTGTGAGTATGAGATATGATAAGTCATGAATCATCTCTAAAAGATTATGATTGAATCATGGAAATTGCTAGCTAGGCTTTTCTTTATTTAGGGAATATTAGGTATGTGTCCAAGTTTCCAACAGGCATTTTTCATGGATGATATTAAAAGGGGTAAACAGGAGCAATGGAATATGCTTTAATCATGTACCTTGAGAACTATTCCATGCCAACTTTCAGATATTATCTGAACCAAATTTCAGTTGTTTTTTTTTTTTTGTTATGGGAGTAACCACAATCATTTGTAACCACAATCGAGTTTTGAACTCCAAACTCGACAAACTAAGTGGGTGTTTGGGTAAAATGATTTTAGTGAATTGAGAATTCTGATTCTGAATTAACTAAGTGTTTGGGAGGATTTTTGAAAATGCAAAACATGCATAATAAATTGTCCCAACTTCAAAAATAAGTCTGGAGATATTTTTGAAATTTACCTGAATTACGTTTCCATTTATGAAGATAAAAGTAAAAAAAATTAAATTTTTAGTATATTTCTCAAAATAGCCTTAAAAAGTTTACAGAGGATGCTAACTAAGTGAACTACGGCTCGGTCATGACGTCAGTGTCGATGGCATTGTCGTTGACTGGATATTCAAATTTATCGGTCCCATCTTCAAAACCTAAAGTGAAATGTTAGGGACAGAAAAATTGCACCATCAGCTAGAGGCTTAATAAATAATCATGCCTATTATTCGATACTATATGATGATGCACAAAATATGAACCGGTAACAATAGCAAGTAAGATGTCCCATCAAATTGTTTTAAATAATTAAGATGATATGGACAAGTCATGTATCCCTAATTGTGTCAATTACCACGTCCGACTAGATCATCAATTTATTATCTGAGAGTGATATTTCTGTTATCTATGATCTCAATCCCTGTGTTTCGATCATTGTGTTCACAATTGTTAGTTTTCATACGTCACGCTTTCAAACATTATGCTCCCGATGACTATTTTTTGGTTCATCGTCTCCGAAAACTATCGATGACTATGTTTTTGGATCATCGTGTCCGAAAACTATCTTGACTCCTAACCTCCTTGCAACCTCAACTAAACTAAATGAAGAAATAGGGACGATGCGGCTCAGAAATGTAGTCTAGTTCAAGACATAATTTAGCTCAAGGCAATACACGGCTTAAGACTTAACTCGGGTCAAGACGTTGTTTAGCTTAAGACATAGGTCAGCTCAAGATATAGTACGACTCAAAACATCCTATCCTCGTCTCTTTACTCAATAGGCATCCAATACGAGAGTGAGTGTTCACGAAGTCCAAGTCACCTAACTATATTGAATATGTTCGGTTGAATTGGGGTGATCTTAAGGTCTCAATCATTGCATATCAAAATTATAAGCAAAAGTCATGTACCTTATATTAACATTATCAGTTGAAATGTTATGCTGTTCCTACATTGATTATCACATCATTTAACTCAAGTTGTACCATCATAAAGGAGATAAGTATATAATGACATATAATGAAATTTAATAATTATGATTAAGCATTCATTAAGATTAATGTAAATACGTTTAATCTAATGTTAGATGCATTACTTGAAAGGGGTGAAATCAAAAGTTTATGAAATTTGAACCGGTTGAAATAAGTCTCAAACTCTATGAATAATATATGTGATCCAACCATCACTAGAGATAACTTCTATGTTTTATAAATGGCAATCTAAGCAATTATGTGAGGTCTCGGGGTCCGAAACTACAAAAATAGGTAACGTCAGTGGTGTTGTAAAATTTTAGTTTACATTATAAGTATGAAAACAGGGTATCAAATCAACTTCAAATGTCCTAAAATTTAATAGTCAGAGTCGTAACAGGGTGATTTTGTAGTTGGACCAAAACTTAAATAGAAATCTGAAGAAAAAAATTCTTGGCAAAACTATTTTCAACCAGTTGAGACTTCATTAATTTTTCATAAATAAAAAATGTGTGTTTTCCAACTGGTTGAGGGGTAGTTTCAACCGGCTTAAGGGTCATCTTTTACCTCAAGAAATTTAATTTTTTTCACCATTTTGAGCTCCGTAAAACTCTTAGGTGTTCTCAAAACACAATAACAACATCTGGGATGAGATTATATTTTTTACCTTAATTCCGGAGATTGAGCTAAAAAACAAACTTGAATCTTATGTACACAAACTCCTCTCTCTCTCTCTCTGTCTCTCTCTACTGTAAAATCTTTATTTCTGTCTCCCTCTATATCTCTCTGAAACTTGTAATGGCAATATTGTGTAATGGAAAAGGCGATGAAAATATTATTTATATGAAGATTTGGAGGAGGAGGAGAAAGAAAGGAGTTGTTTCATGTTAGTGTAAAATGGAGAAGTGGAGGAGGAATGACTATGTTAGCGTAACTATTAATTTTCCAACTAAAAACGCAAGAAGTGATGTTTGAGTGATATTTTTGAGTTCTTGTAATAATATTTTTTTTAAGACTTTTATTTACTTAAGCACATGTTATTTGAAATTTTAAATGATTTATTTTTTTATTTTTTTAAACTTGTAACGTGGCGTAAGAGGACCAAATCTTAAAGTTCTCTTCAGGCCACTAAAATATCGAGTATAACCATGAGGAAAAAATGTGCAAAAACTAAAACCAAGTTTAAGCGGCATCTAGCTAGCTCAAGTTATCTAATTAACCTTTCCGGTCCTGATTAAAACTCTCTAAAAAACGACCAAACCTGCATCTTGCACAAAATAACATCCTTTTAAAAATAAAAAATAAAAAAATGCACGTGAACATGTATTTCGTTTCCTAATTTTGAAGCTTGTTTTTCGGATTTGTTCCGGAAAGTCTTTGGTTCATGAAAATTTTTCAATAATTTTTTCATAATTTAAAATTAATGGAGTAAATTCACTTGAGTGTGTAGCCTTTTAAATATAAATAAATCATAACTTTTAATTTTAAATTCGATAAATTTTTTCTAAAACTGTAGTACTCCTCGATTTGGTCCGTTGCTTTTTAAAACAGTGGGTCCCAACGCAACTATCAATCAAAATTATAGATAATGCTCACGCACTTTCATTTTGTATTCATGTCAAACCTAAATGCAGATACCATTAGTAAGTAAAATAAAATTGGGTAAAATGCACTGACAACCCTTGAGGTTTTTTAATAAATGTAAGAATCTCTTTTGAGATTTTGATAAATGCACTGTTCTTCTCTAATTTATAAACTATTTAGTAGATTTCTTCATTCTGTTAATTTTCTATTATCACCGTTAATTTTAATTGATAAAAGACTAAACTAATCGTCTTAAGTCTTTTTAGATTTTTTTGAATATATTTAATCTATAATTATATATATACAAATGCATATAGTAAAAAATAATTTTTTAAATTAAAACTTGAAATGCTTAAATTAAATTAGACTTAAGTTATATTTTGATCAAGTTTTTGTAAATCAATATACTTCTTATATATTGATAATCATTTTTTTATAAAAAGAAATTTTATTTATTACTTAACGTATAGTGTTAAGTTTGCATTCCCTATGTGTATCATACCTATAGAAGCACATGACCTCCCTTCAAGTATTTTATTATAAAATTACTTGTGCGTCTTATGTTTTAGTAATTATTATTTATTTTAACAAAGATGATATATTTATTTAATAACTTTTATTATTTTTTCGTCTTTTATATGTAATTTATTTAATAAAAGACACATATACATCCTAATGTATCATATAAAGAAAAAAACTCTCATGATCTGTTAAAAAAATCCATATAAGTTACATGTGAAATAATATTTTTATTTTTTATTAAAAACCTGAACTGTTAACTTTTTGTTGACTTTGTATAATAATTTTTATGTATTATACTTTTTAGTCAAAATAATTATTTTTGAATTTACATGTTTGGTTAGTTTTTTATTTTTTACATGTATTTTATCATTGGGAGATACATGTACATTGTTAATTCATCATATACATGTACGTGTGTGTGTACATGTATATGTACACACATATAATATTCTTATACACATGCATAAATAGACTAAATATATATAAATAAATATAAATAAAAAGACTTAAGAGTGGCAATTTATTAGTCTTTTATCAATAAGAACTAATGGTGTTAGTAGAAAATTAACAGCGTGAGGGTATCTGGTAAAAATAGTATATAAAGTAAGGGAGTTCAGTATGTTTATAAAAATCTTAAAGGAGGTCCTTGTATTTGTCAGAAACCTCAAAAGAGGTCAGTGCAGTTGACCCAAAATAAGGCATCTGTGTATGAGTAATGCTACGTACACAGATGTTAGGGATACATTCGGACATAGATGTGTTCAGAACTATTGGATGCACGTGGAGCCCTCAATAATTCAAGAGCCCTACTTGCATCAAATAGTTCTGAACATATCTGTGTCTAATCTGTGTTCCTAAGGTATGTGTATGAAGGCTTTCTCTTTGTGTATAAAATTGTAGAAGTTGCTCCACTAGCTATTTGGAAATTATCTCACACGCCCCACTGGACAGATGCGTGCCCTCTAGGTTTTGCTCTAGATTAGGTGGACCATATCAAGAAAATTATTTGCATTTTGGCATCTCTCTCACCTTTATCTCTCAAAAATAAAACAAATTTTCTCAATAGTAGTCTATCATAATTAGTTTGGGACGTCACGTAGTAATGCGCTTGAGAATTAACATTATTCAATTGGCACTTGTGGGATTAACATAAGAAATTATGTTGGACGGTGCTATTATTTTTATGGAGTTAATTTGTACGGGCTAAAAGGTCTAGTTTCAAATAGAGTCCCACAAGTGGACGGTAAAATTGGTTCTCCAAGAATTAGTTGACATTAAGCTGTAATAATTCTAAAACTGACAGAATACCTCAACTATAAAAAACATAGAGAACTAGTTGAAATTGGCACTCCTGAATATGGGGTTAATTTGAAACCACAGAACAACCAAACTTTAATTTCATAATTAGTAAAATATGAGTTTGAATTATAGAATACTGAAAGAAAAAAAAAACATTTTGAAAGAACATTATATAGCACTAAAAATCTAGTCTAAGTAAACCACGGTGGTATGGGATCTTCTTCTGGACTGATGTCGTAATTGGTGACTGAAAACTCGGATTTTTCTGGTTCGTATTTGGTACCTGACCTGAAATGTCAGGGACAAAAAAATTACACCATGAGCGATAAGACTCAATAAATAATTCTACTCATACTTTTCAATTTATGTACATGATTAGAGTTTGTAGGAATGCGCAATGAATATCGAAAGCAATAACATGCATGTAAGTGCAAAAATTTATCATCAGACTGCAATTAAGGTGTCATGTTTTGTCACGACCTAAATCTGGGGCTAACATTCGTAACTGGCCAGTGAATCTATCTCACCACGGGTTTTCCGTATCGCCAGTTAAGATACTAATTCTTTTTTTTTTTTAAATAAGAAATGAAAGAGTGCGGAGTGTTATTAAAATACCCACCATGGCTTCTATTGATTACATCAAAAGATAAGCAGTACACATTAAATTTATTACAAATCATCGGGCCCATGAGGTCCATAATAGTAAAACGACAAATTATTCGAGTACCATGTCACATCACGATAATTATTACGTGCTTAAAATTGAAATACTAAAATAACTGAATAATGAAAAACTACGATAACTGGCATGGTGCCTAAGTGCATAACTTTATCTGTTTACTTAAGTTTGCCTGAAAAGGACAAACGAATTCAAATGGTAATTTCGAATACCAAAATTATAGGTTTTCATCATGAAAAATTTACAGTTTATAAATATGCTTCAAAATCAGAGCAACAAACATATAACGATTTTGTTATGAAATTCGAGTGCAACTCCAAGTTGTAAACTTATAAATAAACATCGTATTGCAGAAAATAGCATACTAGGATATCATTTATCATGCCAGTATATGAGGGAGCGACCCTACATAAATGAAAATGATATCACGTCCACAACATATCTGGCCGTGTGTTCTAATTCGCCCTTATTTCAAAACTCATTAATTCGTTAATAAGGTACATATATAGAGAGACACACACACAGTATTTAAGCTTCTAATAAAACATCTCTCATTTTGCCAGATTGAGTACTAACATGTTTTTAAGGGTTCTCGTGAAAAATTAGCTCAAAATATTATCGGGTAGAACTTGATCCAATCAGTTTTTTATAAAATTATTTTTGTTAGCATTTATAAACAACTGCTTGTATCAAGTTCTTTCGGGTATTGTTTTAAGCCAATTTTTCGCAGGTACCTTTAAAACATGTTTTAAACATATTAAACAGTTCTGATCATCAATATTTGATCAGGAAATGAGAAGTTCTCATTTTAGCAAAATGAGGGATACTTTATTAGAAGCTGACTCTCTCTCTCTCTATGTGTGTGTGTAGCATTAATAGAAGATGTATATTCATGTAAAAGGACTATGTATATACCGAATATGCATTAAAGAAGGGTGACATTTAAATTTGCGTACACAAATTTTATTTATTTTTACATTCTTGGAAATAAAGTTTGATATTCTTAACAAAATAAGGAAAATCATAAATGATATCCTCCATGTCCGCCACTCATTGACTAAACATATTAAGAAAATATTTAATTTAGAATGAACGTAAAAATATAGGAAAAGTAGAAAATTAAATAAGATGAAGATGAACATGTAAGCAGAGTTTGTATGCTTATTGAAAACTTGTGAATAACTAAATATCTATGTTATTGTAAAAATCTAATTTTGTTCTTTTCGGATTTCAAAAATAAAAGAATGGACCCACTAAAACATGTATCATGTGATCGAACGTATTATTCTCTCAGATGAATAAGTTTGCATAAGAACAAATTTTAAAATAATTTTTTGAAAAAGTTAAAAATAGTCAAGGAAATTTAAACAATATTTTCAGAGGGTTAGTGTGTTAGTAATGATGAAAAGTTAAATCTTTACCTTAGATAAATTTAACTAAGCACTTAAGATAAACTATAAAATACTTTTTATTTTATATTACAGACTAATTAATAAAGAGTGAGGTCAGAGTTGGAGCAAACCCACTGTATTGCAAGTTGCAACTGGGTGCCCAACAAATTCAGTCACTTCAACTGCATAAGCCTTCTTTCAAGTTTTTTAGTTTTAAGGCTTTTGTTTTTATTATTTCCTGTAGTGCGTGTAGTACAAGCAAAACAATTTAATTCGGTTCGCTTTGCTCTTAAAATTATATCGTTTTGATTCTCATGCATTTTAATAACAATTCGCGTGAGGAGTTAAAACGATGTAGTTTTGAGTGCAGAGCGGGCAAAAATTATGTTCTTTTAACCGCACTACATGCGCTACAAAAAACTATACTATAGCCTCTTTGAATTCAGATATTATATGCAATTGTCGCACAACTTTGGGTGTGGGCCGAGAGAGACCTTGAGAAAAGTTTATTTTTCAATTTACAAAATAAATAAATATCTTGATTAGGACCCGAGTCCTCTCCAATTTTGGGAAAAAAATATCAATCTAGTTTTGGGCATTTGAACATTATCACTGAACTAAAATCGTTTATTTTATAAAACTCGTACATAATTCAAATCTTCCGAAAAATTATGTTTACTAAAAGTTAAGAAATTAATAATTTTTACATATTTATCTTAAATACACGGATTCTGATTTAGTGAATGTGTATGTTTTTTCCCCATTATGTATGTGCTCTAAACTCCAAATCAAGAGATTAATGATTGTTCCGTATTTATATTAAACATGGGTTTTGATTTAGTGTATTCATATAACTTTTTGAAAATAAATATATTCTAAACTTTATATCAATTAAATACCAATTTACATATTTTTTTTGCAGGATTAAATTTCTCAGTAAACTCTACAAAATAAACTATTCTGATAATTAAAACGAGTCCAAGGTGGGGCCGAAGATACCAAAACTAGACGCTTTTAATATCTTCCAAAATTGGGGAGGATTATTTTTCTTTTAAACTATTCGGATAATTATAGTTTTTGAAATTATACTATCAGAGCTCTGGAGATGAGGGCCTGTAGTGAGTGAGTCTATTTGACCGTCCATTTCGACAACGGACGTTCAGATTCAAATAAGTATTTATTAATTATTTTTATAAATAAATATTAATTTGAATCTGAATTGTCCGTTGTCGAAATAGACGGCCGAATGAGCTCACTACACCCATGTAGTAAGAACAGGCGCCAATTTCGTGGATGCTGCTCATGTGATGATTTTTTTATATAACTCATGCGATACAAAATAGAGTTTATAAAAATATCACTAGACAATTTACACCGTTCATTTGATAGATTTTGATATATTTATTACCCTGCAAAATTTTAAATTGTCTTTTTATAAAATTTATTTTGCACATTCTTATTGAGCACTCTTTATAAATTTATGTTATAATTTTAAATTTTATAATTTACAGTTCACAATTTAAAATTTAAAAGATAATTCTCTCTTAAACATCTCATTGTTTGTTTGTGGGAAGTTTGGATACCTTATTTATTTATTTATTTGTTGAGGGGACCGCTGATCGTGAAAGTACCGTTGATGATGAATGACGATAAGATTTTCTGTTTTTTTTCACTTCACAAAAGGACAGGAATTAGTGGAACCCTCTATTCCCCTCCCCAACTATTATTGCATCGGTTAGGCGATATTTTTATCAATAAATTATCGTAACGGTTGATTTATTATTTTTTAATGATTCAATAAATATATGTATTAATGTCTCATCGGGAAAAACTCGTTATATAATTTATTAAAAATACAATGTAAAAATTTGTCAAAGACTTTTTAGTTCAAATTTAATTTTAAATAGGACTTTCGCAAATGGATAATATAATTAATCCTTCGAAAATTAATCGGCATTAGATTAAGAATAATCTTAAAATCAACCGAATACCTCTATTGTAAAAATTTAAAAAAAACGAAAAATACATCGAAACAATAACACGTAGAGAATTATGGCACCAAAAAATTGAGGAGAAGACCTTTTTTTTTTTTAATTCAAAAGATAATCCTATTTTCACATTAGCGACAAACCTAATGATGTGCTAAGTGTATCATTAAGCCTTCCACAATTGAATAGCTTTACTAAAATATTTTAAACGTCCACTATTTGTCCATGTGGCACGGATAAGGACTTCAAGGTGGGACCCACGTGACGACTGCATACACGTGTTGGGTAGTGAAAGGAGGAGGACTTTGGGAGGGGTGATACCCACGTGGAGCCTGGGCCCTGATTGGATGCAATTGGCGTCTAGTCAAACTAAATGGGTTCTGTGGGGTCCACTTTGGATGAGAGTGCATATCCGACGTGGATGAATCCTTCCTTGTTTTTTTCTTTGGAAATGCATCTCCACTCAACCTCCCTCGAGCGTGTGAAACACGGAGATAATCTATAACAAGAGTATTTATTAATCACGAATTCGGAAATGATTTTACTTCCCATCTTTTATGAACAGTCCTCAATCATGAAAACTACAAATCATAGGACAATTTGTCCTATGATTTGGAAATGCATCTCCACTCAACCTCCCTCGAGCGTGTGAAACACGGAGATAATCTATAACAAGAGTATTTATTAATCACGAATTCGGAAATGATTTTACTTCCCATCTTTTATGAACAGTCCTCAATCATGAAAACTACAAATCATAGGACAATTTGTCATTTCAATTTTTTACACAATAAAGGGAGCAATTAATAATTGAATTTAAATTTAATGAGCCTTGAATCAATTGTGTCTTAATTAATAACTATTTGATTTTGAGAGTAGAGTTAATGACACTTAATACACGATGATGACAAATCTTTTTACTTTTCAATGTTACCCTTACTTAAAAATTTAGAAATAATATTCTTTAACCCTTTAATTTACTATAAAAATCTAGTTAAATTATTAAAGAATTTCTAAGAAAAGATAAATAAATACTATCATTTGTTTTCTTTTTTCAATTCAAAGTGATAAATTTTATTCATTCGATAAAAAAAAAAACTAGTTTAAAAAGAGCACGCCAATTTAGGCACTTAGCATTTCAAACGATGTGTAGTCCAATGGTCATAGTTGAAAACATGAATGAATATCTAAAACAACAAAAATATTTGTAAATTTAAATTTTCTATTAGCATTTTTGAAGAAAAATACACTTTGAGTGAATAATATTTTTTGTACTTATCTAAAAAGAATTGAGAAAGGGTAATGTTGGTAATATCATTATAGTTATTGCTACAATAAATATAAGTAGTTAAGAAACATCACTCATTTAATAAGTACTATAAATTAACTTGTTGACTTAATAGCTTTTAGTAATTAATAACATCGTTTATTATACCCTTAATATGTGCTCTCGGGGCACCATTTAACATTTACCTTTTACAAATCTTTCATCTGTCGATCTGATTGTATTAGAGAATATTGATGACCTCGAATTAGCTCATCACTCAGTTGCTCGAATATAGACACTTAGCAATAGATCCTAGATTGTCAGTTGACACTTTGTCATTTAGGACCAAATGTTACTTGGCAAAAACAAATGCTTCACGAGAGCTACTCGGTAAGATTTCGCAATTGAAGCCTAAGGGTGCTTCGAATCGCAAAGGCATAGCTCTCACTAAATGGACCGCTCCTCCCCAAAAAGGAAGGAGGGGCGAGATCGGTAGTCATTAGCCCCATAATATCCTCTACCATTCACCCTATAAAAGGGATCAATAGAATAAGGCCAAAATACATTCTTTAATCATTGTATAAGCACTAAGTCGTATACTCTCATATACCAATGATATAACTTGATCATCAAAGGATCTTTGGGCAGAAAACACCCTTGGTCTGTGGTCTTGTGTGCAGGAACCTTGGAAAAAATTTTGAGATTTGTTATTTAGTTTTTGGCGCAATGAGTTTGACACCGTATGTAAGAAAAGATTCAACTTTTTCTGTAAAAACAAATTTAATTGAAGGACTAAAGACACAAGGGTGACTACTAAATTCGACACATCCCAAGCAGGTCGCAGGAAGCGAGTCTCAAAACTCCTACCCTCTAGATGACCAAGGACATATCTTGATGCAATTGGTAATCCAATTAATGGAGCAAAATGAAGACATGGCTAGGCAGTTTCAATTGGAAGCACTGCCATCACCACCACTACTAGTTGCTAACTAGCAAAAAATAACCAATCAAAGATTTCAATAACAAAACTCGGATAAGGGAAAGAGGAAAAAGTCGAGAAGTGGAAGCCAATAGTTACACAGAAAGAGGAAGGGAGGAAAATCGTCGCAAACCAGAAGGACATACTAATACTAAAATCTCGATAGCACAAGAAGAGAAGATTAAAAAGCTTCTCAAGAAACTCGGAGGCATAATGAAGGAGATGAGAGAAAAGAGAGGCTTGGCGATTGACAACCCAATGCAAAAAACTGCTATCCCTTTCACAAACATGGTAAAGAGGAAGCCCATTCCACCGAAGTTCAAAATGCCACAAATGGGCCTCACTGGCGGTTTAGAAGACCCTCTAGACCACCAAAAGACTTACAATGTCTACATGACCTTCCACACTATGTCGAACAAGATCATGTGTTGAGCTTTCACAACAACTCTCAAAGGCTCGGTCAAGGTTTGGTGGAAGCTGAAGTTAGGATCCATAAATGATTTCAACTAGCTCAAGGAACTATCTATGGGCCAGTTCTATGGTGGCCGCCCACCATGCCGACCAACAACATACCTCTTAACATCAAGTAGAGAATGGAAGAGCCATTCAGGGAAAACCTCAAGTGCTTCAATGACGATGCACTAATGGTGGACGAGGTTGACGACAATATTATCCTTACAGTATTTATGGAGGGACTTTAACAAATCAAGTTTTTCTACCACCTCTCCAAGAGTCCCCCTTGAGCATGGTTGAGTTTATGACCAAGGCTTAGTAAAACACAACACGGAGGATGCAATGATAGCAAAAATGGGGCAAGCAAAAAAGTTCAATACAAAAAGACATGAGCCAAAACTAGTCAGACACCAAGAAAAAAGAAGAAAATCTTAGTATAGAAGTCAGGATGAGCAAAGGAGGATCTATGATAGATTGGAGAGGTTCACACCAGTCACCACTCAACAATCTAGTGCAGCAAGTTCTAATGCAGATTTCCAATGACCCAGAAGTACACTAACTTTAGAGAATGAGGTCAGATCCTAAAAAGATGGAGAAAAGAAAATATAATAGCTTCCATATGGACCATGGCCACTCTTCTAAATAAATGTGTATAACACCTTCTATGATGGAGTTAGAGTTTATTGTTCTAGACAAGATAACTGAAGGAGAAGTATGACTATGCCAACCTCTAGAAGATGTGCTCAGATGGATAAAAACCTGTGCCAGCAATACGTATAAATTGCAACAGCCAATTGACTATTGGACAGGCACAACTTAAGATGTGTAATGGTAAGTCTCGACATGTCGTCATAGACACAATTCCATTAAACAACTTCTCTCGAGTTAGATTGTTACAATTTGACAACGTGAAGTCAAATGACAATGTTACAGGTCTGCTAACTAGAGGGTTAAATAGAGAGCTAGTGTAAAGCATCGACAGGAATGTGGCTAAAGCCTGTGATGTTAAAAATTACCGTGATGGAAACCCTACCTTGTTGACGGGAGATTCCAAAATCAAGGTTCAGTGAGATAAACTAATTGCGTGTGGTTACGGAGATCACTGAGAAGATTGATTCTCCTACCGATTCATATGGTGCAACAACGAAGTTGTTAAGGATAAGCAATTGTTATTTGCTTTGAATTACGCATATGCATTGGAATTGAGATTCTTAGTGGAGTATTTGAAATACTCATGATAAGAGGTCATGTATGTGAGTGTGAAGTGGAGCTGCTTTAATAAGAATTTGAGAAGGCAAAATTCTTAAAACACTTGGAACCAGGATGGGTGTTTAAGGCCAAAACGAACACAACAGTGAGAACTAAATTGTGTTAGGAGAAGTTCTTGTTTGAAGTTTGTTGTCTCGGTTTATACAAACAGCAGAACAATTCAAGATATCTCGTTTACTAGTCAGCCAGTAAATCCGATAGGCTTTTACAAGGGAAGATTCAAGGCCAAAAAACTACTTATCCTATGCAGAAATTATTTGATGTGCTCTCTCTCCGAGTTTACTTTGTAATTTATAATTTTTGTCAACTTCATTCTTGCGGGAGATTGTTGAAAATTTTGAAGGGTTGTGAATGAAATTAGGACACCAGAAGATCTCACGAGACAACAGAACGTCTCAACAGTTACAACCTATTCATGGTTGCATTGATGTCCATCAATAGCACAATTGATATCTGTTTATCCATCTATTTTTATGATTTCGGCGATTTTATGAACTTTAGGATTCTATATATAGTGAATCCTATTTTTTGTTCGAGATGCAACAAAACAACTTGAAAATTTTGTCTATACGATTTTCATTCTTTCGATTTTTATGATCTTTTGTGGAGAGAGAAAAGACACAGTTAACTCGATAGGCGGTCGAATGGGTGGTGTTCCATTGGCAAGTGAGTTGTTTTATCTTAGAAGACAAGTGCCGGAGCAATCCTCCAACACCCATGAGAGGCAGCGACTCTATTTTAAGAGAACTGCGATATACATAAGTCGGTTTGGTAATTTATTTTATTTTCCAAATCTGTATTGAAATTATGCTCTGTAATTCGATTGTCGATTAATAGAATTATTTTTAGAATGGATCCGATCAACTTATTTGTATATTTTTTCTTACAGTAATCTCATCCTGTATTTCTCTATTTTTACAAAGAAATGGGGGTTGAGGATTTCTGTACAATATTTCTTTTGCTAGGTACTAGCCTTAACATGTTAGTGGTAATAAGTTAGAATATACTGAGGCTCCATTTGGCTTCTTGTTTTCATTTGACTTATTTTTTGTCTTTATTCAAATTTTTTTTGTATTTGTTATTTTTATGTCATTTTTTCGTGGATTATTGGTTCGTATCGACGAAAGGAATCTAAAAAGTATAAAATTATGTCCAAAAGTTAAAAAAAAGTCACTAAAGACGAAAATAAGTCAAAATAAGCACTTTTTTTTGCTTATTTTTTGTCTTTTCTGAACTTTTTTCAAATGTAGCCGATGATTGAGAACTTTTCTGAAAGCTCTTGTCGAGACGAACCAATAATCATCAAAAAATTGATGAAAAATAAAAAATTAAAAAAAAAATTCAAATAAGGACAAAAAACTAAACAGTGAATAATCCAATAATAACCACAGCCCAAATGGACCCTGAATATTGCTCTATAAATTTGAACTTGCCATCTTTTTTTATGGAGGAATAATACGGTCTTGCAAAAAAAATTCCGAATTTATAATTAAGGGTCAGGATTCATTTAGATTTAGAAACTTATACATTCAGATAAATCTAATCCAACCATTTTAAATTATGTAAAAATTTCTTGAAAATTTTAATGGGATCTTAAACTCTTCCATTTTTATGTGCAATTAAACCCCCCTCAGGAGTTAAGTTTCCAGGTCAGGCAAAGGCCCCCTTAGTCTCCCATCTTACAGGACAGTAGGACACACGTATTATACGCGCTCTTGAACTGCGCGTGGGCCTCGCAGTCACTACTTATCACTTCGTCGTTTTCCATTTTACGGTGTCGTGCTCACTATACCTGTCCTGATTGGAGCATAATTGAAATGCAGACAAAATGAAATCCAAATTCAAATGAAATGTAAGTGGTCCCCTCAATTCATGCTTCCGCCAAAGCAAATGTTATATATACGAGCACAGGCTTGAAATACTTGTCCATGTTAATGACGCAACTGTAATTTTAAAATTCTGCATTGTCATATATTTGCCGGTTCGCCGGGTAATCAAGACTCCGGAGTCGGCGGCGGTGATGACATATGGCGAAGGGTCGAAAACTGACTACCAGTCGCAGCGAGCGGTACTTGGGGAGCTACGGTAACAGTCACGGTCACGGAATAATCTCCGAGACCGCCGAGTTTGGTGAAGATGACGTGTGGTCGATGGTCGATGACATGGTCAGCGGCGGCAACGATCACTCCGTGAGTGGTTTGCAGAGCGATTGGACCCCACGTGACGCTGCTGCGAGTAATCGGAATGTGAGCATCATCAAGAGCCGCCAACATTTGTCACGGGATGATCATCGCCACGTGGGCGGGCTATCTTTGGCTTTTGATGATTCAGAAAAAACATCATCCCCCAGGATCGTGCACCAATATCGAGGGCAGGACAACGTGGCAAGCCCACGTGGACGCAACATGGCCACGTCAGCCCCGGTTAACGTTCCCGACTGGTCAAAAATTTACAGGATCAACTCGGTCGAGTCGTTGCATGACTCGGACGATGGCGTTGATAACTTTGAGGTGATGCCGCCGCACGAGTACGTGGCAAGAGACTACCGTCAAAGGGCGGCCAACTCGGTTTTTGAAGGCGTGGGCCGCACGTTGAAGGGCCGGGACATGAGCCGGGTTAGGGATGCGGTTTGGAGTCAGACGGGGTTTGATGGCTAAAGCGTCAATTTTTAGCATCTGAAAAGTGATGCTATTTTCGTGGTTTGTCATCGTTGGTAATGGTATGAATTGGTAGATTTTTTTTGGTCTAAGGCAATGACTCAGCTGAGTGAACTCAGACTGAACGAGTCAACTCTGTAATGATTGAACTCTGGATTCTGGTTAAGCCTCTACCTCTTTGTTTTGTACAAACAAGTAAATCGACCCAAACCTAAAAATTTAATCGAATCGATGATTTGATTTGGATTTTCAATTGTGTGGTTTATTTTTTAATTGTTCAGTTCAGTTTAGATTTTATAGTCTTAATAATTAATGTATTGGATGGAAGCAAGAATCAGTCTTGTATTTTTTTTTTTTTTTTTTGAACTTGTGAATTTTTTATTGTTAAATAATTAATAATAAATTTGCTAATTTTTACATTATAACACTTGTATAAAAGTTAATATCTTGTTTTGCATTGGGCATCCATTCATGATTCAATTTCTTATTTGTAAATTAAAACCATTAAAATTTTTGTTCCGTTGGGCTTGGCCCAATTGTGGCGCGCCAAATCGAGAAACTGAAAAAAACTGGACCTGAACCTAACAAATCAAACCAAACTAGACTGAATTAGTTTGGTTTGATTTCGATTTCTAAATTCTTAAATCGTGAGCTTCAGTTTGATCCGAATTTTCCTACCATACCGGATCTATTCAACCCATAATTTCTAGTATCCTTAGTTGAAATTTGAAATTTTGTGATTATTCCCTATGTTAGTGGGAAATTAATTGCTCATTTCAGTTTCAGGATTATAGTTCTCCACTCCAGTGAAATTAAGAGCTAGTTTTTGCAGCAAAGTTTCTTGTTATTGTGTAGCATTTTAAAACAAAGACAGAATTTGTTGATTTTTTTTTAATTATCCATTTTTGGATTGTTTATTATAACGCCAAATTAAAAGGAAAGAAAATTAGCTGAAGATTCAAAGTTAATAAGAAATAATCTGGAATATAAGAACCCTAAATGTGGCACTAGAAAGCATTCCAAATGTTGTTTGCAAAAAACACAGAGAATCTGTTGAATTCTGTAGCGGACATAAAATTTATCACAAATCTTTTAGTGATTCTATCTGTTAATTTTATAAATTTTTTTTTGCATAACCTACCGATCTCGTTAACTACCGACATGAAATTGTTAATGCTTCTTCTTAAGTCTCAAGTTCGAAACTTTTCAAGTGTTATCAATTCTTAGGAGATCATTTCATAAAGGGTAAAAGCTTGGGCTTTTAATGGATCCTCCGGTAGTGGACAGTGGGATTGGTCTCCCGATAATTAGTCAGCATTAGGTTGAGAGTAATTCCAAATCCTACCGGACAGTGGCGAACCCATATTTTTTACTTGAAGGTGTCACCATCAAAATAAATGAACAACTAAGAATAAAATTTTTATTCAATATGCAAAAAATACAGGTGTTCGAAAGCTAATCTATCATAATACTTTCCTCAAAATTCAATCTGTCCATCAACATAGAACAAAAAAAGTACCATAACGAAATATGATTTACAAAAATGAAACTTTACATTCTTTCAAGTCTAAAAAATCATCTAATATTGGAGAGAGTTTGACAGAGCACGAGGGTTTCAGAATACTACGTGGTAAGACTCTATGTACGATTTAACCTAGTTTATATATATATATATATATAGAACATGGGGGTGTCACTTGACACTTCCTCACCATATGGGTTTGCCACTATAGCCGGATATCTCAGCTATGAAAAAAAGACATAAACTGTCAACTTTCATATATAGACACTAATGACAAATAATAATCAAGTGTGTGTGTGTGTATATATAGATATATATATATATATATATACAAACCAAACCAAACCAAACTGAGCCTTGTGTCCCAAATCAATTGGGGTCGGCTACATGAATCCTTTTCCTCCAAAGAGTTCTGTCAAGTGCTGTTTCCTCACTTAGCCCTAGTAGACTTAAATCCTTGCGCACTACCGCATCTAATGTCAATTTGGGTCTTCCCCTCCCCGGAGCATTGCTATGCAAAACTATCCTATCCGCTCTCTTAACTATTGCCTCCGTAGGTCTACGATAGACATGTCCAAACCACCTAAGCCTATTTTTCCTCAACTTCTGATCTATAGGTGCTACGCCTACCATCTCGCGGACTGTTTCGTTTCTAATCCTATCTCGTCTAGTCTTACCACACATCCACCTCAACATTCTCATTTCCGCTACACTCATCTTGGTCACCTGTTGTTTCTTCATAGGCCAGCATTCTGTCCCGTAAAGCATCGCTGGTCTTATAGCAGTTCTATAGAATTTTCCCTTCAACTTTGTGGGTACCCTCTTGTCGCACAGTACACCAGTAGCACTTCTCCACTTGAGCCACCCCACTTGGATCCTATGGGTCACATCATCCGTAATCTCTCCATCTTGACTAATAATAGAGCCTAAATACTTAAAACGGATATATATATATATATATATATATATATATATATATATATATAATATATAGAACATGGAGGTGTCACTTGACACTCCCTCCCCATATGGGTATGCCACTACAGCCAGATATCTCAGTTATAAGAAAAAAGACATAAATATTCAACTTTCATATATAGACAGTAATGACAAATGATAATCAAGTATATGGGAAGTAGGCCAATTATTGGTTTTCAAGAAAATGCAAGCAAATTTTGCGGCTAAGATAACAAGATAAATTTCATTTCCAAACAAACGAAACAAGTGAACCGAATGAGATATGTACTGATGGAACCCACAAACCAGAAACTGCATCATCAAATAAAGATCCAACTGTCTAGAAGCTGCCTTTGTCCTAAAGTTTTTTTTATTTCAATATGATTTGTGGAGGCCATTGAAGATTAATGGAGATGGAAAGCATACTGCTTTTAGTGGAAGGTGATGGGAGCATTGGGTGTGGGGTCAGAGTGCCACAAGTTGACAGAGTATCGCATTTTTGGAACAGACATTTGAGGAGGGGGTAGGGTAGATACCTTCTGGTTTACCTTTTTCAAGAAAGGGACAGTACTAGTCTTTTCATTTTTTTTTAAAGAAAAGTCTATAGTCCGAGAAAACTTCTTAGAATTCAAAATAAATGAATTAAATTTACTTGTATTTGTAGGTTTTCAAATCTTAATGAATCTTAATTCTTGATTCTGAATTTGAAAATCTTTTCGGGAAAAAATTTCTGCGAATGTAACACTATTTTTTTTTTTGGATTCACTAGTGTGTTTGAGAGCCACTGGTTCTTTTCTTCATTTCATCATTGGACAAAAGACTGGGATATTTAGTGTGGCCCACCCTCAACATTATTATTCCAAACATATGTTGACATCACCCACTTGTAGAGGAGATTCATTGTACTTATACCAAAAACTTCACTGGGCCCAACAGGTGAAAAACTAGGTCTACTTTTTATTCTCTCGAGCTCTTGTAATGACGTCTAAAAAAGCTTTAAAAATCCTTTTTAAGTCTAAGGTAATTCCTCGATTCTCTTTACCATTGAGAGAACTAGCAAGAGTAGAAAGACACACCGATTCTTCTCTTCCTTGCCTTAACTCCAGTTTAAATTTCATTCTCGGTCTTGTTTTTTAACCCGATATCCTTGAATTGCTTCTGTCGGTTTATTGTTGTTGCGAGGAGGATCCTCTTCTTTTCCATCTCTCTCATCTTCATTGATCAGAATGAGAGAAGAAATCCTATTTTTGGTCCTAAGTTCATCTCACTAGCCTTCTTTCAACAAGCTTAAGGGTAAATGCTTTACTGACCGGTAATGAGTATAAGCCTTCATTCACTATGCCTAGTAGCCTGAGGTACACACAATTGACACTTTTTTCCTAATAAATTTGGTGGGCCCCTAATGATGCATAAAAAAAATTAGTTTTTATCTACATTTTGTGTGCAAATTTCTTGTAGTTGTTCTTAGTTTTAAGGTTACCAAGAAATATTTGAATATCGCCATTTGCTTGGCTCAGGGTAAAAAATTACCCTTAGCTCCTTTTATTTTAAGAACTTTGCCCTATTTTTCCTTCTTGAGAAGAGGATAATAGTAAGCTGTGAAGCCTCCTTCTGGATATTTTAAGCATGGTTATATGTTTACTTTTCACAACTCATAGAAGGCACACTGCCAACACCTTTGAGTGACAATTCTCTTGCTTTAGCTATGCAGAATCCTTCCTTTAAATTTTTTCCAAAAACACAAAGTCTTCTTTTCGGATGTACTTTACATTTTTATAATCCATTTCTGAAAATTCATTTCAATGAATTCACATATTCATTGTTGAAGCTACGCTTCCTTTATGCTGACCCATCTTCCTTATCTTAAGTTCTTGTTTGTATCTTAAAGTATCTAAAAAAACTCCTAGTTGAGGACTTCTGTATAAATCTTTTGGACACCTTCAAATTGAATGATATATTGACGATGACTAGGCAGGATCTCCTGTAGACTGCTGTCCTACTACCGACTGCTGCACTTTTATAGGAGGCAATCTTGTGATATGAAAGAGTAATAAACAATCAATTGTAGCATGTTCGAGTGCCAAGATAGAGTACCAACCAATGACTTATATCGCTTGTGAGTTAACCAAGTTACGCACACTGCTCCAAGAATTTTGATTTTCAATTCATGGTCCGACTCCACTCTATTACGATAATTAGATTGCTATTCATATAGCCAATAATTCAGTGTTCCATGAGCGAACCAAGTATATTGAGGTTGTTTGTTATTTTATTCGATCAAAAGTAGAGTCGAAAGAGATTACTACTCATTTTGTTCTTTTAGGTTCTCAACTTGCAAATGTTCTCACCAAAGTTCTTCACAAAATCACTATTGATTCTATTTGTCGCAAGTTGGTGTTCATGACTCTCTAGCAGCTAGACAGTGTTGACTGGTTAAGATGAAAGACGTATACTTAGAAATTCAATTAGAGATAATTAGGAATTCAATTAGAGGTATTTTAGGAACATAGAATTGTAGTTGATGTAACCCTCGCTTCTCGGAAGTGTTAAAAGAGACTCGGTCTCTAAATATATACAAATAAGTCCTAAAAATACACAAATATTGGCCCTAAAATCAAGAAAAGTATAGTTGTACAAAATTGTATAACAATAATCTCTCTCTGAATACAATAAATTCTTCAAATACTTCATTCCAGTTGTTACTAAACCTGCTGCAATACCTGAAAAAATATTAAACCACGGGAAGCATATTATACACAGAAAGAACTAAGGGTTTGAATAAAATATGATCAATAAACGAGGATCACAAGTCAAAGCGAAATAATTTTCAACAATGTCCATAACAAATCAAAATTAGATCTCGTATCTAGTCCATCTCGGTAACATGTCAAGTGCCATTCAAGTCAAAAATAATTTAATTTGTATGCGCCACTTAGGCCCCAATTTAGTGCAGTCAATTAATTCCACTTATCATTACATAGGTTCACCCCTGCTGATATTTATGTTTATATTTGTGGTAGTGCTCCCGACTAGTGAAGTCTTAAAAACATGAGTAATGAAAAGAACACAGATGTTCGGGACACATCTAGACAAAAATATGTCCAGAACAATTAGATACACATGAGTCCACATGCATTCCCAACTGACCTAGGTAAGGTGGGATAGTGATTGATCTGAGTAGAAGGTAGAAGTTTCAATTGTTGCAAGGTCGTCGGTAATTTAGTCAGGTATATCACATCGGATTACGGAGCTCAAAGTATATGTAAGGACTGATCAATCCCAACTGAGAGGATCCTAGAAAAGTAAAGCAAGATTCATAATGGACTTACGTGTTATCTTCCTCTGCTTCATTTACTCTGATTATTATTCTGCTATTATTGTACTTATATATCTTTGTGTTTGTATTTCAAGTATGTTATTCTAGTAAGTGTCATCACTCATGTAGTAACTTCTATGTCTTTATTGTTTAATGGTAGATATAAATGAACAGATAGTGATGCAACCCAAGTAAGAAGAGTTGGGCATGAGAGATGAAGATGTCACAGAGACTTGGTTGTCATACTCTCATACTTTAAATTTTGTTTTCAATTGTACATGTGAGCCTGGAAGGGTATTTTAGTAATTTTATTTGTAAATCAACAACGGTTCTTTTTAATCAATACAATATCTCTTTTAAATGATAAATTATATTTTTAACTTTTTTTTATTAACGTTGTAAAGAAACCGGGGCGTTGTATACATGTCAAAGAATATTAGAACAGTTTTGCACAAATTTATAAATGAAGAGTTGTATTTATGCTCAAAGGTGAAATTCCAAGTATAAATGCGAAAACTACAACGACATATGCAGTATCTCATTAATAATAATTTTTTTTGGAAAATAATTTTATCATTTTATTCTACCTTTTTGAGAGGGTAAAATACAATAAAAAAAGAATTGTGAGAAGGTGGAAACGAGGAGTGAAAATCAATTTCTTTACTTAATAATGTGACATGGACCACAATAACAGGTGGGGGCCCATCGTGAAGATGAGAAGAAAGTTGTTTGGGCCTCACCTGTGGCCTTTGGGCCTAATGCCTATAGATCTCAATTGATTTGGATTTGACCCAGTTTGGCCCAACTGTCTGTAGTATCCCTTACCACGAAGAGATAGACCCAAATTTGGCTAACTTTTTCTTTTTTGTATTATTGTTTTGTCCTTATTTAATTTTTTTGCATTTGTTATAAATTTGTATATATTATTATTTCATCATGATGAAAAGAATTTAAAATTTAGAAAACTATGATCAAAAGTTTTAAATATTCAGCAAAGATAGAAATAATTTAAGTGGATAGATTTTTTGAGATTATTCTTATCTTTTTTTTTCAGATTTTTTCAAGTTTGATATATTGTTTTATTATTTTTTTCGAGACAAAACTAATAATCAATAAAAATATCTTGTAAAAAAAACAAACGGGAAAAAATAAAAAATAAAAATAAATCTAGTTATATAGAGTTAGGCGAAATCTAGCTTAATAACAAACACCGCTTATCTTAGTTGTGGGTGGGCAAATACCCGGCTGATCCATTCAAACAGCTGTATCAGTCTGACCCGCCAATCCACGGATTATTTTGCCCAGATTCTTCGTCTGTTGCTTTTCGTAGAGTTGTTCTATTGGTTTACATATTCTTTTTTCATTTTTTATGCGGAATTGTTGGGTAAATAGGCCCAAAAAGGGCACATGAAGCTCAAACCCGCGAATCCAACCCGCACCCATTAACCAAACCGATAGTTCATTCTTAGTTGTCAGAATCTGTCTTATTATGTTTATTATGTTGAGGGATTTCTTTTACTTGCTGCCTTGTAGTAGATAAACTGAATTACCTGTAGTTTTATTCCGAATTGTTCATGAGTTTATTTATATTATAGAGTGGAGTCTAGAATTTGAGCAGTATTTCTCTTGAGTGGATTTCACTGGACCCTTTGCCTAGACTGCAAAAGAAAGAACTTGTTGGTACCGACCGGCTGTAAATTGTTGGAAAGCACTCTGATTCTTAAGTTAGCTTTAGAAAGAGGGAAAGAAACTAACTTAAAAGCTTGAGAGTATGAGTTTGCAAGTACTTGAGAGAGGAATGCCATTGTGCCTTTTATAGGGGTTTGTGGGGCGCACGTACCACAACGCTCGAGCATGTTGTGGCGTGAATCATCCAATATGGTGCGACCGACATGTGCTTCGTGTCCGAGCATCATGATAGCCATGCCACCATGTCTGGCAATGACTAGTCCCATACAACCTAAAGGATAATCGGTCACGTGAGGAGCCAAGTCTCACTCGATCTACGTCGAGCATCATGCCCTCGGTAGAGTTTCTGAGCTTACGTCCTTGGAGAACCACTTAACATATGCTTATTATATGTGCCAACTATAGTGTACTGGCTCAGACCATACGTTGGTCATGCACCTAGAAGCGGGCCTATGGCACATCATCCAAACACGTCAAACCCTCAGTACGGTAATAATTGATTTGATAGAGTTAGCCCCAGATAGGTAGGCCTTTGGTCTGGCCCATCTCTAATGCAAGCTAGGTCGAGTATATAAAAACACCGTAAGCCAAAGTCCTTGCGAGTCTGGCCTACTCCCACAATTGCTCTGCTCGGCGACAAGAAGATGACAAGAGAAGTTGAACATCCTGATTGGTCAAATTCTTTGACCATCCTTACTGACGCAAAGTACCAAAAGTGCCACCGACACCTAATTCAGCCACATGGCAATTTCTTGTTGGTCATACCATCATGTCCAGCCCATTGGCAACTAAAAGGACAGGTCACAGGAGCGGGCATGTCTCTTCATGACCACCTTTGTTTCCCTAACACGTTAGTTAAAAACATGTGCCCTTACAAATAGAAGGGACTTCTAAAAGGAGAAAATTTCAATCTTTACTCTCTTTAACTCGTGGAGCACTGTTGAAATTCTATCTTATTTTGAATATTTGCAAATCTCGAGCAATAAAACTCCAGCAAATCAAAGTAAGTTCATCGTTTAGTTCGTCCATTCCATTCTGATAGATGGGAATAATTTGCACATCAGCACGTCATCGGTATTGGAGAGGGACATCATTTGTCTAAAGTGAACTAGGTGGGTGTAAGTATTTGTCTTTGGATTGTAATTTTGAAACTTCAGGGGATTGAATCCCCAAGGATGCTTTACTGAGTCAACCTCCTTAATGGATAGAGAGGAGATGAGTTGCTGATAGATAATCTTAGAGTGAGACCTTGTGGGTCAAGCCTCCTTCTCTATCTGTCTGCTCCACTATGCTCAAGCTTGTCGTGGAGGTGCTCATATCCCTGTCACTCTCGTCGGGGAGAGCAATCATGTTGCCTATCATGCCAAGCGTTTCCTCTGTTGTTCATCCCTCAGGTAATTATATTGCCTTCTGCCTCGGTATCCCACTCAGCTCTCATGAGTGGTTGTCTCCTCAAAATATGGAGTGGTGGGTTAGACAAAGTGCGAAATTGTTGATCGAAGGCTCGCCTAGCCTTTGGTGTACTGGTATTCGTGGTTGGCCCTAACATTCATTGTGTGAGTGCCGTTCTGGAACAAAGTTGCACTCCTCGTAGAGTTTACCCATATCTTTGTTGCAAGGTCAGCACCGCCATGGCCTCCGAGCCTCACCGTTGTGAGAATCCTCCATGGACCGTTGCGTCCTCTCCTTTCAAGCAAAGGCATTTGGCATCGCCTTTTTCCCCCCATATCAATATGCATCACCTGTATGTTAAGGTCTGATCTCAGCCTTAACCTACTCTATTTCCTCCCTCATGGCCAAGAGCAGTTCTTTTTATCTAGCAAGCATCTAGGAACTCGAGGTAGAACCAACTATGCAAGTCGATTTGTGTCTCGAAGGGTGAGGAAACCAGATCTTTCAATTTGTTGCCAACCGTCAATTTGAAGGTCCGTCAGCCAACCTGATCGCTTTTCGAACAAGTCGTGATTATCATTGCTGGCATAGAAAGTGATTGAAATATGGATAAGAGAATATTAACTAAAGGGATCCCACCGTAGTTGCCAAATTGTGGAGCCTAGAACCCGAGTAATGTTTCTTCAGACTGCTAGACTTCATTGGATCCTTTGCCTGCGTTGCAAAAGAAAGAACTCATTAGTAGGGGTGAAAGAGTAAACCGAAAAACCGAACCAAACCGGCAAACCGAACCAAACTGACGGTTTGGTTTGGTTTTTTAGTTCATTCGGTCCGGTCCGGTTCGGTTTGAAAATTTAGAGAAATTTCGGTCCGGTTTTCGGTTTTAGACCCTTCCAACCCAAACCAAACCGACTAAACCGGTATATGTAAAAAAATCTAAAAATTTAAAAATATAGGTACAGTGGTACACCACGTGTAATTGTATATATGTAAAAAAAACCTAATCGTTTCTCTCGTTTTCACTTTTCATTTACCCTTCACCTCCCGCCACCTCCACTTCTCATTCTTAGTGCTCTGCCTCTCACAATCTCACTCATCCTTAGCCTTGCAAGTCCTCCACCTCTCGGCTCTTAGTAATTTTTTAATAAAATTTAGTCTAGTCTGAATTTACTTGACATGTGCTTATTAATTATTTACAATTTTTTCACTTTTAGCCCAAGTCCAATTACACCGAAATCGGACCAGACCAAACCAAAACCGGTCAGACCAAACCGAACCAAACCGAACTACTTCGGTTCGATTTCGATTTTGAAACCTTCAAACCGGAATGACCAGTTTGGTCCGAGTTTTTCGGCCAAACCGGACCAAACCGGACCGGTATCACCCCTACTCATTAGTCCTGACCAGTCATAGGTAGTCAGAGGACACTCCGATGCTTAACTTAATTTCTAAAAAAAAAAAAGCTTGAGAGTATCAATTGCACGTACTTGAGAGAAGAGTGTCGTTGTTCCATTTATAAGGGTCTGCTAGGGTGCACATACCAAGATGCCCAAAAATGTGTCAACGTGGGCCACCCAATCTGGTGCGACTGCCACGTGCTACATTCTTGAGCACCATGACACAACGTTTGGCTACGACATGATAGATATCACCCACATGGAACGTCACGTCCTGCTCAACCCAAGCCGAACACCACGCCCTTGATGGAGTGACCGAGTATATGTACATGGAGAACTGCTTAACAAATGCCTCCCATGTGTGTCGACCATATCGGCCTAGCCCACATGCTGGTCATGTGCACAGAAGCAAGCCTGTGGAATGCCATGCAGACACGTCAAACCCTCAGTCTGGCCATAATCGATTTGTTAGGGCTTGTTTAAGATAGATAGGCCTTTAGCCCATTCGATCTCCAGAATAGACTGCGCTGAATACCTAAAAACACTGTAGGCCTAAGTTCTTGCGGTTTTGGCCTAGTACATACAGAGAATATTTGTTCATGAATTTTTTGGTGTCTGAAAATAGAAAATCGATCACAAAAGCAATACAACCATTAGAATGGCTATTAAGGCTCCCTTCCAAATTTGATCCCGTTACAAGACAACTGGTGCTACACAATTCTTCAGCCAACTACTCTGTTCAGTCTGATCTTGGTTAGCACAAGCACTAAATTGATACACAAGCACATGAAAGTATTTTTGAACAATAATTTTAGAAATTAAAATAATTGGACTAAAATTGAACTTCTAATTATTAGATTATAAAACTTCAAATCAAAGTAATATTATACAATAAAAAGATAAACTTACTAAGAACAGAGTAAAAAAGAATGTCGTTCAATAATTACACGTTCCAAAAAAGTCTTTAGAATGATTTGAAAACTTCATATAATCTTCTTAATTTTTTAAGTATATTGACTTTGTAAAAATATAATATAATAGAAAGTTATGCTTTACTGAGTCAACCTCCTTAATGGATGGAGAGGAGAGGAGATGAGTTGCTGGTTATTTTCCATTGGTGCTGTGCAGTCTACTTTAAATTATAGGAGCTGTCTCAATCACTGGCTCAGAAAATTCAGAGATATAAATTTGGTGGGTGAAGACGTACACTCGTCATAAACTTCGAAATCTTCAGGGCTTCAGATTACAGGCTGGTGAAGGAAAATCTTTATGGTTTGGGTGTGATTGTGGACAGAGCTTGGGAGGACCGCTACAAGGCCGACCGACCTGGTCTGCCCGCAAACGAAAAATAGTAGACAAGTTTTATAAATGTGAAGCAGAATTGCATGGCATGTGGTAGGAGTAAAAATTATTGGGTGATCATTAGGTAGGATTTTATTGGCCACGTAAGTATGGTTGATGGGTTCCACGAAGGTATTAAAGGTAATTTGTACCTCTGACAGACATGCCAAACATAACTTGAATTTTGATCTGAAGGGGCGACCTACCAAACAATTTTTTAATCTAAAAATGCCCTCAATTTGTTATATAGCTTTTATATATGACTGAAAATATATGTCAAAATTAAATACCCATGTACTTATTGTAAAGACATTGAGAAAATTTTAATGGCAAAATAACTTGAATTTTTCACCAAATCAGAATAAAATTCGTTAAATGTTAGAAGAATAATATGTATGCAAGTTGGTTAGTTTATGGATGTACAATTAATCCCACCAAATTTTGAACGAACGTACTAAAAGCGGAAGTTAACTAATTATTTATTGGACCTATTATTTGGTGATCAGAATGATATCTCTTTTCAGAACGTTAGTATAAAGTAATAATCAAAGTATATCATTGTCCTTTTCGTTTAGAGGCGGACACACTTGGGGACACATGGATGAGCCCCACTCAAAATTTTAAATATTATTTTAAATATTTATAAATATATTTAATTAATTATATTAAAGTTTTATTGAATTGAAGTATACCAGCTTTACACAACTAAAAACCTTGGAATATGTTTTATTTCTTACATCATTTTTCACTCTATAATGTTTGTTGTAAGGCCTTAAAGTAAATCACTAGTCCAATAACATGTTGGATCTAACCATGTGGATTAAAATATTTAAGTCCAAATTATTAGTGGTAGTTTATGAGTCTATGACTCATTATATACTGAAAATCACTCGTGTGAATTTGTTGATTACGATTTTTGAGTTATAAATTATGTTGTCTATCTATGACATTTAATCTTCAAAATATTTATTTTAAGGGTCATGAACAACAACTTTTGAGAGAACTACCCATAGAATAATCTTATTTTGAGAACACACAGAGTCAACAGTAAATTTATAATTTGAAAACTTTATGGTTGAATAATTAAGTTTCTCATACTTATTTTTAGAAAATATTTATTGGTAAATTTTGTAGGTAAATAATGAATATTTAAATTCAATACTATCTCATTAAGATTCATCATGAAAATGAACTTTCATTATTGTATAGATAAGGAGTAATGTTGCAAACAAATTCAGACACAGATGTGTTCGAAATCATTAAATGCACGTGAATCCATATGCATCTTACGATTCCAGACACACATGTAATCGAATAATATGGAATGGGGGGCCTATAGTGAGCCCCCTCACTACATACGTGTAGTGAGTCGATCCGGCCGTCCATTTTGACAACGAATGATTCAGATTCAAATTAATATTTATTTGTAAAAATAATTAATAAATACTGATTTGAATCTGAACCGTCCGTTGTCGAAATGGACGGCCGGATCGACTCACTACACGTATGTAGTGAGGGGCTCACTACAGGGCCCCCATGTCCTCGAAATATGTTTGAAACATATACATTCTTAAACTTTTTGATAATTAAGATGCTCCGATGAGCACTGAATTATTTTTCCAAAGGAAAGAGTGGCCGATTTGAATTTCACTACGCGATTTCTTGTGGGTTTCCTTGCGAATAGCTATTCCCTTTTACTATTGAATTTCTTAACCTAGTGACAAACATGTCACTTGTCAGATCCTTAATCATTGTTCTTGGACTTAAATCATTTTTACGAATCAACGATCAAAATAGCTTTTGGTTTGTCTGTTTGTTTAATTGAATAAGAGGAAAAAACAAAAAACAATATTATTCCACTGGCGGACTCATTAAGAGAGGTTTCACGTGATACTTTCATGGTCCATAAACAACTCAAGTATTTTTTTTAAGGTTTAAGAATATGTTAAAGTTTACTGTATAGTACTGTGACATCTCTATATTATTATTGCTTTGTCAAATTCTCTTTAATTTTTTAATTTGTCAAAATTTTATTTTTATTTTTTATTTATTTTGATAGTGACACCTACCAATTGAAATCTTGAATTTGTCACTGCAAATATCTGAATATAGATAGAGTTTTTAAAAACAACTATACCCTCAAATGGATCACTAATCGGATAAGATCGAACATGCACCAATCTTTAGATTGCGACAAATATTTGATCAAAAATTTATATTTCCAAAAGCCGAAATTTTTAGTTTCTGAAATTTCCCCCGCGAAAAGGAATTGTTACTGATTTTGCCCGTGATTAGATTAAATTACTTTTTTATTAAAGACGGTAAGTAAATGTAATATGTTGTATTATTTTTTTCGTGTTTTTTTATTTAGCTCGATGAAAGAAATTAAAAAGGTAAAAAAATATGAATCAAAATTAAAAAATCTAAATAGGAAGATGCTAAAGACACTAAAAACAACTAAAAAAATTATATTTTTTAAATTTTTTCCGTTTTAGTAAATTTTTTAAAGACTTTTAGTCATAATATCTTGCTCTCTATATTTATTACATCAAAACAAATGATTAATATAAGAATATTTACGTGAATTTTATAAAAAATAATCAAAAAAATAATTACATAATACTCAAAAACTTAGGACAAAAAGAGCCTTAGCCGTTTTTCATGTGTTTTTGTAGGTGGGCTTTTAAAGGTATTGCGATTACAACATGCCAAGTATAAACGAATGCCTTTGTCACAAGTAATCTATGTAATATTGATTCAAGATTGATATCTGAGTCCTTTTAACTTCTAACTTTGTGAAACTATTGAAGGTGGTAAAATCTAATAAACTTAATTAGAATTTTTTCTAAATAAATAGATGAGAAGTAAAGTTAATAGTATTGTGTTCTTGTGCACAAGTATATCGTCAAATAGGAGATGATGAAAATTTGTTGAGCTGAGAAGACGATCAAAGAGTTGCAATGAAATTCCAACAGAAAGAGTTGAAAAATCTTTGGTCAATTTGAATTAAATTCTAACAGCGTAAATAATGTTAGACTTCATAGAGTCCGAATAAGACTTATCTAGGAATTAATTGTTAGAAAGTATAATATGCCTCTGATAAAGAACTAGAGATCGGGGATGACTAAAATTAAGTGAGAGAGAACGTCTTAAAAGGAAATACATCCCAGGGGCACATGTATATTTGTAATTTCCTATTACAAGTATTATATAGAGAGTTCGCAAGGCTAAATACTGACTTAATTATCGAACTGATTTCCTAACGACTAAAGATGAAAGATTCTTTACAATTTCGTATCTTGCATGTTAGGTTTTTGGAAGACGAGCTTTGAGGTAACTTGAAATATACCCACTCACATATATAGATGTTACATTTTTCTTATGTTTTGTTATTTAGAAGAAACAAAAGCAATGGTTTATGTCTGTCTCTGTGAGGCTAAATGTAATCGGAAAGAATACAAGTTTTAGTACACTTCGTTGTATCTTGAAAAAAAATTTGTTGTAATTAATCAGGTTCACATCATCTATTGAGAAAAAATATCATCTTTAAAAAATGTGACACTATAACGTGCCTCGAAGTCGTGCCTTGTGTTCTATTTCTTTGCAGCATACATCATCGCAAAAAATTCAATCGCGAAATAGTTTTTTCTCCAACAATTATCAATAGAATCATATCATTTTTCGAACACACAGAGGTCAATCGCAAAAGTGTGTGTGTGTGTGTGTGTGTGTGTATATATATATATAGAGAGAGAGAGAGATCCCCTTCTAATGAGGGATCCCTTATTTTGTTAAAATGAGGACCTCCTATTTTCTCATCAATTTTTGATGATCCGAACGGTTCAATGTATTTAAAACATGTTTTAGCCTTAAGAAATTGGCTCAAACAAATATAGGAAAGAGCTTGATCGAAATAGTTTTTCATAAATGTTGATAGGAACAGTTTTATAAAAAATTGCTTCGATCAAGCCATTCCCGGTGATATTTTGAGCCAATGCATATTTTTAAGAAAGTCAAATAAAAATAAGTATAAAAACCTATATATATATATTGATGATCGGAGCCGTTCAATGTGTTTAAAACACATTTTTAAGGGTATTCGCGAGAAATCGGCTCAAAATATCACCGGGAAGGGCTTGATCGAAGCAATTTTTTATAAAACTATTCCTGTCAGCATTTATGGACAACTGCTTAGATCAAGTCCTTTCTGGTATTTTTTTGAGCCGATTTCTCACGGGTATCTTTAAAAACATGTTTTAAACACATTGAACGGCTCCGATCATCAATATTTGATCCAGAAATGAGAGGTCCTCATTTTAACAAAATGAGGGATCCAGAACTGTTCTGATTTCTCACGGGTATCCTTAAAAACGTGTTTTAAACACATTGAACGGTTCCGATCATCAATATTTGATCCAGAAATATGAGGTTCTTATTTTAACAAAACGAGAGATCCCTCAATAGAAGCTTACTATATATATATATATAGAGGTTTTTATACTTATTTTTATTTGACTTTCTTAAAAATATGCATTGGTAACTTTTGTACGTAGTGTTAATGAAAAGCCTAATCCAGTACTACTATGTCCTTGCGATTCACCATGAAAATGAACCTTCAGTGGTTGTTCACACAAGATGCACCACCCACTAGCCGTTGTCTCCCTTTCACGGCCATGTATCTTAACTGGGGATAAAATCCAAGACAATGGAGGAAGGCTGTAAGACTTGGTTTGGGTATATTCGTGCTTCATCTACATATATATATATTTATATATATGTAGACAAAGGTGGATCGGAGTACTTGGCATCTGTATGAGCTGCCTTGATCGATCAGATCAGATCAGATGGATGTCCTATTCATATCTCTACAACTAACATTCAAAATTGTCCTTTTTCTCCACAAACCAGATATGGAGATCCGTGGTCTTTCTCCTTCCACACGAAACTCAGAGAGTCCTGCAGCTAATTCTCATTCAGTACGGAATCACGTGATTGGAATCCACAAGTTTGTAGAATTCGTATACATACCACATTTTAAAGATGGACAATTAGATTTTGGAAATATTGTTTTATGTTTCGATCTATCCGATGAATGTGATTATTTTTTACTTATTTATCATGCTTGACGAATATTGCAAAATGAATAATTTTTAATATCAAAGTTGATGATTTTGGAAAATAGACGACGGCAATCTGATTGGTCTTAGGCTCTTGGGATTTTTTACACACAAGTCCAACGACAAGGGAGGTGGTCTGGTCGTAGAACTTTCGACGATTAAGTTAGAATCGCTATAGGAGAAGGATAAATTGTATCTAAAATTGTCGATTGATTGCGGTCTTTTTCCGTTATTGAAGGAGAATTTAAATATTGCTTGGGAAGGACTGAATTCAATCCTGATTGACTTCTGCCCTGATTTCATGTGTGCCATTCCCGAGATGTGGGAGGATTGAGGGCGCTATATCCTCGAGGTCTTGTGAGCAATTAAGGGTTTGCCCTTTGCCCACGCACCTCCCGTGGAGGGCCCGTACTAGACTTACTCTGGTTGGGAGCTCTTGTGTCTAGCTAACCAGCAGAGCTCTGAGGACCTCCCAGTCGAACGTGAACCCTGTTGATGGCTCAGTCGGTATTGGGTTAAATCAGGACTTATCAAAAGTAAATTCTATTAAGTCCTAAAAATCAGATAAATTAAATTTTTCAAAACTTCAAAGGAGCCCTTCGTTAGGTATTTCATATCAAATCATGAGGTTTAGATTCAGCAAATTCCTTGCAGTGGGGGCCTTGTACCCGTTTAGGCCCCGATTGGATGGAGGAGTATTTTGAAGGGGATAAGTTATGGAGGGGTGATAAGATAAGAGGGGGTATTAGTTTTAGAGGGAGGACCCACTTTGATGTGATGTTTATAGAGGGAGGGTAAAAAAATAGATGGTTTGGATGGGGGTTTAAATAGGGGATAAAGGGGGATAAGCGTGGGTGGATAATGAAAAAAACTGTTGCTTGTTTGGATGGGGGAAAAAAGAAGGGGGATAATTTTTGGAGGGGGTAAAAGGATCGATGTGACATGTTTAGCATGGTTTGGGAGCAAAAAATGCAGGGGGATAATTTTTCACCCCTCAAAAAATAATCCCCCGAAGAGGGATAAAGGGGAATAATTTTTGGGTAGAGGGGGGGGGGGGGGGTGCCCAAAAATAATCCAAGAGGGGAGGGATAAAGAGGGGAGGGGGTATTATCTAAGAATAATACCACTTCTTCCTCGTTACAAATACAAAATAACCTTATCCCCCTATTTTATGCTCCATTCAAATCAAGTACTATTTTATCCCCCTTTTTTAATACTTCATCCAAACTATCTACTTTTTATTACCCCCTCTATAAATATCACATCAATGTGGGCTAACCCTTTAAAAATAATACTCCTCTTATCTTATCCCCCTCAATAACTTATCCCCCTAAAAATAGGGTCCATTTGGACTGCGGTATTTATTGTGGTATTTATTGAAATTTTTTTCGTCCTTATTTGAAATTTTTTTGTAATTTTTTGTTTTTCATCAATTTTTTTTGATTTGTTAATTCATCTCGACAAGAGCTTTTAGAAAAGTTATCAATCATCGGCTAAATTTGAAAAAAGTTTAGAAAAGACAAAAATAAATCAAAAAATAGAGTTTTTTGTACTTATTCGTCGTCTTTAGTGACTTTTTTTAACTTTTGGACATAATTTTATACTCATTAGATTCCTTTCATCAAGACGGACTAATAAACTATAAAATATTGACATTTAAACAACAAATGCAAAAAAAATGAATAAAGACAAAAATAACAAATAAATAAAAACTATAGCCCAAATGGGGCCTATAATCACTTATCCAATCAGCCCCTCAAATGACTATTTTTGAATAATTTAAGGGTTTTTTAACTTTGTTTTACCAATTAACAAAAAAAAAAGAAAAAAATAACAACAAAATATAAATCAACAATAAAAAATTTAGTTAAAAAGAAAAAATATATAATTTAGCTCGCGTAAATTTAGTTAACAATAAAAAGGAGAAAAAGAGAAAAATTTAGTTAACAATAAAAAAGAGAAAAATATAATTTTGGGAGGGGGTGAAAATAAGAGGGGATAATAGGGGATAAGAGGGGGTAATAGGGGATAAGAGGGGGTAATAATTTTTGGAGGGACACTTTTTTCCCATCCAAACCATGCCAAAATTAATAATAAGGGGTGATAATTTTTGGAGGGGGGATATCCCCCATCCAAACGGGGCCTTAGATCAAAAAAATTGCTCAGTGTTATTAACTGGGGCAACATCATGTGTATTCATGTTTCTTCAGTATCGTACATTAATGGGAGGTTTAAAATTAATGACACATTTATTAACGGTTGAAGAAGAGTATATAGTCAATCACTCCGGATATAATTATCCGATTTGTTATATTCGAGGTTTATTTTCATCTTTCGAATCTGAATATGATATCCGGGCCGGGTACTAATTTATTTGTCCGAAAGTGGATAAAAATTTTTCCACCCCTATTTCTATCCATATTTTGTTTCTTTATATATTCACCTTCTAATTATAAGAATACCATTATTAATCACAAGCATGCTATTATTAATTAAGAGAATGTTATCTATCTACTCATATCTATAATATTCTATTTTTTTTCAAAATTATTCAACCAAACTTTTTATAACTATTCATCCCTTTATAATAAATTTTTTTATTTTACTATATCTCTAATATTATTATATCAGTCATATCTCTTTCAAATTTTAACCGTTGATTAACAAACAACCTGTAAAACCCCAAGGGGTACTTGGCTTGGTGGTCAAATTATAAGACTTAGAGATTTGCTCCCTCCCAAGTCTCAGGTTCAGAACATATCAAGTGCTAACTATCAATATAAGGGTTAGTCCATATAGAGCAAAGTCCTGACTTTAAATGGAGCCCCTACAAATGAAAGATGAGATTAATCTCTCGAGAACTAGGCGACAATAGATTGAGAGTAATCCGACAACCAGCCGAATACCTCAGCTAAAAAAGAACAAAACAGCCTGTAAATGTATAGTTTATGTAATGATGTGGGAGCTTGAGCATTAGGTAACTATATTAAATAGTTATTAAATGATCCTTTAGTTCTTGTTGGGGTACCACAATATTCATGCTGTGTAATCACTGTCACACCAGAGTTCTGCCATCTTTGTCAAAGCACAGGACAACGTTCAAGTCCACGACAAAATAGACAAAGGTTGGAGAGGATCGATATCTTACTCCCATGATAGAAGCCTTGATTGGCCTCTCTCTTCAACTAACATTCCAAAGTGTCTATTCTCCCAACAAATAAATATACATCAGTCGGTCAAATTGGTCAAGGATTTGCATCTTCAGCTTGGTTTCATTGCTTTCATGGGAATGGAGTAGTTGGTTGTACATTACGCAGAGCAGGATGTGCTGCGTGGTAAAACGATATTATTTTTGCTCGTAAAATAATACTGAAAAACTATTCGATCAATATTTTGATCCGTCAAAACGACATCGCTTTGATGTGCAGCACGTTCAACAGGAACGTCAAATCTGCTTTTATGAGAACAAGCTAGCTATATCAATTGAGGGGTCATTGTGCAATTTGTATTTGTTACTATCTACTCTGTGTATGCTGAGAATATATTATTTATTAGAGCTGTAAGTAACATGTTCTATTGTGTATTAAAGATTTTTTTTTGTATCCTTGAGAATGAGGGTGGAGTCAAAATTTTATTTTTAAATAATAAAAATATATGTGCACTAAAATTGACACAAATTACAGAGACTATATGATCTTCTCTAATGCACATATTGGACCCCAAAGATACAAGATGAAGTAATTACATGCTAGTTTGAAAAGCAAGGGAGTTCAAAATAATTTCTCGAATCATAGGAGAAGTTAGTGTATTTATTAGCAACCTCAAGAGAGGTAAATGTAATTTTCCATTTATTTTATTTTCCAACTCTCAATTTTAGGGGAATGGTTGAACATGAATATTTTTGAAATAATATGCACCTATAATTCGTTTTGAGCAAAACCTTGCTTTTGTTGCTATCAAAACTTATGATAACGTACGTCATGGTTTAATTTGTTGGTTTCACGATACTTATTTGAAGGATCAATTTGTAAATCTCGTGAAACCGATAAATATGTTGGTGATTGTTTACGCAACTCAGTATTTGAAATGATGACAATACGACTCAAGTTTGATCATATGTTGGTGATTAAGGTGAAAAATATGATAACGTATGTTATCATTTAATTTGTTGCTTTCACAGTATTTAAAATATTTGAAGTAAACATTGAAAGTACATCAACTTATAAATTACGCGGGACCGACAAATATGTTGGTGACGATTAACACAACTCAGTATTTGAAATGATGACAGTATGATTCAAGCTTGATATTTTGGTGATTAAGGTGCAAAAATAAAACAAGAAATCCCCGGTTGAAGCACAAGAGAGAATGGTGGATATCTCGTCATACATTGGCAACCAATGTAGTGCTCTTGTAGCGTTGCCACGTGGCGATAGTGTTGAGAAATATCCAAATCAAATACACATGTACATAGCCAAACGAAAAAATAATGGTTTTACGTGGTTTGACAAATCATCTATTCTATGGAGAACAAGTGGATGACAGAGAAGTCTAGGGATGGCAATTTTGTTCGATCTAGTCTGATATGCCCTGTTTTTTGCCTCTTTTGAATTGGAGTTTCGGAGATTTATTTGAGAATCGAGTTGGATTTGACAGTAAAAGTTAGAAAAAATGAGAAACTGGTTGGAGACGATTCTTAATACATCTGTCCTATTCCCCACTCAATTTTAAAATAATTATTAAATATATATTATAGCTACTTTTTAACCCCTTTATATATAAGTATTTATAATTTTACTTTTTAACTTCTTTATCATTCTTTTATTTTTTCCTTAAAATAGAATTTAGAGTTTTATTTTATTTTATGTGAAGATAGATCTTCAAAATATCGCGGGTTCGATTCCCATCGTCGCTCATACCTAAAAAAAAAGCAAAAATTGTAGAAATTGGGTTCAAACTTTCCCCAGCCCCTTCTCATCATTGGACTCGTGACATATATGAGTTACGTATTAGTTTTTAATTTAAACTCTATGTTATTTTATGCATTAGACTTTGATAGATCTTCAGATAAATCTTTAATTCATTCTCTTCTTTTATTTTGTGGTGTTGAATAAAATTTAGATTATATATATGTTATGTTATGTATTGGTCTTGCATTTTGTAAATTTATTATTGCTTTTACCTAAGATGAATTAATTTTATTTTTATTAAAAAAAGACGGGATGGTTTGGGATGTGGATCCCCGATCTCTGTTCGGGGCAGCGATGAAGAATGTGGTTCATTTCCTGTTTGGAGAATACAGTGGGGATGGAGGCAAATTTTGAATTCGAAAATCGATGACTGAAATGATCAAATCTGCCCACAATCTGCTCTGTTGCCATCTTTAGAGAAGTCCATGGTTTGATTTGGACTTAAGCTAATCCTTAAGGGAACATCTTGATCTTTCGTAGATGCCAAAGTCAATCCCAAAGTCAACAAAAAAGACTAAGATCAATTGGCCATATCTTTTTGAATTTGAGCCATTAGACATGAACATGCATGTGGCCTTGGACGATCACGTGGTACCTCAGGAGAACCGAATTATTTTTCCAAAGGAAAGAGGAGTTCAATTTTGTTCATCCTCTACTATTTGGATCATTTTGAGATTTTATTTTGATGATCAAAATTATCAATTTTATTTTGATTAATTTATTTCGTTGTCATGAAAAAATACAGCTTAATTTGTTAGACAGAGTAGTTAACAGTTTGTTGGAGTTTGTTAGAATTCTGTTAGCATTAGTTAATATCTGTTAGTTGGAATTCTGTTAGCGTTAACATTGGTTAACCTGTTAGTTAGTTGGTTAAGTGAGACTTAAGTCGGTTAAGTGAGGTAAGCTCAATAGCTTATAAAAAGGGATATCAGAGCAGGGGTTTCTCAAGAAATGGAATAACAAAGAATTCGATTTACTTCTCTTCATGAGTTTACATTTGATTAACATTTTCTTGTTCAAATTCTGTCAAATTCCACATGGTATCAAAGCCATAGACGGAAGTCGTAGATTAGATTCTGAGACCTAATTTGCACTGCACAATCAGAAAGTACAGAACACAAAAAAACGGCAAGCGATTATGAGTTCATCATCAGCTTCTACTATAGTGACAATGCCACAGTCTTTGATCTTTCTGGTAACTAATTTTCATTCTCTGGTAACGATCAAACTCGACTCTTCAAATTACTTGATGTGGAAAATGCAAATCTTAAATGCCACAAAAGCAAATGGTTATTTTGAGTATATTTCGGGAGTTATCAAGTGTCCGAATGAAGAAATTGTTGATTCTTCAGGAAATCAAGTATTGAATCCAGAGTTTTCTATGTGGAATCTATTTGATAGTCAGTTGATGTCATGCTTAATTGCATCTTTAACTTCTGGTTCTTTGTCTTTAGTTTTAGGCTGTGAACATGCATATCAGGTCTGGAAAACCTTAGAAACCAGATATAATTCTCTAACTAGGTTACATGTTCATGATTTGAAGCAGAAATTGTATAATGTAAGCAAGAAAAACACAATGGAGCAGTACATAGATGAAATCAGAGAGTGTTCACAAAAACTTGCAGCTGCAAACTATGTCGTAGATGAAGATGATTTGATATTTTATACTCTTCATGGTTTACCTAGTGAATTTGATCAGTTGAAAACCTCAATTAGGACTCGAGGTGATACAATCTGTTTTGATGAGTTAGTTAATATCCTGAATGCCGAGGATAGACATATGAAGAACAAAAATGGATTTACTGATGATAAGACAAGTGTGTTTGTTGATGCACAAAAACAACACACTGGTAGTGCCATCTCCAACTCTGATAACACTGGATCTAGTGTTGTGAATACATAGAATGGCCAGATTGGACAAGTTCCATTTGGACAATCCATGCCATCTAGTTCACCAGCTCCATATCAGAATCAACAGTATTTTCCTCAATCTTTCAATACTGCTCAGAATTCTTATTTTGGTAGTCAGTTTGGTCATGGAAATAGAGGAAGAGGAAATAGATTTGGTTTTTCAGACAGGGCTGGGTGTCAAATTTGCCATAAGACCAATCATACAACTGTAAATTGTCATCATCGTCTTAATCTGCAATATCAGATTCCTGATCAACACAAATGGAGACCAAGCCCTCAGTTTTTTATGCATAACTCACCATATGGTGGTCAAGGATATCAAGGCATGTATACTCTTCCACCAAGATCTGTTTTTAATCAATCAAACAATGCTGCTCACGCAGGTTTGAGTTCACCTCAAAGAGGGAATCAAGGATAAGTTCATATGACAACCTCTTTTCCTAATGCTCCATATGACAATGTTAACTCACATGGATTTACATTTCCATATGATGTATCGACTAATTTCACTAATCAGTGGACTTCTGGAGGTTTACCTCAGTATGGGAACACAAGACTTAATTCCTCAACTCAGTCTGGTTGGCTTCTTGACAGTGGAGCCTCTAATCATGTTACACATGATATTCAGAATCTATCACAGCCTTTACCATGTAATGCCACAAATGGCATTCTAGTTGGAAATGGATCATCTGTTCCTGTCTCACATACAAGTAGCGGCAGTATCAAAACTCCTCTTGTTCAGTTTAAGCTCAACCGTGTTTTGCATACTGCTGGGATCACGCACAACTTACTTTCTGTTTATCAACTTGCAAGGGATAATAATTGCAAAATTACTTTTGATTCCACTGGTTATATTGTTTAGGACAAAGTGACAAACCAAATCTTGTATCAGGGACCATGTTGCAAGGGGCTGTATCCACTTCTGAACCACTGTGATACTGATGATTCTCAAGTGTTTGTGACTACTTCAGCTGATGTTTGGCATCAAAAGCTTGGACATCCAAGTTCTTCTCTGTTTCAGACTGTCATCCAACAGCATCAGTTACCTGTTTCAAAGCCTCTTTCAGTTAACTGTTGCTCATGTAATAAGGCCAAGAGTCATAAGCTACCATTTTCCTCCTTTGTTAGTACTACTTCTTCTCCATTTGAACTTCTTCATATGGATGTGTGGGGACCCTCTCCAGTATCTTCTTTCAAGGGTTACCGGTATTATCTTTTGATAATAGATGATTTTACAAGATTTTCTTGGCTCTTTCCTTTGAATTATAAATCCGAAGTTAAGGAGTGTATTGCTTCTTTCAAGGCTTATGTTCTCACTCAGTTTAAAGTCTCTGTTAAGAAGGTTAGAACAGATAATGGACGAGAGTTTGTTAACAATTTTTTGCATCAATTATATTTGGATGCAGGAGTGCTTCATCAGACTACTTGCCCTTATACATCTGAACATAATGGATGGTGAGAGAAAACATCGACATCTTATTGAAACCATGATTACTTTGCTGGTTCATGCATCTATGCCAACCTCTTTTTGGCTTGAAGCTTTAGTTACCACAATTTATCTTGCTAATAGACTCCCGCATTCTGCCTTACAATTTCAAATTCCGTATTCTCTACTTTTTCACAAGGCTCCTGATTATTCTCTATTGAAACCATTTGGGTGTGAATGCTATCCTTGGTTGAAACCATATACGTCTCATAAACTTCATCCCAAGTCTGTTACTTGTGTATTTTTGGGATATTGTGATCAAACCAAAGGCTATCGTTGCTATGATCTTCTTATCAACAAAGTTTATATTTTTCGTCATGTTAAATTTGTTGAAACATCGTTTTCATATCTTAAACTTGTGTCCTCCACCTCTTCTTCTGCTTCTCAGCCTGTAAAACCATTTCATGTTCCTCTTACCTCTTTTCATGAATTTTCGGTTACTTTGCCAGTTTCATCGTCTGTTCCTGGCTCAAATGGTGTGTCCTTGCCTATTTCCTCTCCTGCTTTATTACCTATTTCATATTCTTCTGATGTGTCCAATTCTCCAGATATTGTTTCTCCTCCTTTACCTGATCCATTGCCTACTTCTTTACTTGCTTCATTACCTGTTTCTACACATCCTATGCAAACTCGATCCAAATCCGGCATTTATAAATCCAGACATCCTCTTTCCTTGCTTTCTATCTCTTCCCATTTCAATTCCTCGTCTGCTCCTGTGTCTGAACCTAAACATTTTGGTGAAGTTATCAAACATGTTGTTTGGCAACAAGCTATGGCAGATGAATACAAAGCCTTGGTGGATCAAGGGACCTGGATTTTGGTTCCTCCTCCATCTCATGGTCAGATAATTGGTTGCCAGTGGATTTTTAAGATTAAAAAGCATTCTGATGGAAGCATAGCTCGATACAAGGCTCGACTCGTTGCAAATGGTAATCAGCAAACTACTGGTTTAGATTTTACCGAAACCTTCAGTCCTGTAGTGAAACAACCAACCATCCGATTGGTGCTATCTTTAGCTTTACATCACAACTAGTCTTTATGGCAGCTGGATGTCTCCAATGCCTTTCTTCATGGTGAAATTTCTGAGGATGTTTTCATGCGACAACCTGTTGGCTACAAAAGTCCTTCTTATCCTAACTATGTTTGCAAGTTAAACAAGGCTCTTTATGGTTTACGTCAAGCTCCACGAGCATGGTTTTCAACCTTCTTAGCCTTCTTGTTGAAGCAGGGTTTCAAGAACAGTTCTGCTGATAGTTCGTTGTTTATCTCTCAGTCTGATAATTCCATTGTTCGTCTATTAGTCTATGTGGATGATATTGTGCTTACTGGTAGTGATCCACTTCAGCTCAATGCCTTTGTGCACTTGCTTAGTATTGAATTTGCTATGAAAGATTTGGGAGACTTGAGTTATTTTTTGGGAATTCAAGTGATTAAGACTTCTTCTGGTCTTTTTCTGTCTCAACAAAAATATGCCACTGATATTTTGATCAAAGTTGGTATGGTGGATTGCAAGCCTAGTCATTCTCCTTCGTCTACCAAACCTTCGGTTCTAGAGCCTGATTCTCTGTTTCCTGATCTCAATCTTTATAGAACCTTGGTTGGGAGTCTGCAATATCTCACGTTAACCAAACCTGAAATTTCTCATTCTGTCAATGTTGCCTGTCAACACATGCATGCTCCTACCCTTAGTCATTTTATGGCTGTGAAGCGCATACTTCGGTATATCAAAGGCACTATTTCTCATGGCCTTTCATTTGCTCCTGGTCCTTTAATTCTTGAGGCCTATTCTGATGCAGACTGGGCTGGTGATCAGTTTGACCGGCGTTTTACTACTGGTTTTGCTGTCTTTTTTGGTTCTAATTTAGTGTCTTGGTGTGCAAAGAAACAACATACGGTTGCTCGCAGTAGCACTGAAGCTGAATATCGAGCTTTAGCCCATGTGGCTGCTGATCTTGTTTGGTTAACTCAGTTGTTGTCTGATTTGTTGGTTCCTGTTTCTCAACCGCCTCGCATATGGTGTGATAACCAATCTGCTATTGCCTTAGCTGCTAATCCGGTGTTCCATGCTCGTACAAAGCACATTGAGGTGGACTACCATTTCATTCGTGAAAAAGTTCTTAACAAACAACTTGTGACATCCCATGTTGGTACTCAGCTTCAGATTGCAGATATCTTTACTAAGGAGTTATCTGTTTCCCGCTTTCTTTTCCTGGCTCACAAACTTATGGTTGGTGCTCAACCACCCATTAGTTTGCCGGAGGGTGTTAGACAGAGTAGTTAACAGTTTGTTAGAGTTTGTTAGAATTCTGTTAGCATTAGTTAATATCTGTTAGTTGGAATTCTGTTAGCGTTAACATTGGTTAACCTGTTAGTTAGTTGGTTAAGTGAGAGTTAAGTCGGTTAAGTGAGGTAAGCTCAATAGCTTATAAAAAGGGATATCAGAGCAGGGGTTTCTCAAGAAATGGAATAACAAAGAATTCGATTTACTTCTCTTCATGAGTTTACATTTGATTTACATTTTCTTGTTCAAATTCTGTCAAATTCCACATAATTGAATATCGTAACTGTTTATCTAAAAATTATAGTTTGTAAGCTTTAAAAATTAAAAGTTTTGAAGTAAAAATTTAGATTTTTAGATCAAGCACTTACTGATATCCGATTGAGTTGAATTTTTTTGTGATAACTAAAGAAGTAAATCATAAAAACTAGACGATTTTGATCCTCAAAGTGAGATCTCAAAATGCTCTCAAATGGTGAAGGGTGAACAAAGTTTTTTCATTTTAGAGTGAACAAAATTAAACTCAGGAAAGAGTGACCAACTTGAATTTTACGTCTGAGCTTCTTAACCCCGTTGTCAAACACGTCACTTGTGAAATCCTAAAATTAAGGAGGCTAAAATGACATCATTTTTTGGCGCAAAACACTGTCTAAACAGTTGGCACTGACTGAAAAATTTCCGAGGCAGTATTTTACACAACATTCTCAAATCCTTAGTCATCGTTCGTGGACTTAATCACTTACTACTAATCAAATGATTGAAGTTAGATTTTGGTTGGTCTGTTTATTTATTCACGTTTCACCCAATCCTTTGGATTTATGTGTTTATTTATTCACGTTTCATGACCTAATCCTTTGGATTTATGTGTTCATGGATTGCAGGATTGGTCCCCATTTGTTTTGGCTTCAGGTATTTAATTAGGAGCAATGTTACATACCCAGAAATGAACCAAAGAAAATTAGTGAATCATGACCATTAATTTCGAATTCAGGATAATTTTCTTTGCCTATTTTTGGAGACCGTAGACGTTTCCATTTAATTAGAGATAATCTAAAGAGTGTCCTAAGTTCTAACCCACAAATCTAAGTGAATCATAACCATTGATTTCGAATTCAGGTTAATTTTCTTTGTCTATTTTTAGGGACCGTATACTTCTCTATTTAATTAGGGATAATCTAAAAAGTGTCCTAAGTCCTAACCCGTTAACTGTGCCCGTCGTCACCTCAGCATTATTCCAAGTCCCCTGTGCAAGATCAGAAAACACAAATTGTCCAAAAAGCTATTGTTTATCTTAATTACTAAAGTGCCCCTCAATTGTTTAACTAGTGAAACTGTTTTTTTTTTCTTATCAAACTCCTGAAGGCTTTTAAAAAATAAAACTTTACCTCTTATGAAAAAACAATTTTATTATGACTTTCCGTTTTTTTTTGTTTTTAATTTTTCTGAAAACTGTGATTTTGTAGTCAAAAGCTCGAAAGCGATTTTTTTAAAACTTTAGTGTATTTGTCTTTATATTTGGTCTATTTTTTTTAATTTTTTTCAATTTTTTTTCTTGTGGAGATTAATAAAAAAAATAATCTAAATAATCACACGGCTACTTCAAGAGCGTTGGACTATCACCATATGTCTGGAAAAATAAAACTTTGATTGTGCTAGCCATTCTCAAAAAAAAAAAAAAAAAGATATCAAGCAGCGATATTGGCTTAGATCATGTGTTTTGTAAAATTTCTTTTTCTGATAAAAAAAAATCATGTGTTTTCCTTAAAGTATTAGGTAATGTGCAGTACAATTTACTCCTATCCTTAATAGTTATATGAACTTTTCCTTTCTAAGCAAATGAGTGACAATGTTACTCCTTCATTTTGTATTGTAGATTGCTGAAAAATGTTGGAGCCGTTCGATTTTTGAAGTGGATGGATAATATTAAACTGAAATAAGTATCTCGATGCTTGAATGCTTGATTGAATTTTAATTTTATAAATTATTTGTTCAACTACTCTAGAGAAAAATGAACACGAATCAAAATTAAAAAAGACAAAAATAAGATTTTTATTTTTACTAATTTTTTATTTTTTACATTTTATATTTATAAATTAACAATCAACGGAAATTTGGCCCCACATTTAAAAAAGAAAGAAAATTAAATATAAATGAAAATATAATATAAAAAAGTGATTAGACTAAACAGGGCCTAATGTTGTTTTGTGGGTTCTCGAATTTGCATTTACTATCTGATTAAACAATTTTTTTCAACAATTTGTTGAGGATGATTGACGTTTGTCGGCTAGATATTTCGTGCACAGATGTGCCTCAACTACGAAAAGAAGATGGACAATGTGTCAGATATTATGACCGTGACATACTAAGGGTCTATGTGGCCAAAATTATTTTTTTGGCTTATTTTTTGTCTTTATTCAAATTTTTTTTGTATTTGTTATTTTTATGTCATTTTTTCGTAGATTATTGGTTTGTATCGACGAAAGGAATCTAAAAAGTATAAAATTATGTCCAAAAGTTAAAAAAAAATCACTAAAGACGAAAATAAACCAACACGGACGCTGTTTTTAGCTTATTTTTTGTCTTTTATGAACTTTTTTCAAATTTAACCGATAATTGATAACTTTTCTGAAAGCTCTTGTCGAGACGAACCAACAATCATCAAAAAATTGATGAAAAACAAAAAATTAAAAAAAAATTCAAATAAGGACAAAAAACTAAACAGTGAATAATCCAATAATAACCACAGGCCAAATGGACCCTAAAATTCTTGTAGCTATTATCCGTTCGTTATTAGTTAAACAAAACGCGGGCTTAGAAAGCACCAACCCTTTACAGCTGTTTCCATCTTACAATTATAATCTAGCATTAAAAGTTGTGTTATTTTTTAAATAAAAAAGTACATTATTTGTTGCATAATTTTTTAAAGTTGTTCCACTAACATGCATGGAAATATTTATTTTATCCAAAAAGTTGTACAATTTTTCGTTAAAAAAATTGAGATGAAAGAGTGATGTGGATATGTATGTAACACAACAAATATCAGGTTTACAAAAGCATTTCTTAGTTAGACAATATTAACTGCTGAATTCAGTTTTGTTCACTCAGTGGTGAACAAACACTTAGTGTAGGGTTTAAAGTGTATTTTTAAAAAAACATAAGGACTAATCTGTTATTTTAGAAAAGTACAGAAGACAAATCTGTAATTTATAGAAAATAAAAAATGTAATTCTACAAGATAATAGGGGTAAATATATGTTAAACTATAATTTAAAGGCAAAAATGAAACTTTAATTATTCGACAGTAGGTAGAAATATAAATAATATAAAATAGAAGGTTAAATGTGCGATGTATATGAGCGGGGTCAAACTGTAATAAAATAACATTCTGTCTAGGTTTCTCAATAGTGCGGTTAGAAGGTAGTAGTTTACGGCCGAGATCACAAAGTGTCGGCCATAAACTAGGCTACTGGAACAAAATAGAAGGTCACGATTGCAAGGTTTTTCAAATATAGAACTGTGCGGCCGCAAGGTCGCTACTAGTTTATCTTCAACCTTTGGCTACCGCCATTTAAGCTTGGTGACCTTTGGAATTGGTTATGTTGTACTAAACACAGTACCTAAAAGTTCCTAGGAGCTGGGTTGGGTTGACATGGATTGAAATTGAAAATTTTCAAAGTGAGTTCTTTACTCTCTCTCTCTCTAAAATTCTTACTAGTTCTTTACTCTCTTTCTCTCTAAAATTCTTACTAACCACTGAGTGTTTTTTCTTTCTATGTTTGTATGCTCACAAGGTGATGGGGTCGACATAGGCAAATGGTGGGGAACATCATCTAAGGTGGTGGGGATTTCATGGGAAATCAAGGGTGGAGGTTAAGTGGAGTAAAAGGGAGAGTTGCAGTCTCAAATGGCAGTAAAAGCTGGAGGGAAGGAGGTGAAAAATACAGTAGATAAAGTGGTAATGGGTGGTGATTGGAAGTGAGGTGATGGCAGGTGATTTTAAGTTAATGTTATAGGGTTTGGTTTCTCATTTAGGGTTTTACTAGTGCATACGGTGTATAATAGATGTGGGTATATATATAGTAAATTTCTAATAAAAGGTAAAATTTATAATACGTCTTTGATTATTTATACAAAAGTAAAAAAGGTTATTATCAAAAACAAAAATATTAATTAAGATTGTTGTGTAATTATTTTTTATAGTAAAACTTTAACTGTTAAATAAAACCGATCTCAACCTTTATTCTCAAAATATCTTTTGAATAACTTACACTGTCTTAATTTGTAATATAAATACATGTAACATAAGTATTAACACATAATTATACACACACACACACACACACACACATATATATATATATATATATATATATATATATCTATCAACCTATATATATAAGCATATATATACATATGTATCTATACTACGAATATGGATATATGTGCAACATGATGCGAGCGAGTTAAAGTGCAAGGTGTGTGCGAATGTGAATCGAAAGGTGGTGACAGAGATATATAAGTGGAAATGAAATTTAAACTCAACTTGAAGTAGAATTTTAATTTTGAAAAAATATTATTCATCGTTAATTTTATTTATACGTGTCTTTACAATACTTTCTTAGGGATGGTAAGTGACCGAATTGAAGTAGATATCAAAATATTCATATCTAATACTCAAAAATTATATAATATTCAAATCCTCTACCATATCTCCTGCATGAAAATGGTTATACCATAACCATATTACTCAACGGAGTTCGGTTATTCACAGAATCAAATGAAAATATACATATAAATGTTTTAAACAATGTAGTTTCGCAATACATATAGAAGTTTTGTAATTTTGAATAGTTCGATTCAAGTATCAGTTCAAATAATGATAGATACCATAATCCATCCCAACCAGAGTATCCTTACAACTGCATGTGGCAATGGTAAGGAGGGAGATAGAGGAGAGAGAGAGAGAGAGTATTGAAATTCTCTTCACAATATAACACTTTGATCTCGTAGAAGAGATTTAGCGCTATAATAAAGGAGTAGAATTGGCGATGACGTTAATGGTCGTCAAATCCTTAGAAAATGTTGAACTTTTCAACTCCGATTAGGGTTTTCAGTGTGGAATTTGGAAATTTAAGAGGTCAATGTACAAAAGAAAAACTGTTGAAGTTGAATATGAAAGGCTATGGCTCACATGGAAAATGAGATCACAAAGGGAAGGATGAAGTTTATTTGTAAGGGAAGACTAAAAAAATAATATTTTCAAATTAATAGAATAAAAACTTAAATTCCATCGACAAATAAGTACAAATAATAAAAATATCATTTAAATATCCGTCCAAGGGACAAATAGTTATCCTTCTGGCATGTGTACTCGCTCACTCCCTATAAAACCCCAGAACCAAACAAGCCTCTTGTCAAACTCAAACCCCATTGAGACGGTGAAAAATCATGGGGTCTGAAGGTAATAATGAGCTCCACCAATCCCTCCTGCAACCCACCGCAGCAGCACCACCATCTCCGCTTGAAAAAGTACTGTCAGACACCCAACTACCATTCTTCAAGCGGCTCAAGTTGGCCAGCTGGCTAGAGCTCAAGCTCCTCATTCGCCTCGCCGGACCGGCGGTGACGATGTACATGATTAATAATTCTCTGTCTCTCATCACTCGCATTTGCACCGGTCAGCTTGGGAATCTGGAGTTCGCCGCCGCCTCCCTCGGCAACAGCGGCATCCAGACGTTTGCCTATGGCCTCATGGTACTATTCTCTTTTCTATACAGTCCCGTATATGCATACAAACATAATTAATGTACTCTCTCTCTCTCTCTCTCTCTCTCTCTCTCTCTCTCCCCCTCTCTAACATTAGTCTTGAATTATTAACTTTCTTCCAAAATTTCACGAATAGAGCACGAGGCAAAAATATAAAAAAAATCCCTTTTTCAGCAGCGAAGGTCCGACAATGATAGTAGTTGAAGAAACACCATTATTGAAGAGAGAGAGAGAGAGCGCATAGTGCTTCACCTCGTACGGATGGATACCCAAATTCTAGGACTTCCCAATACTCTGTCTCTCTCTCCCTCCCCTTCTTTGATGAATTGGTACGTTTTTGTTGTTTATTAATGAACCACTGAAATGAGTTTTATTCAAATGCTTTTTTCTCTACCACTACAAATTTGAGAACAAACACTCAAAAGACATCAGCAGGTTAGTGTTTATGTAATTTTATTGTCCTTCTGTTATCTCTCACTAGAAGCTAAACACATTGTTTTGTTTTCATCAAAATCCAAAAGGGCTCAAGTGTTACGCAAAACCCAATTTTTCATTCAGACCAAAGTAGTTTATCTCGTATCATACCGGTCACTGTTCAGGCGTGTTTTGTTCCGGATAATATCCTTAAAAGATATGCTTGCCAGTACAAGATTGATAACTTTGATTCAACACTAGTAATCGAAGTCATTCGCTGTCCAAACACAATGAGGTTGGACTATCTTAACAACCCTCCTGTAATCGAAGTCCAGCGTAAGAAAGAGAGGACATTTGGTGACATTTTTGGACTAATCGAGAGTGATTTTGACTGTGAGATAAGAGGAGTGTTATAAAATGTCGCATTTGAAAATTTTCTTGCGGTTCCGGGGAGAGATACATGAGAGAAGAAAAGTTTCAGCTCTTGCGGATTGTAATAGAAGATCTATTAATATTCATAGCTATTATTAGTCTGTACCGGAGAGACGAAAGTAGATAAACAGGGAGAAGAGACGGTGGCTGTGCAATTAATACAGAGGAGGCAAGAGAAAGCAGAGAGACGGTCAAAAGAGTTTAAATTTAGTAGAAATAGGACGTGAAAAGATATCACCTAAAATTTATTCGACGAGTTCAAATAATAACTATACACGAGAAATTTAAGGGATTAATTTTGTCATAAGCCTTCTAAAGTTATAGTCTTTGAATTTTATTTAACAATGCTAGCTGCAGTAAAGTAGTATAAAAAATATTTATGAATTTTGGTCAATAGGCTGATTATAGAAGAACATTTTTACTCCCTTCGTCCCATTTTGTTTGCATATTTTTACTATTTCAGATCTTTTAAAAAATTATCTATATCTTTTAATTCATAACTTTTGTTATACTTAATATGGATTTTGTTTGATAGATCTCGATTAATTCTACTAGATAATATTTTTATAATATTTAAAATATTTTTTTGTCCTTATTTGAATTTTTTTTGTAATTTTTTGTTTTTCATCAATTTTTTGTGATTTATTGGTTCATCTCGACAAAAGGTTTCAGAAAAGTTATTAATCATCGGCCAAATTTGAAAAAGGTTTAGAAAAGACAAAAATAAATCAAAAATAAAGTTTTTTTTGTACTTATTCATCTGTCTTTAGTGACTTTTTTTGAACTTTTGGACATAATTTTATACTTTTTAGATTTCTTTCATCAAGACGGACCAATAAATTACAAAATATTGAGGTTTAAACAATGAATACAAAAAAATAAATAAAAACAAAAAATAAAAATAAATAAATACTATAGGCCAAAGGAACCCTATATAAAGTTAAGAAAGTATATGGATGCTGCCAGAAGCGACCACCTCGGAGTTTCAATTTATGTCCTTTAATTTTCTTGACCAAATATGATGATATCATCCCATATTTAGCTTAAATTTTTTAAATACCCACTTAAATGTGTCCTATGTCTATAAATACTATAAAAAAATTATTAACTCTATTATGTTTTTAATTAAAATTATTCAATAAAATTTTTTCTCTTCAACAAAATCACATATTTTAAAAGTACATAATATCTAATCTTATTGACCTAATTACCAATAAAAAATTAAAAAAGTCAATATTTAAAACCTTAATAACAAAAAGGTGAGACGTTAAAAGAAAATGGTATTAACTTTTTTGACAACACCTATGTGGTACCTTCCATATTTAAAATACAAGTAAAAAATTAAAAAAAACTAAATATGTTAAGTCAAATATTTAGTTTAGTTACAAAATATAAGATATAAAAATAATTACACAAAATATAGCAAAGTTAATAGTTAAAGTTGTAATGAAAAAAGAAACAAATGTTAAAGATAAAATAGATGGACTTTTTTCAACGAAAAAAAACTCTTCCAACTTTTACAATATTTGAAGTTTTGACCTTTTTTCCTCAGTATGTTTTACCTTCAACATAATTTTTTTGTTAGAATTTTGAAAATTAACACTGGTTAATTTTTGTGCAACTATTTTATATATTATATTTTTGGAACTAAAACAAGTATTTTTGAGTTCACATATTTGGTTATTTTTTTATTTTTTACTTGTATTTTATCTATGAGAAATAAATGTACATTCTAACCAACGTATTTATATATCACAGAGGTGTTGTCAAAGAAATTAATATAACTTACTATTTTTGGCACGTCTGAAATTTTTTGTTAAAGATTTAAATGTTGACTTTGGTTGACTTTGTATAATTTTTTGTACTAAAATTGGAATAGATCTGATCAGAGGTATTGGACCTTCCGTTTCGATCTCCAAAATTTTTTAATCTGATCTCCAAATTCAATCCATTTTTAAAAAATCTACAAAATTTCAAATCGAATGAAGTGAGTAAGGGAACGGATCAAACTAGATCTGACCGGATACAAATGTCATCTCTATTCATTACAATAATTCTAGGTATGCTAAAAACAAACATACTTAAATTTTGTGGAAAAATTTAAGAAGATTATGGCTCAGATTCATTTTGACTATAGAGAGAGATGATAGAGACACACCACTTTTGCACATCGCTTTCACACATCACTCAAAATTATATCGTTTTGTGTTGAAAAAACCATATTTGTTTTTGACCCATATCGTTGAAAATATATTTGGATCTTTCTTAACATAAAACTATGTAGTTTTAATTGATGTGTAAAAATGATGTGTATATAGCACTCTTGATAGAGAGAGAGAGAGAGAGAGAGAGCAGCTCATTGTGTACTTGGAAGAGGATGATGGGCCACCATGGAAGGTTGAAGTAATATGGGCCGGCCCTACGCACGGTGACACTCTAGGTTTTCTGATAATTACACATACACATATGGACCACATATAAAACCGAAGCTGGTACAGACGTACAGTTCCAACTGTCCTCCTTAAAACCAAAGTTTATCTAAGTACTACACACACATCACTTTAATACACTATTTTTGCATATTGCTTAATATTACGTCGTTTTGTGCTGAGCAAAACTCAAATATATTTTGAGCGATGTGGGTAAAAAACAAATATGATTTTTTAAACAAAAAATGACGTAATTTTGAGTAATGTGTAAAAATAATGCATAAAAATGATGTGCTTTTAGCATTTTTGAAGCTTATACCCTATCTCATCTATCCTACCTCCTCAAACAAAATCTCGTGAGCCAACCACCCCTCCAAATAAATTAAACCCCCTTAGGGGGTGCCTGGAGTATGTTTTTACCATTTCATTTTTTATTTTTTGACTTTTTAAATATAGTCCGAATGAATTTCGAATTTGAGAGAAGTATTTAAAAAAAATGTACAGAATTCATTTTACAAAAGTAGTAGGATGAAAAATGGGACTTAAAATCTAAAAAGGAGCTCTAGATCTCTTTTTGAGTTTTTGCTCCTAAATTCTAAAATAGAGAATGAGTTCTACAGAATTCATTCTGAAAATGTGGCTTTCAAATAGCCAAAATTCAAAAATAAAAATGAAAAAATACAAAAAAAAACTCGCAAACACCCCCTTACTCCTTACTACTAAAAAATGGTGGCAAGGATGGGTCTCTAATAAATTTCTTTTATCTTTTTTATTTATTTATAATAATAGACTTTAAATTTCAGTTTAATCTAGAAAATAAACAGAACGTTTTATGAATTTTTTTCATAGTAAAATTATTTTTTATATTTATAATATAACATTTTTGTAAAATTTAGTGGTCCCTAATTTTAAAGAAAATTTGAGAGCCTACACCGCTCGTTTTGCCTTAGAAAGAGACTTGAATGCAGCCTGGTGGCTGCTGCCACCACCACACGCAGGACCACCATCTGCGGCCGTCTACCGTTCAAGCTCTGAACTAGAAAAACTAGTGTCCAACACCCAACTACCAGTCTTCAAGTGCCTCCCACTTACTTCAGCTGAAAGCTCCTCCTCCCCATTGCTAGACCGCCGGTGATGATGTACTAATAAATATCTCGATTTTAATGATAATATACCCTAGTTAGTTTAGAATTAAAATTATGTAACCTAATCTGCTTAGAACAATAACTCTATCTCTCCTATACATAGAAGTCTTTGTACATTGATTTATACACGATAAAATAAAGAGTTTATTCATTATCTCTCTCAACAAATCTTATATGGTATCAGAGCGGTGATAGTTGCCATGAGAACCTATGGAGGACCGTGTTGGATGGCAAAAGCAATCGCACTGAAGATGACAAGGGCCAATTTTTTTGCAAATCCGACACTGACGAACTAGGCAATGAACCAGATGATAGGTAGAGGGGAGACTGCGATTCTGGCAATAGATGCACGTACTAGAGGAAACACTCCAGGACTGGGGAGTAGCAAGAACGGTATCCACAGGATGGGTACAGGTTGTGGAATCCACTGGTTGTGTGTGGTGAATACCCAACCAAGTTTCTTCGGATAAAAGTTCAGAAATAGCTTGCTCAAGAGTTGGTAGAAGGGTGCGATAGAGTAGAGAGACACGCACTGACTCAAAATGAGAAGTGAGAGCCATAAGAAACTGAACTAAGCTTGTTGGTCGCGAAAAGTAGTGAACAATGTGGCATCCTCAGTATGGGTCCATGTAGGTTCTGAGAGAGCGAGTAGATCCCAAACAAAATATATTTGAGAGAAGAAGTCATTGACAGATTGACCTGGCTCTTGGCGCATACGGTGTAGATAACTCTGAAGTTGAAATTGATGAGGAAAACCACTGGTCTGATAGCGGTCTTTCAAAAAATCTAAGATATCTTTGGCTGGAAGGGAAACAGATTCAAGTTGAAAATATCTAAACTGTAGGCTAATAGAGGTAGCGGATATATTTTGAAACCCAAATAATTTTTACTGTCCCAATCTTCTAACAATCAGTAAATTTGGCATTGGTATCAATGGTGGCTTTGATGGGTTTGGTCACATCCTCAATGATAATGCACCATAGTTTCTTTCCCTTAAGGAAGCTAGACATGGCTTGTGCCCACAGAACATAGTTGGTGCTGCGAAGAATTAAGAGAACCGCCTAGAAAGAAGTAGAATCCTGTAGTAGAGCGTCAATCAGTAGGATCACTAGCTCAATCAACGTCAGAAAAGGCACGGGGCTGGAGAGAGGAATGAGCAGAATAATGAAGTCTATGAAATAAGGTGCCTTTGAGATATCGAAGAATTTGAACCAAGGCATCATAATGAGGTGTGCGAAGAGCCGTCGTATACTGACTGATAACATGGACAGCATGTGCAAGGTCGGGGCGAGTAATACAAGACTATCGACCAACTGACGATATAAAATAGCATCAGACAAGAGAGTGCAATCAAGGGGTGTAAGGCGTCATTGAGGATTAAGTGGAACAGAGGCAGTCTTGCAATCTGTAAGGCGGGCACGAGCGAGAAGATCTAATGCATATTTACCTTCTAAGAGGAAATAACTCATAGAATCGTGAGAGATTTCAAAACCTAAAAAATAATTGAGAGCACCAAGATCTTTCATCTCAAAATGATGGTTAAGGAACTCCTTGAGACGGTGAATACTAGCCACATCATCACCGGTGATAATCATGTTATCCACATAAAAGAGAATGAGAGTGTAGCTTTGAGCAGTGTTCCACATAGAAATAGCAGTATCATAAGAATTGGAGGTGAAGCCAAAATCCTGAATAGGCGCGCAGGGCCTGCTTAAGCCCATATAATGCACGCTGAAGTTTATAAACCTTGTTTGGGGAATAAGTAAACCCAAGGAGAGTTTGCATCTAAACCTCCTCAAGAAGATCACCAATAAGGAAGATATTTTTCACATCTATTTAATAAAGATTCCATTGGCGTGTGGCAATGACAGCAATCAAGCTGCGGATGGAGATAAGATGAGCAACATGAGAAAATGTCTCCTCATAATCAATGTCACATTCTTGGGTGAAACTTTTTGCAACAAGGCAAGATTTGTAACGTTCAAGAGAACCATCAGAATGGGTCTTAATTTTGTATACCCATTTGCAACCAATTGTAGTATTGTCAAGAGATAAATCAACAAGGTCACAAGTACAAGTTTTGTCTAATGTTTGTAATTCATCAGTCATGGCTTGCTACCAAAGAGGATTAGAGCGAGCCTCACGTATGAAGTAGATTCATGAGTAGAAAAAGAAGTGAAACCAACAATAAAATCATGAAGACGAGTAAATGGTTGAGTTACCCGTTTTTCGTCGATCGAAAGGTAGAGGAACAAATGAGCATGGGAGGGACTCAACGAGCGTAAGACCACTAGATAGATCAGTCTCCGTGGGAACAGCAACAGGGATGGGTGTCTCAAGAGGAGCAGGTAAGGGACCTATATCAAGCTTATCAAAAAAAAAATCAATGGAAGAGTTAGTAAATAGCATGAAGGTAGAAGGGAAGGATAAATGAAACTAGGAGAGAGATGAGAACATTTTGTGCTCCCAAAAGACCACATGACGAGAGATATGAAGGCGTTGGGAGATAGGATCCCAACAACGATACCCTTTATGTTCAATACCATACTCCCAAGAAACAGCATAGACGGGAACGATGTTTCAAGTTTAGTGTGTTCATGAGGTTGAAGGAGAACAAAATATACAGAACCAAAGACCCAAAGAGTGGTGTAAGGAGGATTGGTGCCATATAAATGCTCATAAGGGGTTTGATTATATATGACAGAACTAGAGACACAATTGATAGTGTAAACAACAATATGTGCTGCTTCACCTCAAAATTTTCTTTTTGGTAGATTGTTAAGAGAGAGAAACTCTATATATTATTATGTATAAATCAATGTACAAAGGCTCCTCTTACTGCTCGCTCTCGTACTGAAACCGAATACTGTGCCCTCACCGACACTACTCGAGAGCTTCTCTGGATTCTCACATATATGGGTGTTTCTCCCTCTAGTGCTCATACCCTTTTTTGTGACAACCAGAGTGCTATTCAAATTACTCACAATGATATTTTTCATGATAGTACTAAACACATTAAGATTGACTGTCATTTCATTCGTCAACACGTCACTCGTGGTACTATCCATCTTCATTTGATTTCTTGTATTGACCAACCTATTGATATGTTCACAAAAACTTATCATATTGGCCGCTTCCTTGATCTCGTTTCCAAACTCAAGTTGGTTGATGTTTACCCTCCTTGAGTTTGAGGGGGGCTGTTAATGTTAGTGTACCCTACTTAGTTTAGGATTAGAATTACCCTAGCTCATTAGTTTAGGATTAGGATTATGTAACATAATCTGCTTAGAACTATAATTTTATCTCTCCTATATATAAGAGCCTTTATACATTGATTTATACACAATAATATATAAAGTTTATTCACTATCTCTCTCAGCAAATCTAATATAGATAACTATGTCCACTTGGATATTTTCCGGCCACCTCATAAATTTGGATTTCGCCGTCGCCTCTCCCTCACGGTTGGCGTATGGCCACATGGTCCTGATCTCTTCCCCGAGAAAGTCAAAAAACACAATAGCCTTATGATTTCTATACTCTAAAAACACATTTTAGGAAAAGTTAAATTCTTTCGTGTTATGTATTTTTTTCTTCAGTTATTCTTTTAATATAAAATTTGATATATTTTTTATTTTTGAAGTATATCTAGTGTAAATCTATCTAAAAACTTAGAATAATTAAAGGAAATCGTAAAAGAATTCACCAAACCAAACAACATTTAAAAAGTAAAAAAAAAATAAAAAAATTGAGTAAATTTTTCATCAAAAGTGAATTTTTTTCGTAGAACATTATCATTTTTTTTCTTTTCAAATATGTGAACTAAGTCTTCCGCTAATCAATAATTGTCATGTTGTTTGAGAAGTTGAGAGAGTGAGAAAGAGAGTTATCTCTATAATTTATTGTGTTTGAATTAATGTACAATAAATCATTTATCTAAGAGGAAGAAGACAACCTAAATATAGAATACATTAGAAATATAAAAACGTACGAAACATGGTAGTTGTCTAAATTAAAATATGATAATTACTTAAATTATAGCCCTAAATATACATTAACATATAGATTCATTAACAGCCCTCTCAAACTCAAGGGGGATAGACATCAACCAACATGAGTTTGAAAACGAGTTCAATGAAACGGTCAGGAGAATGAGTTTTAGTGAATATATCAGCAGAAGAAATTAGATGGAGATGAACAGTACCATAAGTGACATGTTGACAACGTGGTACGGCATGGGCAAATGACGCGATGCGGCTAAGGCTAAGGTAAAAAGCACAAAGACTGACGCAGGCGTGCATGATGACGTGTGCGTAATGAGGACAGAAGCGATTGACGCGCCAGAGATGAAGGTGGCGCGTGAGGGCTTGTGGCTGACTTTCTGACTGCACCATCGGTGGCGTTGGAGTCGTGAGGATATTCCAAGCACTTCAATAGTGAATGTGAAAATTTTGGATGACCAGGAAGGTTTGAACAGTAGCGGTTTGGTAGTGATGATTTTGATGATGGTGAAAGAGAAGTGTTGATCCAAAATATTAACATTTTCTGATTAATAAGGTAGAACCTTTGCTTTATTTTATGTCCGAATAATGCCAATGAATATGATCAAAACAAGCAACGACAGCAAGGGCCAAGCTGCTTGCAAGTGATCTAAAATCAAATTGATCTTATCCTATAACTCTGATACCGTATTAGAAAAATTGGAAGAGAGAGAAAGAGAATTGTCACTATTCACATAATTGATTAATTTTTTGCACCTATAAAACGATAAAGGATGACACGTTTTTATTAAAGAACAAAAAGTTTTTGTTGAATCTTGATTACAAAGTATATGTCATGGTTTTGGATCTTACCAATCTTTTATGGTTTCAATACTTAGAGGCGATCTTATCGAGGATATTAATTGTAAATAGATATTATACAATTTATTATTCTGATTGTTTACACATATTTGTATCTAATTATGCTCCATATATATGTGGATCTCGATGTTATATGATTGTCGTTAGCACATTATCACATGCATATACATAGAGAATATGCCCCCAGTATTGTATTTATTAGGTGTGGTGTTACTAATGTATAATAAAGTAGCCAAAAAACAAAACACTCACCTTGGTCATGTCATATATCGAATCGAATCATGTGTATTTACAGTTTATTTGAGACTAATTCTCTCTCTTATCGTGAGTATTGGAGGATGAAAATCGACCTCTGTCTCTCTAGATAAAACGGCTCAATTAAAAGTCGGAAAGAGCCAAAAAAATACTAATCTTGTACTTTAAAGTAATATGGGCACATGTAAACACAAATGTACGTGAACTATGTATTAGCAATCACACAATCGTAGACGTCCATAAACGATATATATACATGGAAATATATTATCGGTGAAATGGATATCCATATAGGGTTACAAATGTACTAGAGCCGTTTGCGAACTGTTTGATTTTCGATTGGTTAAGGACACATTCGAAGTTTCGAACTTGTTTAGCTATTAAATGAGTCGAACGCAAGCCCTAGTTTTAGACTTATTTAATAAATGAGTTGATCCTCGATAGAAAATTCTATTTGCATCCTAGACGATATTTTTGACTCGTCAAGGTGAATGAACAAGAACGATCTCAACTCAAACCTAAGCCAGCTCGACTTGAGCTTGGCTCATTAAATTTTATGTGGCTCAAGCTGAAGGAAGGCTTTCTTTGCTCCAAGCCCCTAGAAAAATCAAGTCCATTAAAAACTTAACAAACGAACCTAAACATGCTTAAATTTAACTTGGCTCGGCTTGTATGGAGATATATTTAAATGCAAAATTATGTAGAATTTAAAGGGAAGGTGGGAAAAATATATGAAAATAATTTAAAAAATTTTTATAAATTAAAAAAATATAAAATATATGTCTATTTTAGATTAATTTTGGCTTTAGTGAACTTCTTAAAATTTATAGTCATAATCTTGTACTTTATCAAGTTCTCTTGTCAAGACGAAATAATAATTCAGAAACAGTTGGTGCAAAACAAACAAACGCAAACAAAATTAAAATAAAGACATTAAATGATACAATAAATACGTGGTATTGAATTGGGAGTTTCGAAAATCCTATAAAAAGACAAAACAAATCCAAAGTATTATGCTGCTATTATTATTCTTCCCTTCAAGATAAGACTTTCTAATTCTGTCATTATATACTAGCTGTAAAATTGTGTGAATTAATTTTAAATTTAATGTATAATTTCGCCCCATTATCTCTAGCATGATTTCTCCAATTTATTTTTTAAAAAATCACGGTTTATAAGGGAAAAAAATAACTCCTCCTACAATTCATAATTCTTTGTATAGTAACATTTAAGGAAAAAAATTAACACCCTACAACTAAAAAATAATTGGGATTATTTGATATTTCATAATTATTGTATTTTTTTGCATTCTCTTTGACTCGGTGAAAGAAATAAAAAATACAAAAATATATAGACCGATATTAAAAAAAAGTCTAGATAAGACGATTCTAAAAAAAAAAAAAAAAAGACAGCGAAAACTGTAATTTTATAATTTTTCATCTTTAGTGACATTCAAATGAGAGTGTGTGCTCTAGGAGGGTTAATTTGGACATTCAAATAATTTGTAAGCATGACATCATCACTATTTTCCCTGTCCAAAATTTAACATCCGTTTATAAAATGAGAGTCAATAAGAGGAGAGTCAGAGAATTAGACGACATTGTCAATTACAGTAAGAAAATTTTGAAACTTTAGGAGAAATCCGTATAATTATTAAAAACATAGCGAGTTTTACTGGAGATATGAAAATTCTGATTGTTGACTGGTGGAGTCGTTATAATATTATAATAGTGGACCTATTATTTCCACTCTCCCACTTCTATAAATCCCCTGAATGAGACCACCCCTCAATGTAATTAACCCCTAGAGAGAGACATGGTGACAAGCATTGAGTCTCAAGCTGATGATGAGCTCCACCAACCCATCTTACAATCCCATCCGCTACCACCGTCAGAACCACCGTCCGCCACCCCATACTCACCAAGCTCCGAACTAGAAAAAGTGCTATCAAACACCCAACTACCGTTCTTCAAACGGATGCGGCTGGCTAGCTGGATTGAATTAAAGCTCCTATTCAACCTTGCCGGACCTGCTGTGATGGTCTACTTGATTAACAACTCTATGTCTTTGTCCACTCGGATTTTCACCGGCCACCTCGGGAATCTTGAGTTCGCCGCCGCCAATCTCGGTAACCAGGGCGTCCAGTTGTTAGCTTACGGTTTCATGGTATGGTACTGAAATTTGTGTATAATCCTAGCGCCATATATTTTCTTTGCCGAGCCAAAAAAAAAAAAAAAAAACCATATGAGTCATCCAACACGGTACACGAACTCAGTCGCGAAAAATATGTGGAATAGGTGAGTTGGGTTTTATTGGTGAGATTCGTACACGTAACCTTTGGGAATAAATATCTTAGTTGGTGCCGGACAATTCAAGTAAGTGCCAATAAGTATCATTATCAAATAATTTATTACCGTCATCCAAACTTTCGAAATAATTTTATTTGTTTTTAAAGTATATATGTAAAGAGCAATACGTGTGTGTAGGAGAGAGAGAGAGTGTTTAATTTTTCTTCTCTCTCTCACACACACACAAAATATACATACAAAAGAACATTCCCACATGGGCGATAATATATATCAATGTCTTTCAATGTCCGTATTTAATGGGATGCTTGTCACCATATACAGCTTGGAATGGGCAGTGCGGTGGAGACGCTTTGTGGTCAAGCGTATGGGGCCCACAAATTCGAAATGCTTGGGGTGTACCTCCAGAGAGCAACGATAGTCCTCAGTCTGGCCGGGATCCCATTAACGGTGATCTACATCCTATCAAAACAGATCCTTCTATTACTTGGGGAATCATCCGCTGTCTCATCAGAAGCTGCAGTTTTCGTCTACGGCCTCATCCCCCAGATCTTCGCCTACGCCGTTAACTTCCCGATACAGAAATTCCTCCAATCGCAGAGCATTGTGGCCCCCAGCGCGTACATCTCAGCTTCCACGCTTCTACTGCACTTGGTATGTACTCTTCACAATTTATATACGTATGTATATACTGTATACATACATACGTACATCTCTCTCTCTGTGTAGATTAATGCATGTCATTTGAGTAGAATAAATTGTATGGAACAGGTACTGAGTTGGTTGGCGGTGTACAAGCTGGGACTGGGGTTGATAGGGGCGTCATTGGTGTTGAGCTTGTCGTGGTGGATCATAGTGGGGGCCCAGTTTATTTACATTTTGATGAGTGATAGGTGTAAGGCCACGTGGACTGGGTTCAAAATGGAGGCTTTTTCTGGTCTTTGTGAGTTTACAAAATTATCTGCTGCATCGGCAGTTATGCTGTGTTTGGAGACGTGGTACATGCAGATACTGGTGTTGCTTGCTGGATTGCTAAAAAATCCTGAGCTGGCCTTGGATTCTCTCTCCGTCTGGTATGGAAACAAAGAAAAGACAAAGGCATCTCCATGAGTTCCTTTCACCTTTAAAAAGTAATGAAAATTTTCACTTCTTTTTCCAAAAAAAAACAAAATGGCACCTCCATAAGTTCTTTCAATTTGAAAAGTAACGATGATTTTCAATTTTTTCTTTGACAATTTTTAAAGTATGAACAGTTTTGATCATCAAACTGGAGTGAAGAAATTTTGCAATGGAACAAACTAGACCGTTCCGTGCAAGTCCTCGAACATGGAAATTCACTAAAACTCTTTGATGACTTACAAAAAATCCCTTCCCATCTTATTGGGGTCCACAAGAAAAGTAGACATCGAAAAGACCATAATATACTTTTTCTAAAGATGACTAGTCACTTCTGTCGAAACTTTATTAATTTCACTCGAAATGATAGAATTTCTATTAAAATTCAATTGTTAAAGCTTTTCCTTCCATGTATCTAGGAAGGAATAGAGCCATCCGCAAGAAATAAGTCACTTTGCCATGCTTTCGAAAACAAAAATAAGTATCTTTATATGACTAAATTAATGCACTTTGAGATTATCATGTGATATGTGTACTTATAATTTAGTGACAAATTTTACAGATAAAATATCAATAAATATTTTTGCCAAGTTATTGAAAAATAATAAATAACACATTAATATTCTAAGAATACTCAACAATTAATCACGATGGCTATTCGATGCTAACGAATTACTTCTGCAACTTCATTGATTTCTTACTCTTTTTTTCTTTATATCCCCACTTCATTAATTATTAATTATGTTGCGTTTTATGTGATTTGTGAATTCATATATGTTTCAAAAATATTATCATCTTAAATTGGGAGATGAAAATTAAGTGTAACGTCATATGGAGTAACAGTATTATATACGCAATGCCCTGTTTGATGATCATAGTATAATGGCTTGATAAACACATTTAGTGAATAATGTTCTTTGATTTTGTGCAGCTTGGGGATAAACGGTCTACTATTCATGGTTTCTGTTGGTTTCAATGCTGCTGCTAGGTCAGTTTTTGTTCTAATTGTAGTTTTGCCTACAAAATACAATATGTTTTCCTCATTAATATTACAAAATACCAATATTAATTGATGAATATGAAATATGATTACATGTAATTCCGCAATATGTCAAGTTTTTCTCTTGACTCATTTGATTCCTAACAGCGTGAGGGTTGGAAATGAGCTTGGAGCAGGGAATCCAAAGTCGGCAGCTTTCTCCGTGGTAATGGTGAATTTAGTATCCTTTACGATTGCTGTGATTGAAGCTATGGTGGTTCTGTCCCTCCGGAATGTAATCAGCTACGCCTTCACCAGCGGTGAGACGGTGGCTGAAGCCGTCTCCGATCTTTGCCCATATCTTGCAGTCACCCTCATCCTCAATGGGGTTCAACCAGTCTTGTCCGGTAATTCCTTCTTACTTACTAGAAAAAAAACATGTATGAACTCAAAAGCATTTTTTTTATACAAATTAAATGATACGTTCCTCCTTTATTTGAATATGTTTAGTTATTTTTTGTGGGTAAAGAATTACCACCAAATTCAATATACTTTAAAGGATATATAAAAAGTTGTATCATTTCGAAAGATTGACTTAAAATATTTTGGAAGGTGTTGCTGTCGGGTGTGGATGGCAAGCATTTGTGGCATACGTAAATGTAGGATGTTACTACTTTGTCGGACTCCCAGTCGGTTGTGTTCTCGGCTTTAAGTTTGGCTTCGGTGCTAAGGTAAATCTCCCATTTAACTACTCCCCTAAAATTTGGGATTTAAACAAAGGAATTTAAGGTAAAATTTTTTTTTTTTTTTTGTAAAATTCGTTTTTAGTGGACCTTTTGGAATTTTTTAATCATAAGATTATACATTTGACATTTTTTCGCCAAGATGACTAATAAATAAAAACTTTAACATGAATTTAATTAATAATATATATCTTGTATTTTAGGGAATATGGTCCGGAATGATAGGGGGAACAGTGATGCAAACTGCCATCTTAATCTGGACAACTTATCGCACAGATTGGACTAAAGAGGTAACTATCTTATTGGATTTTTTTATTTCATATCATTTGTGAAATATAATCATACATTTGGCGTAATGAGGTAGTTTTGTTAGTCTATATGTTTTCGTAAATTCGGCCCTTTTTTTAAAAAAAAAAAATCGTGTAATTTTTGTATGCCTTTTTAAGTATGTGACTTTTTTTAGGGTCTGAGTTTCGACTGCATAGAGCAGTTCGACCAATCTTGACCCTCTTAAAGGGGTAAATTACTCTAATAGTGCTTGTAGTTTAGATTTTATGTCACTTTGTCCCTGCTATTCGAAATACCTCGATTTTGTTTTTTAATTTACGTTTTTGTGCCAATCAAGAACAATAAATAATGGCCGTTGCTTTTTCTAATAGAAAAAAGTCTTGTTGACTCTTTTTAAGTGCATAATAGTAACTTTATATTTTTCATTACTCAGTCTCTCTCTCTCTCTCTCTCTCTCTCTCTCTCTCTCTCTCTCTCTCTCTCTCTCTCTCTCTCTCTCTCTCTCTCTCTCTCTCTCCCCACAAATCATAAAACTCATTTGCAGTTTTACTACCAGCCATGACTTTTGTCATGAATTCCATCTCGAAAGTGGTGGACCCAGTTTTACACAAGGCTCAAGTGTATTGGTTTTGGTGAGAATAAGATGCATTGTATGAAGCTGCTAAGAGAGAGGCACACAAATGTGCGTGTGAGAGAGCTAGAGAGTGTAGAGAATTAGATTTGAAGAAGAAGAAGGGAGCATGAGGAAGTTACAAAAATATCCTTAAAGATAGTCAAAAAGATTTTTTTCTGCTAGAAAAAGCAACGGCCATTATCTATCGTCCTTGATTGACACTAAACGTAAATTAAAGGTTAAAATCTAGACATTTTAAATGATAGAGATCAAAGTGATATAAAATCCAAACTATAAAGACTATTAAAGTAATTTATCCAAGTATTTTCAATAGTCTAGATTATTAAAGACTCTTCCCAGTTTTTAATACTCTCGTTGGGAAGAGTCGTAAATAAATCTGGACCATAATTATCGAGATGAAGCTGTTCTTCTTTAAATTAGTGCGAAAAACTCAAAAAATTGTACGATTTGTCAAAAAGATCTGAAGTTCTAGGTTTCAAATTTTTTCGTTATATTTATTTTTCAATTTGTCATATTTTGCGCATGGATCTTCTCTCAATTGTGCATCATTTTATTTGAAAATTTGTGAGTTTGTACAACCTTTAATTAAGTTGTAGAAAATTTTGGATTTTCAGGTGGACAAAGCTAAGAACCGTTTAGACAAATGGAATGACATAAATCAGCCATTGCTGAAGGACTCCATGGATGCTGAAGAAGCTCTCAATGGTGCTTCTCAATAACTAGAGTGTTGGGACCTATAAATTTCAATCAATCATTTTTTTGCCGAAACCATGAGTGTGAATCAATCGTTAATAAGAAACCTAGATGAAATGATATATGCTGTTCTGTTTAAGCTCCATATGGATTATAAATTTGTTTTCGAAAATAGAAAATAAGAAGTTTAGCAAATTTGGGGTTTCTTGATCAACTTTTGAGACCACGGGGAAAGTATCTCTTATTTTATTTTTGATATTTTAGAGTGTGTAAATCAGTTTACGTGCAGTTTAACTAATTTCAGGAGAATCAATCTCATTGTCCACTTGCACATTAAAGTCAGAGCAAAATCTTGTATGGATTGACCCCAGCGAATTTACAATACACGAGAGTCACTTGTTTAGAATAAACATACAAAAAAAAATTCTCAAAAGTTATACTGCAATATAATAAGAGCAAGTTTATCTTAAATTTAAACTTAGATTGCATGTCAAAAATACAGAAATGAGGTATGTGATGTATGTTGTGAGTACAACACACATGTTATGTGAGAAAAATAGTACCGTTTTGGATCTTAAATAAAACATTTTTTGTGTGATGTGGACACACTATTAAAAAAAATTATTTTCAAATCTTAAGTTTGGGGTTAATCTCGAAATATTTTTTTAAGTAAACGATAAATTTTTAAAATTTTTTTAAAAATAAAATTTAGAGAACATGACCAAAAAAAGTTCAAATGAGCCAAAAAAATATGCTCATTTTGCCACTATTGCATTAAAAAAATTAACGACACTATTCATTTAAATCCCTTTCGGTCGTAGTTTTTAGATTTTATTTTCAAAAAAATTCTAAGAATTCACCGTTAACTTAAAAAAAGTATATAAAATTAACCGCGAATTCAAAATTTTAAAATAAAATTTTGCTGATAGTGTATGTGTACACATCACACGAGGTGTTTTATTACAATTGTTATCTATCGTCCATCAATAACAAAGGCTTAAAGCCATGGCATGGTTGTCAAAGGGTTTTGCTTCTAAAAAATAAAATGTGTTTTTTTTTTCCCTAGGCAAAAGAATAGAGAGGAATATAATAGGGGAAAATCTTTAGTCCCAAAAAGGTTTTTAAGAAAAAATTTCAGAATTCAAAATGAATAGAGTACATTTAATTAAATGTGTAGTCTTCTAAATCTAAATGAATCCTAATATTTGATTTTAAATTTATTTTGTTGTTTTCGGGAAAATTTTGTTGTTTCTTTCCTTTTTAGTTTCATTTTATTTAATTTGCCTAATAAAGCTCTCAAGAAATTCATCGCTCAAATACAGCTGTAGAATTTGACCCAAAACTATTGACTTTTTTTTTGGGGCTGAGGGCAATAACTCATGGCTACAGAAACGATGCTCAGTTCCATCTTAGCCAGATAAGCGCTCTAGAATTTTACCCTGGACCCCTATATTTTTTAAATTACAATGACACCCCTTATCAAAAATTGCCGTCAAAGTCTGTTAGTTTGCCTGTGAATGTATCACAACACACCCCTCTCTTCTCCTCACTCACTAACTTGGTGAAGCTACCAAAATATGTTCAAAAATATTCACATCTATCACATGCCCTGCTGCCGCCTAATTTGGAGGAAAAAAAGTGACCCACACTACTTATTCGAATTCCTTTCTATAATGTTGTTCAAATTTTACTCTCGAAAAAATACTAAAAATTCACAGTTGACTTGAAAAATTATTCCTAGTTAACCATGAACTTGCAATTTACAAAATAAAATTTTGCTAATAAGTTTCGTATTTTATTTTTAAAAAATGAGTTGTTACAAATAAGCTTAAAATCTCTCTTAGTTTTACTTGTTTTCTTAACAAAGGGAATGGGTTATTTACTTAAATATTTTTTAATTTTAAAGCATCTTATAACAAAATAGAGGAAGGATTATTAAACATTTTAAACACCAAAAGTTTAAAATTTTGAGTTGGTGCAAAAATAGGTTGGCTTATTTGTAAAAGTTTTTTCCTGGTCTATTGAGTTCCAGTTCCTTGAAGCTCTCCTTGAAAACTTTTACTGTCTCTCTTTGAATTGTTGTTGGATTTTCAAGAATGATCGCATGAGTAAAAATAGAATCAATCAGGTTTCTTCTTGTTCTATTGTTTGCCACTATTTTGAAGTATTTGGTGTTTCTGTCCCCCAGCTTGATCCAGTTTACCCTTGACTTCTGTCTCCATAGGCTTTCAACCTTGGATGCAACTTCCCACACGTTGGACTTCAGTGGTATCCTGGCCCTCCTATGCTCTTCATCCAATACACTTATCTGCCTCCAATTCCATTGAGTGCAGCTCCACCTCCAGCTTCCTAAGAGATTGGTTTATATCCCTATATGGTCTTTGTTCAGTGCTTTCAACTTGATTTTATGTTCTTTTAGTTTTTGAATCAACTAAAGCCTGACCATCCTTTGAATTTGGTATATTTCCACACCATCTCCACAATCTTCAAACAGTTAGAAAATTAAAGCCAAAAGTTCATAAACTTGAAAGGAGTAGGGTCTCAATCCTTTGAACGTTCTTGAATGATGATGGGACAGTGGTCAGACACCACCCTAGGCAATCCCCATTGGGCTATTTTGAAATTCTAATAATAGTTGGAAATGATTACTTTTTATTTTATGATAGATTCAAAAATTAGAGATCATCGGGCCGAGTTAATATAAAGAAAGTATGGGCTAATTTCAAGTGAGTCTTGCATATGACTTGCTTATAATTTACATTCTGCAATAAAAATAAATAATTTTTTACTTTGATATATATACATCTATGTTACTAAATTGATAGTAAACTGAGCATGATATATTAAGATTTTAAAAAGAATCATGACATCATGAAAATATGAAAATATTATGGCATGGTTACGAGATCTAATACGGCGCCCCGTCTGCTAGGAGGCAGATGAAGATTCTAGTGATGAGGTGAAGTAATAAGGGTGAAAATTATTAACTAAGTAATCCAACGGGTGATATCAGGCCGACTATATATTTGGGGACCTTTGACATTTACTGGTGTTGTCGTAGATCATTCAGTGTTTCCATACATGGTTACAGCGTAAGCCTAAAAGTTGGATTCATACGTCACATGATATGATTATTTGATAAATGTGCATGGTTACAGCGTAAACCTGAAAGTTGGATTCAACACTAGCCTAGTGCTAATGTAGTTGTTGATGCAACAAGTTTTTATAAGGGTGCTGATCATGCTTGAAATTCTACAAAGTTGTATTGGAACTGAAGTTATCTTTTGTGATCCTTAGACTTAGCATATTTTGATATAGTATGACATTAGTTGTAATGTTATTTTGTTAACAGGTCGAAATTTTGGGCCGTAGTCATATTTTGTAAGTCCATAAGGGTCATATTATTACACTTTACTTTATGTATTGAACTCTGTAAGTAAATTCTATTTTCGCACTCTAATATCAGATACGTTGATAGAAAATTCCTAAACTAGTCTATTTTTGAAAACTTTATGAGTTTCACTTGTAATCGATCGCGTGCCTTAACTTTGATGGGATGGGTCGTGACAGTATAAGTCTTTCACAATTTCATAGTCAGTATAAAATTTCCTAAGCCAGGCTGCATCTGCATCCACAGGTATGTTATCAATAAACAAAGAAAATGGTTTTGTAATCTTCCCTGCATTTCCATTAGCATAAGTTCTATCTTTGGTTGTTACTGGGATCCGCGGGGCCCTCCTCTACCTTTTTTTTCCCTTCTTATGATTTGTGTCTGGGTTTCTTCCAAGGTGTGGCAATTGCTGGTTCGAGGCTTTAATGGGAGTATTTATGTAGAATTTAAAGGAAAGGTCGTAAAAGTAATTTGATTTTGCAAGGTTAAAACTAAAACTATAAATTGGGTACTCCTCGTATACTATGTGACTCTAGTTAAGTGATATTTTTACCCAATAAATTTTCACAACACATACTATCTGAATTATCTTTTATTTTCTAATAGTCCAATAAATATATTTGTTGATGTCTTATTTAAAAAAATTGTGACTACATAATTTGTTAAAGAGACCACGTATAAATATCATGTGATACTTCAAGAACGTTGAATAATTACTCAATTGAGAAGACATGAAAACCGTTGAAATATTATAATTTTCTTATTAGCACCAAAAGTTATATACAAAAATGAAACCACACTTTGAGGGTCTGCCATGCCCCACCCGCACCCCCAGCCTCCCACTCAAGTTAGATAAAGTGAATCAGTATAATATTATAATATATAATGATCCTATTATTTTCACTCTCCCACTCCTATAAATCCAATGAATCAGAGGTATAATATTATAATATATATAATGGTCTTATTATTTTCACTCTCCCACTCCTACAAATCCAATGAATCAGAGGTATAATATTATAATATATAATAGTCCTATTATTTTCACTCTCCCACTCCTATAAATCCAATGAATCGGAGCACTCCTCCATGTAATTACCCCCAGAGAGAGATGGTGACGAGCATCGAGTCTCAAGCTGATGATGATCTCCACCAAACCATCTCAGAATCCAATCCGCTGCCATCGCCAGAACCACCGTCCGCCACCCCATACTCACCAAGCTCCGAACTAGAAAAATTGCTATCGAACACCCAACTACCGTTCTTCAAGCGGATGCGGCTGGCTAGCTGGATTGAATTAAAGCTCCTATTCAACCTCGCCGGACCGGCGGTGATGGTCTACTTGATTAACAACGCTATGTCTCTGTCCACTCGGATTTTCACCGGCTACCTCGGGAATCTTGAGTTCGCCGCCGCCAATCTCGGTAACCAGGGTGTCCAGTTGTTTGCGTACGGTGTCATGGTATGCTACTGAAATTTGTGTATAGTCCCAATGCCGTATATCTGGAAAATTTAGATTTTTTGTTACGGGGTACCATCTTTATTAAAACCATATATGAGTCATCCGACACAGTGCATGAACTCAGTCGCGTAAAATATGTGCACGAGGTGAGTATGGTTTTATTGGTGAGAATCGAACGCATAACTTTTAGCGTCCGTTTATTAACAGTTAAAATTTTAAGAAGAATATGTAAAATATAATAAGAGAAGGATAAAGAGTGGATGTAATAACTAGAGAGGGAGACTTTCAGAGAATCAGAAGGGAAGATTAATACCTACTTAGTTTGTGTTCTTTTTTTTTTGCTAAGAGTTTGTGTACTTTTTACAGAAGAATATATGTATATTATTAATTTGTTTTGTACTCGACGGGTAGTTTTTTTTTTGCTCAGCACAAAGATAATTTTATAAAAAACAAAAAGTCATAACACAGTTGGGCTTAATGGCTCACGGACAAACCCATGGGCCACACTCCAGCCTATTTCACATTACATTCATCTCTGGAGTTGGTAAGAGATCAACCGATCAGAAACGCCTCATCTCTGGAGTTCCAGCTGCGTCCATGGCTCCTTCCTCTTCACCAGGTAACTTGCTCCCCTAATTACTATGATTTCTTTCTAGAATGTTATGCCGGATTGTTTATGACTCCCTTTAAGCACCTCTTTATTTCCTCCACTGAATAGTCACTTAGTAACCCTTTAGATTTGACCCAAACAATTGCCCTGGTTTTGACCATCTCCGTAATCTCCTCTTCGTTTACCACTGAATTGGTGAAACAGGAGGAGTTTCTTGCCATCCATATAGACCACATGATTGCATATAGACAGGCTTCCCATAGTTCTTTTTCCCCTTTGGGCCTTTTTTGGCATAGCCATAGTTCTGTCACCTGTTTGAGAGAGGCAGGACAAACCCATTGTATATCCCACCATTCCAATATCCTACACCATATTCTCCATGTAACCCTGCAATTTAGTAGAAGGTGATCTGCTGTTTCCCGCTGTTCATTACATAGAACACACTTATCTTCTGCATTTGTAATGATATTTCTTCTGACTAAGGACCCTTTAGTTGCAATGCGACCCTGAGTGGCTTGCCATACAAAAATTTGAATCTTCTGGGGAATAAAGTTCCTCCACAGCCGGTTTAGACTTTCCTTCTCCCTAAATTCTCCTTCTTCCCACTTGGCATAGGCTGCCTTAACAGAGAAACTTGTGCCTCCTGACCATATCCATGTTAGGTTATCCTCCTTAGATGTATCAATAAGAAATCTACTCGACGGGTAGTTGGCAGACTTTCAGAAGGGAAGTTAAATTTAATTCAATTTTTTGAATGAATCTAATGAAACTCTATGCACAAAGTATGAAAATTATTTTAAAAAAAGTAAAATATATTCTAAAAAGTAAAAATACCGAATTGAAATTTGCTAATTTTTTAAGTGAAATTTTTAGAACATTTTTTTATTTTTTTATTTTTCAAGTGTGTGTTTAATTTTTTTTTTTCCAAAAAACAAAACCAAACATACAGCTAATTACTTTTTACTACAGTTTTATAGAGTTCTCTTTTGTACTCTTTCTTCATAATAGGCTAGCACACAGTACTGTATTTTACCTTTTGTCCTTTTGAGGACAGGAAAGTAATACTCACACCCTTAATAAAATCAACAATGCTAAGGACACAGATTTTCTATACAGATCCGGATACATCTGTGTCTAAATCTGTGTAAGAAAGTCTGTGTACACAGACTTTCCGTAATAAAATATAGACCGGTAATACTTGGCCATGTTTAGTCCATCACAAAGAGGATATAATAATCCCTTTATAATTTATTCAGGGTCCAAAATATCAAAACAAATCCCGCATATTTGTTAACCCGGCTTATTTTATCCAGGGTATAAGTAATTTAATTTTGCAAGGTTAAAACTAAAATTATAAAAGCTAATTACTGGGTACTCCTCGTATACTATGTGACTCTAGTTAATTGATATTTTGCCCCAATAAATTTTCGTAACACATACTATTTGAATTATCTTTTATTTTCTAACAATCCAATAAATATATTTGTTGGCGTCTCATTTGAAATAACTGTCACTACATAATTTGCTAAAGAGACCACGTGTAAGTATCATGTGATACTTCAAGAACGTTGAATAATTACTATAAGAAAAAACGTTGAGAAGATACACTATAAGAAAAAACACAATTTTCGACTACACGTTTAGCCGCCAATAGTTCACTATTTAGTCGCAAAAAGTCTTTTCCGACTAAAAAATTTAGTTGCCGAATTGAGGTCGGAAAAAGTTTTCCGGACTTTTACCAACATATTTTACCGACTAAATATTTTAGAATTTACTGTATCAGGATCATGGTAATATATAGACTAGCAATGTATCACCACTAAGATTCGAATACACCTCCTTTTCTATAATAACCAAACACTTGTCCACTAGACCACATACACACTTCACTACAACAAAATTAGTTTGTAATAACGAAACAATTTAAGCTACATTTCTCGTCGCTAACTCATTAGGCAACGAAATTTTTCGTCATAAAACTTTTTCGCCTATATTTTAACGCAAAAAACTCTTAGCGATGAAAAATAATTTTCCTCGTGTAATATGTTTTTTGGCGAGAAAATATTTTGTCGCCAATAGAATATATTCGGCGAGAAATTATTTCGTCGTCAATATCAATTTTAAAGACGAAATATTTTGTTCCCAAAAAATACATAATCGGGGAGGAATTTTTTCGTCCTCATTATCTGCTTTTGTCTCTACCCATAATCATTTCGCGAGAAATTTATTTTTGTCGTTAGTAATTAGATTTGTTGACGAATTTTTTTTCGCTAAATTGATATCAAATGCCAAAAAATACACTCACAACACCATTTTCTTTCCTTCCCAAATTTTGAACTTTAGAGTTTCCACTCAACCAATACTTTATGCACACCCTACTAACAACTGCACCAACCATAATGCTCATAATGCTCATAAGTTTTTTACAATATCTAATATATAACATATGTTTAATATTTTTTACACATAATTTTTTCCTCTCTCTCTCTCTCTCCTCCCTTCTCTTTTCTCCTTTCTCCCCTCTCTCTCTCTCCCCATTTCTCTTATATCACTACCCTAAATTTATCTCTCATTTCTCTCTCCCCCTTCCTCTATCACTACTTTTAACCTATCTCTTTTATTTCTCAATCTCTCACTTGATCTATCTTTTTCTTTCTCTCTTTCTCATTATCCTAAACGTATATATCTTATTTCTCACCCTCTTCCCCATCTATCTCCTTTCTCTCTATCTCTTCCCCTTTTTGTCTATGTTAAATCCTAAACTTATCTCTCTATTTCCACACACTCTCTCTCTCTCCCCTCTTTTTTACTACTCTAAATCTATCTCTTCCATCTCTTTTTCTCCTTTCTCTCTCTAGATCTCTCTTTCCCCCTCTCTCTCCTCACTTTCTCTCTACCCCTGATTTTTAGATCAGACCGGTTCGGTCCGGTCTGGTTTGGTTTTTTAAAATTATTTAGTTTTGATTTTCGATTTTTGACATCTAGGGTCTGGACCAGGCCTGTTCGGTTTATGTTAACCCTAAAAGTTTTATTCCTTAGGTTTTACCATTTACACTTTACACTTAGCCACACTATGTCTCTCTCAGCCGATCTCTCACCCCCCGCTCTCAACCTGACTCACTCACTCTCCGCCGCTCTCTTCAGCCCAATCTCATTACCTGACATACTCTCAGCCTCACTCACTCTCCTTCTCTGCCGTTATTTGCCTTCTTCGTCCAAATCTGGTTCAAGTTCGAGTTCGGTCAGAGTTCAAGTTGCTACAGCCTACAATATTGGGTTGTATACTGATTATTGAGTTTGCATTTGATTTCGTACGCTAAATTCATATACTAATTTCTGAGTTCGTATACTGATTTCACATACTAAGTTGCTACAGGCATTTGGGTTCGTATTTGATCTCTGCCATTAGATTTGGACAAAAGGGTATGCTGGTTTTCAATTCATGGGCATTGTCATGTTAAATATGACTGTAGTACTGTATGCTTAAAGGAATACTCGAAAACAATTAAACTTCCAATGTTAAACACAATGACTAATTATTCAACATACACTTGATATGAATTCATAGAATAACCTTTTTGATGATTCATTTTCCTGTTATCACCAACCACGACTTTGGGGATATAAATAAAGGAATTTTTGTTCTATTCTAATCTGTATACTGAGTTATGTTTCTGTCTTTCTAAGTTTTGATTTCTGATTTCTGAGAAGGAATTGCTTTAAAATATGGCCCAGGGCCATCCGAATCGGAAATTGGACCAAACCGAAGCTAAAATGGCCGAGTCAAATCGGACCAAAATCGAACGACATCGGTTCGGTTTTCAGTTTATGTTTTGTTCAAACCGGACAACTGATTTGATTCGAGTTTATTGGACAAATTGGACCAAACCGGACCGGTTACACCCCTGTCTATACATACATATATAGAGTATACATGTGTGCCTAGAATGTACTCTACGCACACACACACATATACTATATATATATATATATATATATATATATATATATATATATATATATATGGGAAGGCTTGAGGGACTAATATTTTTTTAGACCAATATTGGACCAACATCTAAACGCTTCATTTTTTATTAAATTTTAATGATCCGAACTGTTCAATGTGTTTAAAACATATTTTTAAGGGTAGCCGCAAGAAATCAGCTCAAAAAATTACTGGAAATAGTTTGATCCAAGCAGTGGTTTAAAATACTGACAATAACTGTTTTATGAGCCACTGTCTAGATCAAGTCTTTTTTTATAATATTTTGAGCTGATTTCTCCCAGGTACCCTTAAAAACATGTTTTAAACACATTGAACGGTTCGAATCATTAAAATTTAAGCAGGAATGAAGAGTTTAAATGTTCGTCTAATATTGGTTTAAAAAAGTGTTGGTCCATATAGCCTTTCTCATATAGTAATATATATACACACACACACACATATATATATATATAGTATACATGTATATCTGTATAGTATACTCTATGTTATATACACATACATACATATATTATAGTAATATATCTATATAGATATATGTATATATAGAGTAGATGTAGTCTGTATACATCCTACACCCTACAACCCTAAATACTCTATAATATATTTACATACATACATATACATATATTATATGCATAAATACAATATATGCATATATATGTCCATATATTCATATACTATATATAATATATGTATATCCATATACAATATATAGTATATGTGTACACACATACACACACACACATATATAGTCGACTAAATGTATTCTAGTCGCCAAAAGTCATGACCATTGCCAACTAAACTTTTTATCATGACATTTGCCAACTAAATATATTTTGGTCGCCGAAAGTCAGGCCCTTAGCCGATCACCAAAAGTCATGACCTTTGCCAACTAAACTTTTTTATCATGACATTTGCCAACTAAACATGTTTTGGGGGCCTAAAGTCAGGACCTTAGCCAATTAAACTTTTTTACATTTGCCGAATGATTGTTAGTCGGCAAAAGAGATATATTTTCCGACCGAATAATATTTGGTCGCCAAAGGAATGACATTTCCAACAAAAATTTAGTCGCCAAATACACTACTTTCGGCAAATAAATTTAATTTAGTTGCTATTTTAGTCGCCAAAAGTACATTTTCTCGTAGTGATATGAAAACCATTGAAATATTATAATTTTGTTATTATAACCAAAAGTTATATACAAAAATGACACTACACTTACACTTGAGTTAGATAAAGACATAACGACTTAGTATAATAATATAATACATAATGGTCCTGTCATTTTCACTCTCGAACTCCTATAAATCCAATGAATTAGACCACGACTCATTGTAATTACCCCCAGAGAGAGATGGTGACGAGCATTGAGTCTCAAGCTGATGATGAGCTCCACCAACCCATCTTAGAATCCAATCCGCTGCCACCACCAAATTAAACCACCGTCCGCCAGTACCCCATACTCACCAAGCTCCGAACTAGAAAAAGTGCTATCAAACACATAACTACCGTTCTTCAAACGGATGCGGCTGGCTAGCTGGATTGAATTAAAGCTCCTATTCAACCTCGCCGGACCTGCTGTGATGGTCTACTTGATTAACAACTCTATGTCTTTGTCCACTCGGATTTTCACCGGCCACCTTGGGAATCTTGAGTTCGCTGCCGCCAATCTCGGTAACCAGGGCGTCCAGTTTTTTGCGTACGGTTTCATGGTATGGTACTGAAATTTGTGTATGGTCCCAGTGCCATATATCTGGAAAATTTAGATTTTTTGTTACGGGGTACCATCTTTATTAAAACCATATAAGAGTCATCCGACACGGTGCACGAACTCATGAGTCGCGAAAAATATGCGCACTAGGTGAGTAGGGTTTTTTCGGTGACAGTCGAACACATATTAACTTTTAGAGCCTATTTGTTAGGAGTTAAAATTTTAAAAAGGATGTGTGGAATATAATAAAAGGGGCATAGAGGCTCGATATGATAGAGGGGAAGACTAATTTAGAAGGAAAGATTAATATGTACTTGGTTTGTTTATTTTAAATAGTACTTGGTTTGTAGTTGACGGGAGTGAATATGTGGGGTGGATAATGTAAAATTGTGATAATTTTCCGTTTTACCCTTGTACAATTCTTTCCTTCTCTTTTGTGGTTTCTTTGAATTTTTAAATTTAATTCAACTTTTTGAATGAGTTTAATGAAACTCTATGTATAAAGTATGAAAATTATAATAAAATTAAACAAAAATAGAAATTCAAAAAATTTAAAATTTAAAAGTCAACGTACCAAATTGAAATTGGTTAATTTTTTCATATTAAGTAAATTTTTGATAACATTTTTACCATTTTTTTTTTTACTTTTCAAGTGTATGTTTAATTTTTTTTCAAAAAAAAAAAAAAAAAAAAAAAAACCAAATGCATCCAAATTACTCACACCCGAAAGTAGAACTAATTACTTTTTCCTACAGTTTAACACAGTTTTGTGGAGTTCTCTTTTGTATTCTTTCTTCGTACTAGGCTAGCACACAGTATTATGTTCCACTTTCTATTCTTCCAAGGGTAGGAAAGTAATTACTCACTCCCTTGATAAAATATGGACCGGTAATATTCGGCCATGTTTAGGCCATCACAAAAATGATATAATAAACCCTTGACAAATTATCCAGGGCCCAAAACAACAAAATAAATCCCGAATTTCTTTTAACCCGGCTTATTTCATCCGGACATATTTAATCTGGGAGCATTGAATGATAACAACCAGACCCTTAGGAATAAATATCTTAGTTTGTGTCAATAAATATCATTATCAAATAATTTATTACCGTTATTAAAACTCTCAAAATAATTTTCTTTTTAAAAAGGTATATAAAGAGAATCCCGTGTGTGTAGTGAGAGAGTTTGATTTTTTTTCTTCACTCATTAGACAGCTAGGTTTGAATAACGGAAGGTTTCCTAACAGTCATATTATGGTACTGATATAGAACAGACAAACTTCTTTAGATAAATTACAGTTTGGACCTTTCTATTATCACTCATGTTTCTCGCTGGTCCTTATGTTTTAGTATTTCTAAATCTGGTAGTCATTAAACTCCTCGACTTGAAGCTTCTCAAGTGTTATGAACTCTATAGTGTGAATTTTGTCGAGATGAAATAAGATGTGCGTAAATTAATCTGAACACTCTAAATCATCTAAATAAGATAGCAATATGATATTTTTTCCAGTGAATGGATTAGAAAAATTGGTAAAGCAAGTGCTAAAATGAGAATTGTCATATTTTAGGATTATTGTTAGCTAGCCTATACCAAACTTTCAAACACACACTCTCTCTCTCTCTCTCTCTCTCTCTCTCTCTCTCTCTCACACACACACACACATACACACACACGAACATGCATGCATGGTTGATGCACGTAAACATGGACCATATATACGATCTTTCAATGTCAATATTAATGTGTTGTCTGTGACCATATGCAGCTTGGAATGGGCAGTGCGGTGGAGACGCTTTGTGGTCAAGCGTATGGGGCCCAAAAGTTCGAAATGCTTGGGGTGTACCTCCAGAGAGCAACGGTAGTCCTTAGTTTGGCCGGGATCCCATTAACGGTGGTCTACGTCCTATCAAAACAGATCCTTCTATTACTTGGGGAATCAACCGCTGTCGCATCAGAAGCGGCAGTTTTCGTCTACGGCCTCATCCCACAGATATTCGCCTACGCCATCAACTTCCCCATACAGAAATTCCTCCAATCGCAGAGCATTGTGGCACCCAGCGCGTACATCTCAGCATCTACGCTTGTACTTCACTTGGTATCTACCTACCTTTTTTCATGGAAAAATCTAGATCGAATATAATAAATCAAGAAATTATTTCCGAGTTCGAAATCAATGATCATGATTTACGTAAATTGTATGGAACAGGTACTGAGTTGGTTGGCGGTGTACAAGTTGGGAATGGGGTTGATAGGGGTGTCACTGGTGTTGAGCTTGTCGTGGTGGATCATAGTGGTGGCCCAGTTCATTTACATTTTGATGAGTGATAGGTGTAAGGCCACGTGGACTGGGTTCAAAATGGAGGCTTTTTCTGGGCTTTGGGAGTTTACAAAATTATCTGCTGCATCGGCGGTTATGCTGTGCCTGGAGACGTGGTACAATCAGATATTGGTGTTGGTTGCTGGCTTGCTAAAAAATCCTGAACTTGCCTTGGATTCTCTCTCCGTCTGGTATGGAAAAAAAAAAAAAAAAACACCTCCATGAGTTTCTTTAACAGTTAAAATAATGTTAATTTTCACTTCATTTCTAGACAAATTCTAAAATACGAACAGTTTTAATCATTAAATTAGATTGTAGAAATTTCACAGTTGGACAAATCGGACCGTTCCGTTCAAGTCCTCGAACAAGAAGATTCACTAAACTCTTTGTACGTTAGATCGACTTACCAAAAATCCCTTCTCACCTTAATTATTAGGGTCCATTCGAGTACCTCAAGAAAATTAGATATTGAAAAGACTATAGTATACTATTTTCGGAGATGAATTACCAAAAATCCCTTCCCCACATGATGGGGTCCATTTGAGTACGCCCACAAGGAAAGTGGACATTGAAAAGAGTATATACTATAGTATATTATTTCAGAGATGACTGGTTATTTCGGTCGAAGTTTTAATAGGTCTACTCAAGATGGTACAATTTGTATGAAAATTTTAATTATAAAAGCTTTCCCTTGCATGTAACTAGGAAGGAATTAAGACCATCCGCAAGAAAGTCACTTTGTGATGCTTTTGAATAGAAAAATGGTTCTCTTTTAATGACCAAATTAGATATTTTTTATGCACACTTCGATATTATCACGTGATATTTTTACTTATAATTTAGTGACAAATTTTACGGATGAATATCAATACATATTTTTGTTAAGTTATTGAGAAACTATAAATAACACATACGAATGTATATTGTAGAATTTTTCTTTTTTTTGAAAGACAAAAAGATATATAAATTGAGAGAATAAATGCAAAGGAGGGATTGTGAGAAATCATCCGTAAGGAAATCATCCTCTAACACGCCCTATGCTTCTACTGAAACCCAGCCCTTTTCTCCACCAAGACTCCCATTTGAAGGAGTACCCACACTAGATAATCGATCCAATATTGTTGTACATGACTGTCGAATGGGGAGGATTGTCTTTGTTGTTCACCAACATTGCCCCTTGAATATTCCATCTGAATTCAATCTCTCCCAAAAGCCTATGCTAGTTTACTGCCTTGCCGGAGAATCAAAATTGATTTCTCGCAACCCAAACGGAGTAGATGATTATGGAGGGAAGGGATTCCCAAAAGGGCGATCGTCAATTTGTTAGATCCATTGGAGAAATTCCAAGCAGACCACTAGAGTAAAAAATTAGCAAGGAATTTTGGCGTGGCCCACTGTAGATTCCACATCGCGAGCAGATTGCACCACATTCTCCACCCCTAAGGACAGTGTAAGAGAAGATGGTCTTCTAATTCGAGATCCCTATTGCAAAAGGGGCATCTAGCCTCCTGAGTACTCAACCAACCTAGGAAAAAGAGTCTTTTCGCCACTCCTACTTTTCCTCTCCAAGCCAACCAGCAGAAAATTTGCGCTTTAGGTGGAACCAAGCTTACCAACACACAATGAGGAGGAGATGACCCCAAGTTAGAATTCTCTATTTCAATATTATGATATAGCTAGTGAATTTACTGAAAACTCCTTACCTGAACGGCTGAACCCCTTGTTGTAGCTACACAGACCATTCTATCCTCTTCACTTGATTCAGATAACCCTTCTTGATTCCATAAGAAGATAATACTCAAAAGATCTTCTTCTTCCCACAAAAACAATCTTCTTCTGAACTAAATAGCTTCCTGAACTGAGGTAGATTGTGTAAGAGTAGCTAAATTAAGATCCTTGTTCAAACAGACCTGATATAGAGTAGGAAATTGGGTACTAAGAATTATGCCTGAGCTAAGCCAAGGGTCCCTCCAACAATTAGTCCTCAGACCATTTACCACTTTCAAATTCAGTAGCCTCTTGAATAAATCAAAGATAGGTTGTTGAAAAGCCTTGATCTTCCAAATTTCTTTCCTTATACTTGAACCTATAGGAAAGCTCACCACATCTGGATGCCATGCATTATTTGGAACATTGTAGATGTCAAATATAACTGTCCTCGAAATATTACCTTTCTCTGTAGAAAACCTCCACCACCATTTTAGTAGGAGGCATATGTTCATCCAATCTACCTTCTTAATCCCTAGACCCCCACCTGATGTTTACTCTCAGAAACTGAATCCCACTTCACCAAATTAAGCTTGTTCTTGTCTCCTGCCCCTCGCCACAGAATTTTCTTTGAATAGAATTGATCTGTTTTGCAACTGCTATTGGTAGTTTAAATGAAGACATGTATTAGATAAGTAAACTCCCTAGCACAAATTTTATAAGCACCAGCCTACCTCTAAAGGATAGCAGTTCGCTTTTCCATAAGGATAGCCTAGATCTCATCCTTTCCAGAATCGGACTCCAAGTTGACACTCTAGAAGAGCTGGCTCCAAGAGACATTCCCGAATATTTAAGTAGGAGTTTTGCTACTTTACAACTTAGGATACCAAAGCATTGTGAAACAAAATCTTCTTTCCAACCCACTCTACATATTACTGATTTCTGGTAATTGATCCTGAGCCTGGAGATCACTTAAAAATCTCTAAGAACTGTTTTAATATTAGTCACCTCCTCAGCTCCCCCTTCACGAAACAATATAGTATCGTTAACAAACTGTAGATGAGTAAGGCTATTGCTTGCTATAGGCTGTATAGAAGCTCCTCCAATTAATTGCAGTTCCCTAACCCTATGTAAGAGATAACTCAATCCTTCTGCAGTAATGATGTACAAGAAGGGAGATAAGGAATTTCCCTACCTCAAACCCTTCTCCACAGGGAATTGGGAGGTTGAGGACCCATTAACCAAGAAAGATAGGGATACGGTAGAAATACGTTCCTTCATCCATTGGATTCATATTGTAGGATAACCAAAAGTCTCCATCATGTCTAGAACAAACTTCGAATTTAGATTGTTATAGGCCTTCTCAAAATCTAACTTAATCACTAGACCTTTCCTCCTCCTCCTTTTCCAGAAATGTACAACCTCATTGGCTATCAAGATCCCATCTTGAATACCCCTACTTCGTACAAATGCAGATTGTAACTGGTACGATGATTAGATTGGATTCATGGAACACTTCAATGAATCCCAGAAAGAATTGGTTTGCAAGTTGCCAACAAGAAACAAAATTTAATTCTATTACATTACCTAATTATGAGATAGAGACATAAAGATCAATTGAGTTTCATAGACCTGATGCTATCTAAACATCTCACAATATCTTGTATAGTGTAGTGTCTAATCTTGAGCTTGTAATTCACCCATAAAATCACCCTGGTCTTGATAAGTTCTACTATCTCATCCAATCCAAGAATCCTCCCAGAACTTTGTATTATTGCCAGACCTCATTTTGATTCCGAATATTACACTTACTATAACACATAATATTCTAAGAATAGACAACAATTAGTCAAGAAACAGAATAAAATAATATTACACTTACTATATGCAAATTTATACCATTGCCCTTTTGTTTTGTTCACTTCCTTCTCGCATGAAAATGAATAGGATCGAGTTTCTCGATAGTTAAGTCAAGAAACTGTACTCATTGCCTATCACCAAACTCGCCAAACGTAAGCCCCCAAATCTACTTTCATCCCTTTGCCAAATCCCATTCAATGATTAATTTGTTCATAACTTAGGTCTCATCGAAACTAATACTGAGTCTAAAATGATGTTAATTGGATATAAGTAAAAATGTGCTCGGAATACAAAAACAACTTTTAGTTCTGCTTGGTTTTTATTCGATGTGTGTAGAATTATTTTGAGTTCAATTTAGATAATAAAATTAGATACATATATCCTGCGATTGATGGAAATGAGATACATGTCCGAGTTTTGGGAGAAGAAAATTATGCGTAACATATCCATGAAATGCCTTGTTTGATGATCATAGTATAATGGCTTGATAAACGCACTTAGTGAATCATGTTCTTTGATTTTGTGCAGCTTGGGGATAAGCGGTCTACTTTTCATGGTTTCTGTTGGCTTCAATGCTGCTGCTAGGTCAGTTCTTATTCTAGTTGTGATTTTGCCTACAAAATACAATATGTTTTCCTCATTAATATAACATGATGCTAATGTCAAATTACTACGAATGAAATATTGGGGTGTAGACAACCTTCAGCAGAGGAGAAGCAAGAGAAAACGCAGATTTCAGAGAGATTGTGAAAAAACTTGTAATGTTGATTCAATTTCATAGTGAACTAGTGGAGCTCCCATAATTTTTTCTACCATTGAGGCTTTCCACGTATGTGTTGTGTCTCCTATTTTTCTTTTCTCTTTTCGTTACGCATTACTATTTGCTTGTTTCATGCTGTGATTCATTGTTCTGAAGATTCGTAAGAGCATTGTGAGATTGAACAGTTGTTCAAAAATTCCTAACATGAAATATGTTTACGGGTAATTCCGTAATATCTTTACGAGTATAAGTTTTTCTCTTGACCAATTCAACTCTTAATAGTGTGAGGGTTGGAAATGAGCTTGGAGCAGGGAATCCAAAGGCGGCAGCTTTCTCTGTGGTAATGGTGAATTTAGTATCCTTTATCATCGCCGTGATTGAAGCTATGGTGGTTCTATCCCTCCGGCATGTAATCAGCTACGCCTTCACTAGCGGCGAGACAGTGGCTGATGCCGTCTCTGATCTCTGCCCATTTCTTGCAGTCACCCTCATCCTCAATGGAGTCCAACCAGTCTTGTCCGGTAATTCCTTCTTACTTACTAGAAAAAAAACATGCATGAACTCAAAAGTATTTTTTTGATAAAAATAAGTGATACATTCCTCCTTTATTTGAATACTAGCGTCTGTGGCATACATGATGCATGTGCAAATACGATGCACATATATATACACGGCCTATAATTTTTTAGTTGTCACACATGATTTTTTTTCTCAATCAACTTTTTTGTTTAGCAATTTTTTTAACAGTTTTAGGAAGCAGTTTTTTTTAGTTTTTTTTTAAATAATTTTTTAAGGTAAATATCCTTATGTTATTAGAATGGAAGACATTTTTTATGGGTTATTTTTGAAAGTAAAAATGTGACGGAATTTCATTTTGAAGTTCACAACAAAAGGTAGCCCCTTCTTATATAACAACCAAATTCAATACAATATAAAGAAAACTATGAAAAGTTGTACATTTCGATAGATTGACTTTAAAAAATTTAATAGTCGTATTTATGTTGGAAGGTGTGGCTGTTGGGTGTGGATGGCAAGCATTCGTGGCGTACGTAAATGTGGGATGTTACTATTTTGTTGGACTCCCAATTGGTTGTATTCTCGGTTTTAAGTTCGACCTTGGTGCTAAGGTAAATCTGCCTTTCAACTAGAGACTTTAAACAATTGGATTTGATTTAATAATATATATGTTGTGTTTTAGGGAATATGGTCTGGAATGATAGGGGGAACAGTGATGCAAACCGCCATCTTAATTTGGACAACTTATCGCACCGACTGGACCAAAGAGGTAACGTTTATATTGGATTTCTGTTATTTCATTTCATTTCTGAAATAAAATCATACATTTGGTATAGTATTAATGAGGTTGTGTTGTTACCCATTTGTTTCGTACCTTTAGTCTTTTCCTTAAACAAATCGTGTCATTCTTTTATGTTTTTTAAAACATGTCTTTTTTACGGTCCGAATTTTGACTGCATAGGGCAGTTCATGCAATTTTCACCGTCTTTTAAAGTGTTTTTACTGGTCTAGATTTATTAACGACTCTTCCTAATTTTTAATACTCTCATCGGGAAGAGTCATTAGTAAATTAATCTAGACAAGTAATTACTGAGATGTGCAGTTGAGATGAAACTGCGTCTTGATGTCCGAGTTTGGACTACAAAAAAGTCGGGTCCTTCTTTAAACTAGTGCGGAAAAGTACCCAAAAAAAATTTACGATTTGGCAAAAAGATCTACGGTTCTAAGTTTAAACTGCATCAGCACGATGAAATTTTTTTTCGTTTTATTTAGCTTTCAATTGCTCATATTTTGCTCATCGATCATCTCTCAATTGTGTTATCATTTTTCTTGAAAAATTACGAAGCACGCGTATCGGGTTTGTACACCCTTTAATTAAGTTGATAAGTAGGTTGCACTTTGGATTTTCAGGTGGAGAAAGCTAAGAACCGTTTAGACAAATGGGATGACATAAATCCGCCATTTCTAAAGGACTCCATGGATGCTGAAGAAGCTGTCAATGGTGCTTCTGATCAATAAATAGAGTGTTGGGACCTATATATCTCAATCAATCATTTTCCCCCGAAACCATGAGTGAGGATAAATAGAGTGTCTAGGTCATTTTATGCGCACCTCAATTAATTTTGGGAGACCAATCTCACCGTCCACTTTCATTAATGTAAAAGTTATCAAAATCCTGTATGAAATTGACTCCAAAAGATCGTTGATGGCACCCAAGAAGTTTCGAACATGAGATCTTACCATAGAGCAAACCTCTAAGTTCAAAGTGCAGGCCAACCACTTCGATCGGTTGTAACGTATATCTTAATATCTTATTACAAATATTGTTATCTATCATCTATCAATAACAAAGGCTTAAGAAAAATAGTTTTTTTTTTTTATTACAGTTTCTCCATCCCATATGGGTTATATTTTGCTGGGCCTCAAGAATAAGGCCCAACCGTGATGGGCCAACATGATTTTTCTTCTTAATTTTATTTGGGGGTCCATGTGGTTTGTTGTTAGACTTATTACTTTCCTGTCATTATGGTTACTGATGTTCTTGCGCTGGTCTCTTGCCAATTATTCGAGTTGTAGGGTCCAGATCGGCTCGTGATAGTCAGGAAGTCGGGTACCAATTAACCTAGTTGAGATGAGATGCGACGATTCTGTAGTGATGCCTTCTTTCTGGGTCCGTTTAATTTTTGTAATCTTTTCAGAGATTAATAAAATTTTCTTTTGTTGAGCAAAAACTAACAAAGGCTTAAAGTCATGGCATGGTTTTCAGCAGGCTTTGCTTGAGAAAAATAAAACTTGTGGTTGGTTTTGTTTTAGGGAAAAGGAAAAGAAGAGATAGGAATATATATATATATAATAAAGTGAAGAAACAAATTTTGTTTCTTTACTTTTTTTTTTTATCATTTTGTTTAATTTCATTGGTAAAGCTCTTGAGAAATTTATTACAGTAAGACTTTGATCCAAAATCATTGCCACTTTTTTTTATTACTAGAATTGAAGAGAAAATTAACATTTTACATTTATATAACCTAAGATAGAGGAAGATAGGACTAAATGCTGGTATTAGAGATGCGACCACGGAGATAGGTACGTAGCCTTGCGCACTAGGAGTTTGAAGATGCCCAGAGTACAGCGCAACTTAGAACTTAATGGACGAGAGGCTCTTTCTTATTCTCGAACAATGAGCAAAAGCAAAATCGATATCATGTAAATATATAAGAGTGGAAGACTAAAGATTCTTTTTCAGAGAAAGCACATGTTCTTCATGTTTTCAGCATGTTTACCTAACTACACTAAGCAGCATTATTTAGAAGGATATATTATGTCACCCACGAAAAATTTGGTATATGCATGATCATGTTCTTTTCATAGTTCATAGTTTATTTTTGTCATCTACAGTGATCACATCCTTCCTAGGAAACATGCAATCAATCAATCCATCTCTCTCTTTCTCTCTCTCTCTCTCTCTCTCTCTCTCTCTCTCACACACACACACACACACACACACAGAGCGAGTTGGATATGGGCTGAGCTCATGCTGTGGGAAATGTAGAAATTTTATAAAGGGGGAGCATATGGAACTTCATTCAATTTTGGAAAATAATGGCATTGTTGTTAGATTTTGAAATGGTTTGATTACAATAATTACTTACTTATAAGGGCCGAAAATAACTTTTTCCCTAATACAAAAAAGGATAAATTGCACTGACCTCCCCTGAAATTTCTGACAAATGCAGGGATCTCTCTTGATATTTTATAAATTATTTAACATGCCGTTCACTTTCTACAAATATCGTTAGTTTTGATGGACAAAACACTAAAATTCTTTGTACATATTTTACCTAATGGAAGCACTTACGTACATTTTAGCATATCTCATAGAAATTAACTTAACTTTTCTTTTTTTTAATGTTTCAATTTATTTTTTTCTATTTGAGTTTTAAATGATAAATCGAATTAAATTTTGGGTTATATTAGTCAACTTTGTAAAATTACTTATGCATCTTAGGTTCTAGTAGCCATTTTAAATGATAAATCGAATTAAAGTTTGGGTTATATTAGTCAACTTTGTAAAATTACTTATGCATCTTAGGTTCTAGTAGCCATTATTTAGTTTTATAAAAACATAATATTTTCTCTTAGTGATTTTTTTTTTTTGGTCCTATATATGTATTTTATCTAATAGAAAGTACATATACATCTTAACCTATTATATCAACAGATAAACTCTCATAGGTTTGTTGGGGGAAAAATCAATGTAACTTACTTTAAAATAATTTTTTATTAGAACTTTAAATTTTACTTTGGTTGATTTTGTAGAAGTATTTTTAAAATTGAAATAAATACTTTTGACTTTACCTGTTTGATTAATTTTTTATTTTTTACATGTATTTTATCTATGGAAAGTACATACAGTATATATTATTAACTCATGGCACTTAATTTCTTTTATCGCAAATACTGGAGAACTAAAACTTTTATTACCCTTCAGTAAATTTTTTGCAATTATTATAATAGCAACTTTGTGAGATGATATGCATTTTAAAATATGTACTTTGATCGGTTATCCCAAAGAAATGAGCTCGTGTTTATATTGCTTTCCTTAAGATAAACAAATGGTGAAAAACACCCTCCACAATATGGATCTTCTTTCCGGAGTTCTCTAATAAATTCCTTTTTCTTTCAAAAAAAAAATATGGATCTTCTGCATTTGAATCCTAGCATTTCATAGAAAAATATTGGTAATTTTTTATCTGTTAGAAATATTGCATATTTGATTTTGATGATGAAAATTAACTTCGTAATTTGCACCAAGTTTTTAGTTATAAAATAAATTATTTTAATATTTCGCAACTTGGCTTGTCTCTATTCAAAAAAAAATTCGCATTCGTTATTTGGGCCTCAACTTTTTGGAGATTTTGGTCCGTCTTGATGAGATGAATTTAAAAAATATAAAATTATATCCAAAAGCTAAAAAAAAAACACTAAAGATGACGAATAAACACAAAAAAATTCTATTTTTGGACTATTTTTGTCTTTTCTGAACTTTTTTTCCAAATTTGGTCCATGATTTATAACTTTTCTGAAAGCACTCGTCGAGACGAACCAATAATCCACAAAAAGTTGACGAAAAACAAAAAAATACAAAAAAAATTCAAATAAGGACGAAACAATAATTAAATAATCAAGTCAGGCCAAACCTAGTCCTTAATGATTATGACATGTCTATGTCATCATTCAAAAAAAAAAATCATATATTTATGACATCTAAGTATAAAACATTCTAAATGATTTTAATGCATCATGCATGGCATGAAATATTTGATGTGCTGTATGAATTATTTTTGAAATGGTTTAAAGTTTGCTGAAGAATTTTTCAAGAATTTTTTGGAGCTTTTTCATTCTGACTGGTAGACAAACTCATAGTCCTGTAGGTAGCTCACCAAGTAGTCCTGTATGTAGTCGACAACCCAACCTTCCGATCAAGGCAAATTGAAGCAATTTTAAAAAATTACAACTACCGGGTAGAGGGCTTGATAGTCGGTTAATGGCAGCGGTCGACCATTTGATCTTCTACCGACCCTTTGTATTTTGGTTGTTTACAACGTTTTCAATGGGCAAAAGTATTAAATATATCCCCAACTACCACCAACGGCTAAAATGACCAAAACAACATTTATATCTTCTCTTGGTTCATTTATAGAAATAAGACAACTATTCTAAAGAGATTGATCAAGCATTCAAGCACTTTCAACTTTCACCTCTTCAGTTTTCACTTTGTATAAGCTTTTAACTTTCATATCTACTCAAAGATGAATGATTATTTTGTATTGAGTGAGCTTCAAACTTCCACCACATACACAAAATCTTGTAATCATTAATTGAGTATTTTGAGAGATAAACACTTGTGAGGATCTTAGAATCAAAATAGGAGTTACTTTGAATATCAAAATTGTAAACGGTTCACTAGCTCCTCAATAAAGTTAGAAGTTGTAACAACATCTCAACTAGTGGAACTCAAGAGGTCATCTTGAAGAAGTGGACTAGAGATTCGAGACTAACGAATTGCCGAACTACTATAAGTCTTTGTTGTCTCTATTGTCTTATTTACTTATTACACTCTAGGTGTTTGATAAATTTTCTAACATAATTTTTATTTGGTATTTTTTACTTAGCAACCCAATACGCACAATCCCGGGGGGGTAACACTATCTTTTGTAACCCTTTCTTGTTTTGGGTCAAAATTTCCCATAACATTTTTGTCTAAACAAGAAAGATTTCAAACGATAAATTTTTTTTAGATGAGAAAGTAACTTTTAGCTTTAGTTGGGGAAAAAATACCAGAAAATAAAACAAATGTTTGATCAAAATTTCATACATAATAATGTAAAGAAACTATATATCTTGTAGTCTGATGGGATGAGATATACATTCACATATTAAAATAAAAAATTCATCTAATAGGAAGCACGTGTGCATCTTAACATGTCATATCAAGAGAAAAAAATCTCATAAATTTATTGAAATAAATCAATGTAACTTAACTTTACATAAATGTTTTTTTTTTTAATTAAAATTGACAATTTAACAGTAGTTAGTTACTTAATTTTACGTAATTATTTTTATATATTGTTTTTTGTAATTAAAATAAAAAATTTGAACTTTTACATGTATTTTATTTATGGGAGGTACATGTATATTACCAATCTATTATATTTATATATAACAAAAGTATTATAGAAATGTCAATACAATTTACCTTTTTTTTGTTTTTTATTGATAATAATTTAATAAGATTGGACATTACGTCCTTTTTAAATACGTATCTTTGTTAAAGAGAAAAAAAATCTTAATTTTTTATTTTTTAGACATAAGGATTAATAAAAGGGCACTTTATTACATAACACAACCTAATTGATGACACTAGTATTTATGGTTAAGAATTTAATGAAAATTAACTGGAGGAGAAATCTACTAAATAGTTTATAATATAGGGGAGGTCTATGTAATTTACCCAAAAAGATAATGGCCCCACCATTTGTTGGGAATGACAATTATATTTATACAATTGACTATAGATACTTTTTCAATCATGGTACATATCCAAAGAAAAATTATTCAAACAAAATAAAGCATAAAAGGGTAACACAATCAATCATTCTCAAAATTGAAAATTAATCAAAATTACCAAAATTGAAAAAATTTGAGTTTGGCTCAAATCTGAAATCATAGAATGAAAAATATGATTTTCTTGTAAATTGTGTCCTACATTATGATACTCAAAATATGATTTCCGAAAAAAGTCATAAATTATGATGACCAAACGATGTCAAATGGCTGAAAAAAGTCTTACATTATGATGAATCTTATTAATTGAGTTATTCTGCATCAGCTGTACACTTCTTAATTCATCCATCAATGTCGAATTTGCCTTCTTTGAACCGTTACGCTTAAACTGACCGTGTAAATAAGTGCCATTACCGATCAATATTGCTAATTGAAGAAAAGGAAGTTGGAGGTATTCAACACCAATAAAACTTGGCTACTTATTATAATACACGAAGAAAAAAGAAGAGAAGATAAAGAAAGCATAGAAATTGAAAATGAAGCAAGAAGTAAATACCCAAACCATTCCATTAGAATATTATTGAACAAAGGGGCCAGTCTCTCATGGCAAATAAAATTAGAGAGAGAGAGAGAGAGAGATCAACAACTCAGGGTTGGAGGAAGACGAAACACAGTCTGGCCACCTCGGAGAAGACGCTTTACTTGTCTAAGAACCTGTTTGTAAAGGGCACGTTTGGCTTCAGACATGGTCTTCCTTAATCTTTTCAATCTCTTCCCCATCTTAATCTTCAATTTACATACTCTCACACTGAAGTAAGACTGTCTTGTCCGAGAATCAACTTTTTCTAGCGCTTTGTAGATCAAAAACTGTGCCAAACGATGCTTTGTCTCTTCTGGGTCTTCCCTTTCTATCTTTGAGTAACCACATGATGATCTTCTACTCAAAAGAGCCATTTGCAATTTAGAGAGAGAGAGAGAGAGAGAGAGAGAGAGAGGTTTGAGATTGTGAGGAATGAGATCGCTTTGGAGCTATAATTTATAGGGGAAATTAGGAGGTGTAATTAATTAATGGTCCAACTGTTATTGAAAGTTATATGAATTCCAGTTGGAGTGAGTTTATTCACTCTGAGGACTTAAAAATTTAAAATATGTTTTATTAATATTTATGGGATCTCTGTGATTACGGAGTTTAATCATGACTTTAATTGCGCCCCAATATTAAATAACAAATTAATTTTTTAAAACTGAATTAAATAAATCGCAAACTGGTTCGAACACCATCAATAAAAAGGAAAAAAAAAATTGAGGGTCGTATGAGGAAGTCGTTTGGTGAAGCAGCACTGCATGTGCACTGTGACATATAATAAACTATTGGGATTGAAAATCAAAGCTCTGAGCTGTTATAGGTCGCAGCATCATTTCGTGCTTAAATGCACAGATATCTAACTCTGGCAAAGAAAATAGGGTAACAGTATTCCCTGGTTCTATGTTATGGATGAGAAATTGTTTAGTGGAAATGAGGGAGATTACCGCATAGTAGATGTGTTGTGCAACGAAACGATATCATTTTGACGTAAAAATGAAGACTTCTACAGGTAAGAGGTTGTTCGAAACAGTATTTTGTACGTCAAAACGATATCGTTTTAACGGACAACACGCACTGCTAAGCTATCATTCTTTTTTCGTCTTAGATATTTTGACATTAACTCATTTTAGTTGATGGCTTAAGCTAATTAATGGTTAACCAACCTCTAATTATGAAAAAGGGTAATATTTGGTCAGTTTTCTTATCAAATACAAGAAATAAAATAGAGCATATAACTTGTGAAATCTTATCTAATTTATTTTTAAATATTCCATTTTTTTAAAATCAATTTCAAAATTTTATTACCAAGAATCTTGACTTCAAATTTTGGTTTTTTTATCCAACATAAAACATTAAAAAGACAAGAATCTTTCATAACTACTAAGACCAATTCTTCCATGATATATATATATATATATATATATATATATATATATATATATATATATATATATATATTAATAATATATTAATCTTTGAAATAATTAATGTCACAAAGATGTAAGGGTTACAAGCACATAAGACATGAAATACTGCTTGAAACCTGAAAGATCACCCAAAATTTGACAAGGTAATGAACTCTTCCAAGATATATCGAATTCGAAGATGTTTAGAAATACAGAAAAAGAAAAGATGCTCTTTTTCTAAACTCAATAACTTTATGTATCTATGCAATATAATATTGCACGATAAATTTTATTTTGTGCATAGAGATCATTAAGCGCCACGTGGTATTGTAAAAAGGAATTTAGGCATATGTCAATTAGAGTAAAATCTATATTATATAGTTTGCAATTCAACTTTTTCCTGAGGAGACTTCGAGATTGTCAGGCGGCACCCAGAAAAAATAATTTAGTTGAATCTTGCCTAATTTATTCTCCTATTTTATTTTGTTAAATCTCTAAAATGATTCTTACTAATAACTTCGTTTATTAGCATTAAGAAACTTTCTTTTTGAAACTTAGTAAAGTTAGACAATGTAGATATTAAAAAGGTATGCAATATATTAAACACTACTACATTATGAATATACTCATATTAATTAAACTAAAACAATTGTTAGTATGAAAATACAAATATTCATGCCATGGCCAAAAAATGTTGGAGCAAACAAAATTATTTGATAAGGACGAGATTGGCCATAAGGTACGTAAAAGGACCTTCCGGGCTTCCCCTCTCACCATTTGGGCATCTGTTCTACTAATCTAAGCCTCTATCTCTTCTATTTATTTCTTCGTTCGGATCAACTTACGCACATTTCGACAAATTTGTAGAGAAATCAATTTCATCATTGAATCCCAATTAAAGTCATCGCAAAGTCATTTATCAACTAGCCTTATAAAGGTTTATAGCACCGAATGATTTAGAACTAAAATGGGAGTCAATATATCCCTAAATCTTAAACTTAAATTACTAGCTCAACCCTTTGGAGTTTCCGTTTTTGAGAGATTGGTCGATGGTTGGAAGTCCTCGATTGTCCGCTAACGTGTCTATTGTCAATCCCACATCCAATAGGCCTCTCTTTTAACTTAGGCCTATTTATTTGTCCAAATATAAAAGGTGAGATATAAAATCGTGTGGGATCATGTGAAGATATGATATCCGGTAGATATAGCACTAGATGTGAGTGGAATGATATAAAACACGAGTTTAGCAATACTCACGTCATACTTTCAAATATTATTGATATGTCGGAAAATCTAGTTTGTATATATTAGTATTTATATAGATTTACAAATTTTAGTTATAATTTATAATTGACAATTTAGGAGTTAATCTAAAAAAGAAATTAGCTTCCGAATACCCCCTATCTACTACACCAATACAAAAACGGAATCAAAACATATGTATATTAATTGTATATAGAAATAAAAGTTCCACCGCCAAGAAAGGATAGCAATAAAAAAAAATAGAAACAGCATTTGAAAGCGACAATGTCTATCATAATAGTCAACAAAAGAGGAACCCCTGCTGGCTTTGAGATTAGGAAAACTCATATCTCACTGTCATGGAGTTCTCATTTTTGGATCAACCTCTCTCTCTCTCTCTCTCTCTCTCTCTCTCTCTCTCTCTCTCATATCTCACTCTTCTCTCTTCCTGGCATACCTTACTTCTCGAAGAACATTATCTTCACTCTCATTCAATCTCTGTTTTTCTCTAAGAATTTTATTTCCGTTTATTTTATGTTCATTCCTAAAAGTCTTGTTAATTTTTATCGGTGTAGAGAAGTGTTAATCTATGTCGTGCAAGTATAATATGAATGGTAGAGTGTTAGCTAGTGTTCTATTTACATTTCTTCTTCATTTCACTTACTTAATTTTCCATCCAATCTTTTTAAACTCAAAACATCAACTCTAAAAAAAAATATAGAATAATTAAAACTGCAAAATTAAAGTACAGTGAGTCACAAACACTATAACATTAATCGATGGATGACAAACGTCCCAGTGGGTTGTTCGTGTGGATATTGGAATGAGATATAAACTCAAACATCTTAGGATCAAACCTTGATACAACCACATACTTGGGGCCACTAGAGGTTTGTCCGGTCGTTAATTTCAAGATCTCGAGGACTAAGTCAACAACAGACAGGACATGCTCCAATCTAACCAAATATCTCGATTATTGAAAGGAAAAAAAAAACATTAATTGATGGCACTAACAAGGAAAGATCAATTATTTGAGAAGACTTTCTTCCATGTAAGTCAAGTATCCTCCTGGTGCCAGTTTGTTAGATACAGGATGTCACTCAGTATTTCGAGTACAAGTCACTTATATTAAGAGTGAAAATCTATTGCGGGTGATCTAAATGTGATATGATTAAGTATTTTTCTTCGTATAAATCCGTTTAATATACGGTGCTAATTATTTTATGTTTCTAGATACAAGTCATTTTATACTAGAAGTGCAGGTCAATTGCGGGTGACCAAACTATAATCGTAGTCATACGCTACGCTTGCATGCACTTGTCGAAAAGGCACGCTATTTTTTTTTTAACATAACAAACTAATTTTAATTTCTAAACATTTATACCAAGCGTGGGAAAAGACTTACACTGTACATAATGAAAATATTCCATTTACATAGCCTTAGTTTTTTCATTTTCTTTGAAAATTGTATCATAATTAAAACAAGACTAATAATTTGAAAGGACCCTAAGCCAATATCTTCGTGATCAATTAGGTTGAAGGTGCTAGTCAGTCATTGTTTATGTGCAAGCCACTTATTTTAAGGTTGTGTGTTTGTTGTGGATGGTCGAAATATATGCTATAACCACGTACCTTGTTGGGGCAAGTTAATTAGATATGTCGAGAGTGCTAATTACTTTATGTTTTGGATACAAGTAATTACTTAAGTTGAGAATGCAAGACTAGATGACGTAAAGTTCATGCTGCTAGTCAATTATGTAATAGCTGCAAACTACTTATTCTTAAGTGAGTAAAATTTCTGGTTACGTTAAAGTATATTTCTCAAATTTTGGCCTAATTCACGAACTTGCTCTCTCATCAGATACTTAATTTGCGAGACAAGAAATCAAGAACCTTCCATCGTCAAGAAAACATTCTGATGATTAAGTCAGTATTCAATCTTGTAATCTCTTAATATGGTGTGTGTACGTGTAGTAGCAAGTAACCACTTACCTATAATACCCATTTGGGTGCGTCTTCTTTTATAGAAGTTCTTTCTCACATAATCTTAATCCTTCCCGACCTTATTTGAGATGGATTATTCTTTCTAATATTGGACCCCTAAGTAGATAATAAGTCTTATACAGACTCTCCGAATCTGACCTTATCTATAATGTTAGAGTTTAATTCAACTGTTAACTTTTCGTTATTATCGAATTGGTCTAGGATTTCTTTTCCTTCTCTGTCTAAGTCTGATCCCAAACTACTCTGGTCTGGGACTTATTCTCTTACTATTAGAATATGGACACACTTCTTTGACCGTCTTTCTCAGATCATTAAACATAAATTTCTGCTCAGCAATATGCTCGCGCACTAGAACACCATATCGTCAAACTGGCCTCTCGTCTATTGGTTTTGAGAAAACCGCAATTAGGTTAATTCGATTTTATCAACTTCAACTGCTCCCCATAAGGACCTTGTCTTGTATAAACTGTATAAGGATTTATAACACCTAAGAAGTTTCAAACCTAAGGCCTAGGAGGAAGCGTGCATACCTTTAAGTCTCAGACCTTGACCAGCTTCGAACGACGAATTAATGAACCGAACATGTGTTGAAATCATTTACTTGATTTAACAAGAAATTTATTTAATTCTATCTGAACAAAGTTCTAACAGTTGGGTTCTCTGCGTTAAGAAGCTAATTTTTATTCAAGAATCATATTCAGCACCTTTTTTTCAGCTTATTTTCTTATTGCTAAATACAGCCAAATAATTAAAAGCACACGATAACATAAATTTGTTTGGGTAATAGCATTGTTTATTTGCCTAAACTAAACAATTAAGTAATGATGTGAACCAGACCATTTTATTTGCTTAATTTGCAAATAAGCATATATTATGCCAAATCAAACGTGCCCTTAATATGGAACCTTTTTTTCCTCGACAAAAAAGACATTTATTAATCTTTGAAAATAAAATATAAATTAAGATTCAAGCGACTACGAGCATGAGGCATCATAACACGAAGCACTTGAATCCTAGCCTGATCAGTACACAAGGCTTCAACAATCATATATTACTCAAAGTCTCAACAATCAAAAAGTGGGTGGCAAAGAGCCAACCAATGAAGGAAAACCAAACTATGGGCCAAAACAATTACAAAGAGGAGGACAAGACTAATCCAAAGACTAACACCTCAGATAAAACCACAACAGGGCAAAACAGAACAGATAAGAACAAATTAAAATAACTTCCAAGCCAAATTTGCCCAAGGGAGAACCATCTTCAAGGAAGCAGACGAACCACCTGCTGGCTGTTGAGTTGAGGACGTCTCTGCTCAAGATAAGGTCAATCCCAAAAGGAGGAAACTACTCTCTCTCTTTTTTATAACCAAGATATCCAGTCGGTTTGGAACCAATCGACTAGTCCTCAGGGCCCTAGGGGTAACGACCTGGTATATAACCCCCCAGTGGTCTCAAGTATTAAGTACTTGTCGAGTTTCAACCGCAGAGTATCTGAGTTAGTTCATCCGCTCTAACACTCGGATAACCCCTTAGGGTTAGAGGAAACTACCCTTAATAAGCAACTTAAAGAAGTTTCACTAAATTCTTAAGAAGGCATGATATAGTCGAATAAATGTTTGAATGTTCAATCTCTTTACTTTTTGAATGTTCATTTTGTGTGTGTAGCTATTAGTGAAGGGTGAAATATAATTTTTTTTATTTTTGTTTTTATTTTTTTGGAGAGGAACAATGCTTCAATTTGCTTCTTTTCCCCTCATATGTTTATTATTTACGGTTAATTTTTCATTTTATTGTTTACTTTTGCATAGAAAATCCAAGTACAAAAAATAGGAAGGGTTTTTGGTGGGAATAAGATTTTACGAGCAAGACTATGAAAATATTAGGAGAGTATTGTTCGTAAATTTTTATTTAAGAAATCCTTCAATTTCCTCAATTTGTTGGTTGAATGTAGATGAATGTAGAAGGACCAAATTGTGAATATTGTATTCTTTTGAAGGTTCAAAGTATCTTTACAAAATCTTTTTATCTTTGTTTTCTTTTCAATATCCGTGCACAACACGTGTATAAACTAATATTTTAATTGCTATATCTTAGTTGTAACGATTCGCTCCTGCCTTATACAATAATATAGATCGCTTTGACCGTCTAACTCCATGTACTTCCCATCCTTGCATTGTTATACAACGAGCACGCTTAACTACAAAGTTCCCATGAGACTTTAGCACATTCACTCTTTTAAAGTCATTTGTACAAGATAGGGTCATAATCAATTATATATATATATAGATAACTGAACTTTTACATCTATCAAGCGATGTAAAATTCTTGACCACCCATTTGGGTATCTATCGAGACTCTTTCTTGAACACTCGGCCACATAACTAGAACCACAACATGGATAAGGGGTCACATTAATACACTAATTTTAAACTAACACGAATTTTGTTGTTAATTTGAGAAAAGGAAAGATGGCAACTGAAATAATTGGTAATGAAACAGAAGCCTGCAATGCAACCACGCGTGGATTGAAAATTGTAAGGACGTCAGCCGTCAGGGGATATTATTTTCCATTTAAAAAGAGAATTATTGAGGGGTTAGTACTTGAGGACGAATATTGAATCTTCACGTCATTGCCCAAGAAACTTTACATATTATTATAATAAAATTATCAATTACACGAAAATTCAGATTTTTTTTTTTTTATAACCGAGGTATCCGGTACGGCTTGGGACCAAACCGGGGGTAACGGCTTGGGGGAGTCCCCACCTAATGCCGACTAGTCCTCGAGGCCCTAGTGGGTCGACCACTTGTACACCCCCAGTGGCCCCAAGGTTTTGGATAGTTGTTACCGAGTTTCGAACGGGGCATCTGGGGTTTACAGCTTGCCTGTTCTACCGCTCGGACAACCCCTTGGGGTTCACGACAATTCAGATATTAATATTATTGTCAACTCTGTATTAAGAATCATCCGGTTTAGTTAACTTCTTCCTTAGCAGTTGTATCTAAGCATGTTTGATTAAGGGATAAGAACACATGGGAGTATGAATTCCCTCACCCCCATTGTGCATGAATGTAGTATTAATGATCTCACAAAAATATAGGATCTTGAATTTTAAAAAATACATAGCATTGACTTATTATTTGTTTTACTATTTAGGGTGTTCAAGGTTTCTGCGCGATTAAGAGATTCCCTCTCGCATGAACACGTATTCTCATCAATAGGGATTTCAAAGGAGGTTGAAACGTAAAAAATTTCACAATTGGTCCACCTACTGAATCTAAGCTCTAATAGGACTATATATATATATATATATATATATATATATATATAAACGTAAAAAATTTCACAATTGGTCCACCTACTGAATCTAAGCTCTAAGTGAAGAAACCCTGACCCTTGGATGAGATCCAAGGGCTGAGATTAAAAGTCCGGACCTAACTTGGGTCCATGCTCCCTGACTAGAAGCCTACTATATATATATATATATATATATATATATATATATATATATATATATATATAAGCTCATTCGTTGTTGTTATTTGACGAATCAAAAGTGAAAGGTTGGGTGCGACCGTGACTAAATCCCTACCCCATATAAAACCAGCAATTTGTTGGTTCCGATGGCTGTTTCATCAAAGTATTTTCTTAATACAAATTTAGCTAAGGTACCGTCCATATCAGGAAAAACTCTACACGCATAATTTTTCATTCACGGATTTAGATACAGATGTGTTTCGATTCATTTAACATATGCGAGGCCCTTCAAATAATATGAATTCTACATGCATCCGACGATAATAAACACATTTGTGCTCAGATTTGCACATAAAAATTATGTGTATATTTTTGCTCACCCTGAAGTAACGCCTTCCTCTATTGTCTGTATTGAAAAAGAAAGTATTATCATCTTTTCCTGTGTAGGTGGAGGGCGACCACGAAACCCTACCACTAGGGGCAAGTTGATTGACTACATGATTCCAACCAACCCAGTCAAGTATTTAAAAGAGGATTAGCCAACCATCAGCAAATCACCTCCCTGTATGCCTCTTCTCTTCACAAATTTTCTAATGTAAATTAGCTCAAGCTATTGGTACCAAAGTAATTATATGTTCAATATGATTTTTGATTAAAAAAAATTATTTTAAAAATATGTATTAGTTTCAGTGATAAATCCGAAACGGTACGTCGATACATACTAATACCTGTATCCAAATTTATCTATCTCATCCTGTACCGGCCTCCTAACGATTTCTGGGACCACCGACATAATACCGTACCGGTATGTTTCAAACTGTTCCAGCCGATATTACCCGGTATCATACCGGTACATTTTTTTCTTTAAAATTTCAGTTAATGATTTTCGAACAATTAAATATAAATTGAGACTAAAATCATCTCGTTTACGTTTTGTGAATTTGTTTTTAAGTCGTTAAGTTTTATTTTATATATCCAATGTGATAACTTTGGTTGGTACCCCATGGTTTCAGGCAGAGGTTGGGAGGGTTAAGAGTTAATATAGGAGCATCCAACTTCGGCTGTAATTTAACTCACTAACCTACCAACATCTGTTGTCTGGCAAAAAAACAAAGAACTTCAATCAATGTTTCCGTGCAGTGTTAGTTACTAGTAACTAAAGAGAAGAAAAAGATTTTGCAAGGTATTTCCAAGCACTCAAATCTGTAAATTGAACAGTGGAAAACAAGTCTATACATCCACAAACACGTATACTTATATCATCCCTATTGTGCCAACCTCTGGATACAAACAGTTACAAAAGGCCAAAAAGAAAACTAGACTCCTGCTCAAGTTTCTAGATTCACAAGGATTACAAATAAAAAGAACAGAGTTATATTCACTGAACAAAACAGCCCCTTAACCAACGGACGATTCCAGCTTCAAGCTCATGAGCTGATTCACTTCAGCGCCAAACTCATCTGGAAGCTCATTGAAAACATCCCTGCAAAACCCAGAAATCATGGCCGCCATGGCTTTCTCGTAGTCGATCCCTCTCTGCTGGAAGTAGAATAGCTGGTCTTCACCGATTTTTGAGGTGCTCGCTTCATGTTCTATGCGCGCTGTGGGGTTCTTTGCCTATTCGTATGGAAGATACAAGTAAAACAAAGAACAGCATATTATCAATATTCAACAGAACTACAGCAATACATCTAGTTTCAGCAACACGGACAATATAATTCATGATCAAAGTCATCTTCAGTGTTTCCCGGGAAAAGAAAAAACCGACATATGACTATAACTATTAGGATATAGTACTATGGGAAAAAATCTTTCAAGGGGAATATATGGACCTAAGAAGCACATATACGGACACGGGACATGGACACGATAGGATACTGACGTGAATACATCATTTCATGAAAATATAGGATACAAACACATTGAGGAGGTGTTCAGTTATACCTATCAGAATGTAATAATTCGCACACATATCACCATAAGTTTACGCCCCAAATTGAGTAATAAATAAGAGAATAAATTATGAAGAATCTAGATGGACATAGGACTCGGAAAAAAAAGTGCAATGGCATGCCTTTGAATCCTCGAGAAATATGTCAAATATTGAATGTTCATGATAATCACATGTTAACAAATGTCTCAGAAGTGAACTACATATTCATTTCTTTGTCCTATACCCCAAATAAGTGTAGGACACATTGCAAAATACTGTCGCACCGTGGCCAAAATAAGATTTCTAATTTTTGGTTATGAACAAGCAGAAAAGAGTATCGGACACGAGTCCGAGAGTGCCCGAAGAGTGTTGGTTCTGACACATGCCAGACACAGACACGCCACTTCATTTTAAGTGTCCGTGCTCTTCAGATACGGACACTGCAGATACCCAAGACAACATTTCTCCAATATGTATATCTGGGAAGAAATTTATTTGTTTCTTGTGCAACTTTTTTGGTGCCATTAGATGCCAATCTCAATAATATGATTCTGAGTCAGTCCAGTATCATCCTTTACAAAGTGGAATTGTGCAACCATACTAAGGGATACAGCAAAACCGAAGAATTAAAAATAACATGCCAACTTTTTGTCAGTGAGGTTCGAAATAAAAGCAAACAAATCAAATAAGTCCAACATGCATAACCTGGTACGCAAATTCAAACTGTTGGTTGCGAATTTGCACAAAAATTGAAATTATGGCATCGTTCAAAGCAAGATGAAAACAATATTGCTCATCGAAGCACTTTAGAAAAACATTCTCGAAGACACCTCATTGGACTCGGAAAACATATACGATGAGTTCAACCTTTTGGCAAAGTTACTCAGACATTAGTTTCTCCTAAATTGTGGTCTGTGAATTGAAATTATATAAAGAGGACATTTTCTTTCTTCACAAGTAGGGAAGTCAACGTTTTCAAGGAGCAAAATCGTGCTCCTTGTTCCCAGCAGTTGCGGTAAACTCGTATCCAGATGGTCTCTCAACCTTAGGGCTCACGTTCGCCTATTGTCTTATTGCACGAGGACGACTGTTCAGCACCTTTTATGCAATTTAGAAGTATGTATAGAATCCTTATAGGCATGACTCATCAGTCACGAGAACGTAGCCAAAAGCTGAGAATATATTTACCGCCTAGGATGGGGAAGTTTGAAAAAGTTCACGGGCTGCATTAACGATTGAGCAAGTTCACATCCCGTCCATTAATTACGCATTTTCAATCCATGAGAGCCTAAAGCAGAGCAGAAAACTGTATAAGTGGTGATATAGCCAAATTGGTTAGCTTTCAAACTGAGCATTCTCTCTACATCGTGTTTGAGGTTGTAGCCCCTATAATACTCATCAGGCCGAGGCCCGTCACTAAAGATAAACAGTCTTGGTTCTCCCATAAAAATTCAAAATTAACTGACTTGACAGCCCAATCACGTTTAGGCCAGAAGCTAAATGAGGATTTGCTACCTAACCGGGTAGCAATGCCAACCAGACCAAGCCTAAATCTCCAAACACACTCCACTCTTGTGGCTACCCAGCTCGGGCCCCATCTCTGTCACTAGTCATTAGCCCTTTCACCATCTAGACTCTGGAAGTCTAAAGCCCATATGCCCCTTTATTTCTGGCCTGATCCAGCCCTTTAGGAGCTCCCCCAGGTCGCCTATTAAGCATCGTCTCTCTATGCCACCATACATTCCAAATTCGACATGAATGCCCTCCTCCAAGCTATGGGCTCCAGTACTGGTCTAACCCGCAACAACCAAGCAAGTTGAGCCACCAAGTTCTCAGCTCAGGTAGACTGCATCCTCCCTACCATATTTGGCCCCATTTCTGTCCAAGGAGAAACCCTATAGCTCCATCTACCCAACGAAATCCTAACTGTAGCCTGAATAAGGCTTTCCAACACAACCCCTTAACCTTTAAAAAAAACACACCTGACACCCACAAAGATCCTCCTTGGCCTGAAAACCTGCACGTCTGAAGATAAACAGGAAGTGCCATTGCCCACGAGTTGACCTCCCACAAGGCCCCTGTTCCTTCACCTATCACGCCCTGTAACTCCAGAGTACATATTCCAACAGTTCTTCCTCCATTCAAGCCAAACTCTTCAAAAACCACCACACACGCAGGCCCAACACACACACACCCAGAAAGAAAAATCCTACGATGTTCGACTTGCTGCCATTGTTACCCACCTCTTAGACTACTCAAGAGAATACCTTCTTTGTTCGAAGCTTCCTATAACATGTACATCCCACAAACCCACTCCACCTCAAAACCCCATAAGGACATACGTAAAAGAACACTGCGGACTCTGCCTCTCTTGTTCACCAACACTCCACTGCAGCATCCTTCAACATCTTCGATGTCAAGAGACTTTCACCCTTCATGTCCTACCCTCCATTTCAACTTTGTAGCTCCTGATGGAAAAATCAGACTTATCTCTCATTACTAACAGGAAAAAAAAAAAAAAGAATTTACAAACTCCCGTGCACTGTTGCAGTGACTGCTACTATTACCCCCAACCTCCTACAACAAAAAGAAATAACAAAATAATGACTTGGACTGCCCATAAACTAGGATGTATATGCTCTCTAACTACCAGTAGACAACAACTTTATTTCCAATCAGATCACTCATCTCTATTTCCTAAAGTAAGGCCCATAATCTTGTAACTTGACTAAATCCAACAGATTCACAAAGTTAACTCCCAAAGATCAGCTAGAATGCCTGAGCAAATAAACCATGAACATTGAGAGATACCTACTTCCACGAAGAAGCAGCACAATGTCCATTTCCACTTACCTTTTTTTACATACCATTTACTCTCAACACCAACATTGAAATTTAGAGGGCAAACTAATACACACTTGCATCACAACTTTCATTCTTATCCCCTTTTTAACAATGTCCACGCCATAACAAAACTGATTTTCAAGCACATAGATGAATGGCAAGATCAGTCAACCTACAAATACTCACCATAACCATCCTTGTCAGATCACTAGGTGAGATGAAAAGGTTCATGGCTTTACTATCCAAACTACTGGTCCACAAATTTGAAGCTACCCTTTATCAACGAAATAACCTCCACGTGCCTCCATTAATTTACGAACTTTTCATCACTACTTGATAGTTGATCCAAAATATTAGCATTTAGTAAGCAAGCTTTAATCATCTCCTAATTTGTGTTACTCTCATTGTGCTAGTAATGGACAATGAGATTTTCCAAAATACTGTATTTCAATATTGAATTTTCCAATCACACGGGTTCTATTTCAATGGCCAAAAATCAAACAAGAAGATATGCCATGAACAGCAAAAGTTAGCAACCTTAGTAGAAAAAAATTGGCTCAAAGACTGGGCCTAGAAAATGAAAAACACAGCAAGCTAGACATAAACAGCAGATTAAGTGTGTGCGACAAATAATAGCAAGTTTTCAAGGAACTAAGTATCAAGAAAATATGTGTGTGAGTACCTGTGTACACGTGTGTATCTATGTATGCTCGGGGAAAAGAAAAAAAAAAGGCTTTTAAGAAGCTCAATAAATCTACCTGGATGTATGGATACGTGTTGGCAGCTGCATTATCACCAATGAGCATTGAATCACACTGGGAAGAGTTCCGAGCATGATCTGCCCTTGACTGAACCTGAACAAGTCCCCTATAACAGTTTCTTGAATTTCCAGCTGAAATGCCCTTTGAAATAATTCTACTCCTAGTATTCTTCCCCTTATGAATCATCTTGGTCCCAGTATCCGCCTGCTGATAATTATTGGTCAACGCCACAGAATAGAATTCCCCCACTGTATCATCACCCTCCAAAACAACACTCGGGTATTTCCAAGTAATGGCGGACCCAGTCTCCACCTGGGTCCACGATATCTTTGATCTATCCCCAGCACAAAGACCCCGCTTTGTGACAAAGTTGTAAATCCCTCCCTTGCCTTCCTCATCCCCAGCATACCAATTCTGCACCGTGGAGTACTTAATCTCTGCACCCTCAGCACAGTACAACTCGACTACAGCAGCATGAAGCTGGTTCCTATCATAAGAAGGTGCTGTGCACCCCTCCAAATACTCCACAAAACTTCTATCCTCAGCAACTATAAGTGTCCTCTCGAATTGCCCAGTTTCCAGCGCGTTAATACGAAAATAAGTTGAAATTTGCATAGGGCACTTTGTATCCTTAGGTATGTAACAAAACGAGCCATCACTAAACACAGCTGAATTCAAAGCAGCATAGTAATTATCATCAGATGGAACAACTCTACCTAAATACTTCTTAACCAAATCTGGGTATTCCCTAACAGCTTCGGAAATTGAACAAAAGATCACACCTGATTTCTCTAACGTCTTTCTATGAGTCGTGGCGATAGATACGCTATCGAAAACAGCATCAACAGCCACATTAGCCAATCGATTTCTCTCGGTCAACGGAATACCCAGTTTCTCAAAGTACCTAACAAGCTCAGGATCAGCCTCGTCGAGGCTATTAAGAGTCGGCTTTGATTTCGGTTCCGAATAATAACATACATCCTGAAAATCAATTCTAGGGTACCGATTGTCGGACCACTTGGGTTCAGTCATCTTAAGGAATTTATGATATGAATTCAATCTAAATTCAAGCATCCAATCGGGTTCATTCTTTCGCGACGAAATCAATCGAATCGTTTCCTCAGAAAGCCCTTTCGGAATCGTAAACGAGTCAATTTTCTCATTAAACCCCCACTTGTAATCGCGTTTAAGGAATTTCTGAAGTGGGTCTTCATCATTTGAAAGCTTACCCGAATTTGGAAGCTCGGAGTCGAGAGTTTTGGGTTCGTACCCAACGTCTGCTCTGACCTTGAAAAGATTGAACTTATGGCTTTTCGGGATTGAGAATTTTAGGGTTTCGAATTTCGGGTAAAGCCCTTTTGGATTTTTGGGTGATTCTGTGTGGCCGTGAGAAAAGAAGGCTGAAGTACCGTTGGCAAGAAGAGAAGCCATGGGTGTGGTTCGGAGAGGAGAGGAGAGGAGAGGAAGGTCTACCAGGAACTAGAAAGCACTTTCTGCTTTTGGTACACTACAAATTTTGGAAACATTTTCGGTTTTCCGTGATTTTAGGGCCACACGATTTGATGATCGTCTCGTGCAGACCACGTGCCCACTTGTTCCTGGTCTAAGATAGGGCCCGGTGTCTGGTGATCAAAATTTAGTGAACAATGAGGTAGAATTGACTAATATTAGAAATACATATTTTTTTGGCACATTCAAAAATAAATATATGTAAAATGATTAGATATACATAGAGTTTTTAATAATTTATAAATTTCATGTGCAATCAGCAGCATCTATATCCAAATTATTCCTAGACTTTTTAGGTAGGAATTAGTGTTGATGCTCGTACGTGAAATTAATTTGTGACTGACTTTTCTTTTTCTTTTTAGAAACAAACATCACAAATATAAATCAAGCGCCCTATAAGAGTAGTAACTAGTAATCCCGAGTAGGAATAGTAATTCTATTCGGTACAATCTGATCCGTTTCATTTCTTATTTCACTTGAATTGAAGTTTTTGAAATTTTTTTAAGAATCGAGTTAAATTTGAAGGTAAAAGTTAAAAAAAATACGGGAAATGAATAGAAGGCGGGTCCAAATATCTCCATCCCGTTTCACGTCCCATCCCCGGTCTATTTTAAAATAATTTTTGATATATATATATGTTGTTTACTTTTTAACCCTTTTACTAATCTAAGTATTTACAATTTTAGATTAAATATTTACTACGTAGGGTTTGAAAACTTTGCTAAAACACTAAAAAATGCAAAAAAGAAATGGAGGAAGAAGAATAACTTTGCTCTGAGTAATCCATTATAATTTTGTCTAAGTAAGTACAAATGAAGACTAAGCTTCTCTTTTATACACAAAGTAGTTACACTAACAGAAATATCTAACTGCTAACCACGTGCTTAAGCTAACTGATTACACCTAACTAACTTCAGTTATAGGACTAACTAACTAACTGATATAGAACTAACTAACTGCTGAGTTATGATCAGTTACATTAGATCCCTTAGAAGTACTAGATGAATCTGCTGATGATGATTGGTTTAACACACCCCCGCAAACTGATGCTGGAAGAGATGAAAGCATCAGTTTGGTAGACTAATCAGTGAACCGTTGGACAGTGAGAGCCTTGGTAAAAATGTCAGCTAGTTGAGCATGTGTTGGAACAAATTTTACATCCAACTGGCAGGACAACACCTTTTCCCTAATAAAGTGATAATCAACCTCAACATGCTTAGTACGAGCATGGTAAACTGGATTAGAGGCAAGAGCAATGGCTGACATATTGTCACACCAAAGAACAGGAGGTCCAGTAGTATGAGGGAGTCTAAGATCAGAAAATAATTGCTGCAACCAAACAATTTCAACAGCAAGGTTGGCTAAGGCTTTGTACTCAGCTTCTGTAGAAGATCTGGCAACAGTGGGTTGTTTCTTGGCAGACCAAGAAATAAGATTAGCCCCCATGAAAACACAAAAGCCACCCGTGGACTTCCGATCACTAGTGTCCTCAGCCTAGTCAGCGTCTGAATAAGCATTAATCCGAGGTTGCCCTTTCACAAAATGCAGGCCATGATGGAGAGTACCCTGGACATATCGTAATATGTGTTTGACAGCATTGAAATGAGTGTTTAAAGGACAATGCATATGTTGACAAACTTGATTCACAGCAAAAGTGATATCTGGTCTGGTTAAGGTAAGGTATTGTAGTGAGCCAACAAGGGTTCTATAAAGATCAGGATTAGGGAAACTTGTGTCATCAACAACAGCACAAGACTTAAGAGCAGATGGAGTACCACAGGCTCGACAATCAGACAGCCCAGCCTTAGCAAGTAGATCCTTAGCATACTTATATTGAGAAATTACAAGGCCTGTAGGATTGTAAGTAACTTCAATGCCCAAAAAATAATGCAACTGTCCAAGATCTTTGAGAGCAAAATCAGAACTAAGGCGAGTAATAATCTGTTGAATTAAGGTAGGATTGTTGCCAGTAACAAGTATATCATCAACATATACCAGAAAGTAAACAATATCATGGCCACTGTGGAGAATAAATAGAGAGGTATCTGCCTGACTATTTTCAAAACCTTGTTTGAGGAGGCACTGAGATAACATAGCATACCATGCGCGAGGAGCCCGCTTTAGACCATACAAGGCCTTATGAAGTTGACAAACATAGGATGGATGCATGGAATCAACATAGCCTTGTGGTTGTTTAAGGTACACAGCTTCTTGGAGTTTACCATGTAGAAAGGCATTAGAAACATCAAGTTGCCTGACCTACCAAGCAGAATTAACAGCCAAAGAGAGCACCACACGAACAGTTTGTTGTTTAACAATAGGACTAAATGTCTCAGAATAATCCAAACCAGCAGTTTGTTGGAAGCCTTGAGCTACTAAACGAGCCTTATACCTAGCAACACTGCCATCAGCATGCCTTTTGATTTTGAAAATCCATTTGCATCCAATAGCAACACAATCAGAAGGTAGGGGAACAAGAGACCAAGTTTGTTGGTCTAGCAAGGCCTGATACTCCTCTGACATAGCCTTTTGCCATTCAAAAAATTGCATAGCTTCCTTGAAGCTAGTAGGTTTAGTGGTAGGAGCATGGGAAACAGAAAGTAGTGATAGAGGAACTCTTGGAAGTACAATACCATTTTTGGATCTTGTGATCATGGGATGAGAAGCTCGAGGTAGAGGGTTAGGGAAGGAAACAAGAGGAGTTGTGGGTGATTCTGTAGGAGAGGAGGAAATAGGTGCATGAGAGGTAGTTAAAGGTTGAGAATAAGTAAGATTAGAGGGTGGAAATGAATATGTGGGAACTGGTGGGAGAACAAATGAGGAAGGAGATTGAGGCTGAGAGGGGTGAGAAACAGAAGAAGGGATAGGTTTAGTACTGATGAGTTTGAGATAGAGAAAGTCATGTTCCAAGAATTGAACATGCCTTGAAATGTAGACTTTATTTGTAAGAGGATCAAGGCAGCGATACCCTTTAGTGGTAGGACAGTAACCAAGGAAAATGCAAGGAAGGGAGCGAGGGACCAGTTTATGGGTATTATAGGGTCTTAACCAAGGGAAACAACAACAACCAAATGGTTTAAGAGAAAGATAGTCAGGAGAATGCTGATATAGGAGATGAAAGGGAACTTGGAAATTTATAGAGGATTGAGGTAGGCGATTGATTAAATATAGGGCAATGGTAATAGCTTCAAGCCAGAATAAAATAGGAAGGTGAGATTGATGTAAAAGGGCTATTGCAGTTTTAACAATATGTCTATGTTTACGTTCAGCCAGGCCATTCTGTTCTGGTGTATAAGGGCAGGAGGTCTCATGCTTAATTCCAAACAACAGAAAAACTGAGCCATTAGAAAGTTAAGAAACTCACCTCCATTGTCTGATCTCATGAGCTGAATCTCACAACTAAACTGATTAGTGACAAAGGTTTTAAAGGCCTGAATGTGAGAAGAAACTTCAGACTTAGCATGTAAAGGGAATATCCAACTATATCTGGTGAAATCATCCACTAAAAGCAAATAATACTTGAAACCACTAAAAGAAACCACTGGAGCAGGCCCCCATACATCCATGTGAAGTAATTGAAAAGCTTTAGTAGAACCAGAAGTAGATGTGGTAAAAGGAAGTTTATGGCTTTTAGCAACTTGGCATGAGTAACAGTCCATACTCAATGGTTTTATTATAGGTAAACTGTAGTTCTTACACAGTACGTGAAGTAAATGAGCATGAGGGTGGCCTAAACGTTTGTGCCACAAATCTGCTGTAGAAGGGACTGAGGTTGTTGTTAGAGCTTTGGCTGAACTAGTAGAAGGACGAAGAGGGTACAGCCCCTGCTGACATGGCCCCTGATGAAGAATCTTGAGTGTGGCCTTGTCCAGGATAAAGTATCTAGAGGAATCAAAGGTTATCTTGCAGTTGTTATCAGTTGCAAACTTGTGGACTGACAACAAATTATGTGAAATCTGAGGCACATGCAAAATATTAGTAAGCTGAAATATAGCCCCTGGTGTAGGTAGAAGACCCTTACCAGATTGGACTACTGGTACATTTTGTCCATTCCCAACAGTAACTGCTGATGTACTAGGTGAAGGATGAGATACTCCAATTTGATGAGAATCATTAGTAACATGTGATGTGGCTCCAGAATCAAAATACCAAGAACCAGGTGTAGGGCTAGCTAGCTGCTGACTGAGATGTGAGTTGTCATGACCAGTGTTGTAAGCTGTAGAACCATCAGATACACAGAAAACCTGTTGTGCTTGGGCAGAACTTGGAGGAGCAGAAAAGTTAGGTGAGGGATTATGAAACTGAGTAAAATTAGACATCTGAAAAGGTGGTCTGTAGCCCAAATTCTGGCGATGGTGGCAAGTTAAAGCTGTATGATTTGGCAACCAGAATTGATAGGATTTCCTGTTTGTGGTGTGTATCCAGATTGATTACCAGGGAAGAAAACACCACCTGGGCTAAAGTTCCCAGCTTGAAACCCCTGATTTCCTGAGTAACCTCTGTGAAAATTCTGTCCTCTAAACCTATTATTGTGTCTTCTATTTCCATAGTTGGTGTTACTATATTGAGGAAATTGAGAATAGGTAGAATTCTGTCCAAATTGACTCTGGTTTGGATGGTTTGATACTGAGGGATTTCCGGTATGAGGTTGATTAGGTCCAGTAGCATTATAGCCTGAATTTACTCCTTGAACTCCAGAAGAAGACAACATAGGTGTAGATACAGATCCAGCATGACTCTGAGCTAGAAGTACTGAGGTTTGACCAAGAGAAGTTAAGCTGTGTTCTTGATCAACATGAAGGTCCTCTAACAGTAAAACTGAACAGAGATGACTAAATGTAATCTCTTCAAATCTGGTTCTTATTCCTTGTTTCAGTGAGTTATAATCACGTGGTAATCCATGGAGAGTGTGAAACACTAAATCTTCATCATCAATTTTAGTTCCAGAAGCAGCCAACTTCTGAACTATTTCTTTGATTGAATCCAAGTAGGATTCCATCGATCCATCCTTTTTTAGATTAAACAACCTTCGCTTAAGATCATGAACATGTGATCTGGACAAGTTACTAAATTTCTCTTCCAATCTTTTCCAAACCTGGTAGGAATGCTCAGATCCTACAACATGTGGTAATACTGGTGGTGTTAAGGTAGCTATTATGCATGATAATAGCATTCTATCAACAGAACTCCATTGCTGATATTCTGGATTAGGAATCTTGTTACCATTGTCATCAGTTATATATAGCAAAGGTATAATGACAGATTCATCAAGAAAATGATACAAATTATTGGCAAAAAGAGCATTTTCAACTTGAGTTTTCCAGGCAAAAAAATTTGATGATTCAAGCTTAACAGTGATAAATGACTGAAAGTTTGCAATGAGAAAGGTTAGGGAAGATGGTAGAGGTTCTGACCGCATTTGATTTGCCATTAGGAATATACCAGAATGTTGCTCTTCTTAATCTTTGTTCTTCGTGTGATTTTCTGCTTCTCTATCTGATCTTTTTTGATAATGCCTAACATATGACTCACGTCTGATGTAGCTCTGATACCATGAAAACTTTGCTAAAACACTGAAAAATGCAGAAAAGAAATGGAGGAAGAAGAAGAACTTTGCTCTGAGTAATCCATTATAATTTTGTCCAAGTAAGTACAAATGAAGACTAAGCTTCTCTTTTATACACAAAGTAGTTACACTAACAGAAATATCTAACTACTAACCACGTGCTTAAGCTAACTGATTACACCTAACTAACTTCAGTTATAGGACGAACTAACTGATATAGAACTAACTAACTGATGAGTTATGATCAGCTACATTAGATCCCTTAGAAGTACTAGATGAATCTGCTGATGATGATTGGTTTAACAGGGTTTAGGTCTTCTGAAACTAAAAAGAATTTCAACAGTCACCTCTGTCTCTTCGGTCTTCATTCCTCCACTGGTCGTTGCTCCTCATTCTTTCCCCTTCCGCCATTGATTCTCATTCCACTTAAGGTTTGTTCCTTATTGATGCATAAAGATGCACAAGTTTGCAAAAGTTGATTTATCTTGCTTAGCCACATCCATCTCTCTCTCTACACACACACGATTGTGTTCTAGCAAAAACACATGAAGATGCTAATTGATTGAATTCTTTAAACTTTATGGCAGGATCCTGAAATTTGTTAAAGAGTTTAACAGGGTAAATTAAAATGATAGCAAAACTGGACAAAACAATTAGATCTGTAGACTAATATTTATTTTAATTTTTTATGGTTTCCCCTCATAATCTCTCCGGTAGTTAAAAGGAATGAATTGATTTATATCCAAAAAAAATCGGATGGAGGCAGGATTGGGGATCCCGATCCCTGTTTGGAACGAGGATGGAGGCTAAGGCTCATTTCTCGTTCAGGGAACGGGACAAGAATGGGGGTAGATTTTGGATTCGAAAATCAAGGACGGGATGGTCAAATCAATCCACGTTCGGTATATTCCAAAATGTTTCAACTTGTTCCGACCAGTAGCCCGGTAGACAAATCTACTACGAAGTTTAGAAGCAAAAAACTAACTGTAGCTCAAATTGCTTCCATGGCAACCTTGATAGAAGAATAGCACACTACCTTTTCCGGGAAACGAAGAAACACGAAAATACCGTAAGACAGAACACAATGTTAATCATCAGTAAAGAGACAATTTAAGTAAGAGCAAAGGCCCAACTCACATTAACATAACAATAGCTAGGAAAAATGAGAGAAAAGTGAACGGCACAAGATGACTTAGCATGCAAGCCAGAAAAATACACCTCCCATTACTACAATCCTATATAGCCAAGGATGCTACAATGAGAAGAAAATAGACTTCTAATGATCCCCTACTTTTACAGGAGGTCAATCACCATCAGTCATCACTTGAAGCCAAAGTGACCAATTCACTGAAAAACATTACAAAACCCTGTTAGTCCAATTATTCCATAATACCCAGGTTGATGCAAGAGCGGTATCGACAAAAAAATAAAAATGCAAATTGAGCATGAGTCCCATAAACCGTCGCGCCAAGGTAGCGTACAATCAACCCGAACAAACATATCTGACCCCAACGGAATTATATATATTATTAACTCAGCAAGTTACAAGCGGCTTAAAATTTTGGTAAATGAGTAATCCAAAATTCAACTAGGGTCAAGAACTGAACAAATGTGGTTTACTGCCCTCCAGCACACTTGAATTTGCACTTTATCACAAACCATACATCTCCTTCTATGCCACTCAGCATATCAACACTTCAACCACCGAACTTAAAGGGCAGAAGAAGATTGTGGAACAGAACATTCACAAACTGTCTAAAATCCAATCGTGGATATTATTGTGATCTACCAGTTTTCCCACTTGTGAGCATTTCTGTGTTATATAAGAGTGATTTTGAGATCGTTTCATTCTCTGAACTGTACTACAAGAAAGACATAGCATAGGCAACACTACAAGAAAAATGTAGCAAACGTTGAACTAGACTAGAATGCCCCAGAATGGACCGCAAGAAAGGAAAACAAATAGAAATTTGAAATTCAGGTTGGCAAGTTCAGCTTGCAGGATTTCGCAACAATTAAATAAAAACCTCAAGAGTACAATCAAAACTAACACATTCGTACAGGATTAAACGACATGGTCATCTCACAACACGTTCAAATGTTATGCTCATGACTGTGTGAATGCACACTGAGCAAGTTCACTTGCTGTCTAACGCAACAAGCAAGAGGAAAGCGGACATAACCAGTTAATAAGGAAAATCCAAGAGAACATTAAACATCACTTGTAAAGGGGGGACGAAAGCTATGTATCTTGCCTATTGCTGGGGTTGCTGATAGTTTCCATATCCAGGGTACCCTCCATAGTACAAATTCGGATCTTGAGCCGCTGGAGCATATCCATAAGTTCCTTGTCCCTGTGCATATCCGTAATACCCACCATTCAACTGGTTTGGGTCCTGCTGAGGCTGAGAATGCCAACAGAACGACACACCAATATTTACGCATTCAGTTGCAAAAGAAAGTTAACTGCAGAAAGAACAAGATCTACACAGCCAAAGAATTTATTAACCTGCTTGTTCGGAGGACTACGGCCCCATGAAAGTCGAATACTTTGCCCACCCAACTGAGTTCCATTTAACACCCTCAATGCTTCCTCAGCACAATTTCTACATATGTAAGCAACATTAAAAAGTCGTTCAACTCAAAATGCATGATATTTCCACTCCAGGAGACAAACTAAGGCAGATCTATCTTACCTGTCAGCAAATTGAACAAACCCACATCGTTTGCCCTCTGGTATTTTCACATGGAGTAACAACCCATATTGGCTGAAAACTTGCCTTAGTTGGTCATCAGAAACACTATCATTCAAACCCCCAACAAATATCTAGCAATACAAATTTTTTGCCACAAACATATCAGCACCATCCCTCTATAAAGAAACAAAACTATGCATGTGTGAGCATGAGTGTGTGTGCAGGCATGAGTGAGCTGCATGCACGAGTGAGTGAGCGTGTGTGCATGAGTGTGTGTGTTCGCGTGCATGCCTATGTGAGAGAAAGAGAGAGATTTAATCGGAAGAAAAACATAAAGGTACGCACTGTTGTATTATTTGGATCATCCTCACTCTGAGTTCCTCGAGTATTCTGCTGAAATGAAGCTGCAAATGGGGAAAGCAAAGATTCAATGTTGAACACACAGAAGTACAGCATACAGAACAAAATCAATATAATAAACACACACGGCTGAAATTCCACATCACCATCAATTCATTATGCAATTGCTTATTGCAGCTGACAAAATCAAGTTCAGTCAACTGACATTGTCATTCTTACTACTTAGCAGAATATAACCAAACATAGATCTTACACGCTCAATGCTTGGTCATCTAGGGGAATAGCTAAAATCAAATGCAATTTCCGAACTTCAGTACGCTACTATTTTATGCATCAAAAGGTCAAAAAACTGAAGTACGGAGTACTACGATCCCTCACAAATAGAAATTAATGTAATTTCACATTCCTGAGAATTGAGATCAAGAAGACACAGTGTTAGCACTTAATAGACAGGGCTGATACCCTAGTGACTTAAATTTGGAACAAACGTTCGTAAACACAGTATACTTCATTCATACTCGGGAATATATGAACCACAATACGTAAGCTCCACACAAGTCTTGGATAATTGGATATTTCCATTTAAACTGCCTTTTAAGCATCAAACCCATGCAAGGAGAGATGTGAACTTAGAAGCAAATTTGTTATCAGGATATTCAAAATGGAACAAAGTTCAAATTCACTACAGCACTGGACAATGTTCAGGACATAAACCATCCGACATAGCTAAAACCATCATCCAAGTTCATGCAAATTTGGTATCAAGACTAAAAGAAACATCATAGCACTGTATCACCATTAAAGTAACTAAAAGAAAATCTCCAAGGCTAAGACTTAGTGGCAGATGAGGAAGGGACAATCGTAAAGTCCAAACAAATCATACAAACCACAACAAAACCAAACCCAGGGAAAACTGAGCAAATATAAGCACGGTTGCAATTGCCGCCTCCATACAATTTCAAGCAATCCAATTAAGATAGGAAACTGCAGCATATTGTGAAGCTCTTCCCGCGGTAAGGTAAAAAATAACAAAGGCAGTTTAAGCTTCTAGCAATGGCATGACGAAATATGGGAAATATCAAATTTTAAGTCAAGAATAAATGACAAAAGACTTATGCGACATAAATCAGCAACTCTTCTGGCTGGTAAATGAGAAATAATAGGGAAAAAACTGGAAGAGAAGATCAAATAAAACTTGACTTGAAACCGATTTATTTGAAGGAAAATTTAAAAGGTGAGGATAGTGGGATAATAAATGCACAAGGATCTGACATAAAGGCAAAAGCATAATGAAATAAAAGGAAAACTGACCTTGAGAGCACACACACTATTAAGGGCACACACTATAGGTTGCCATTTCAGCTGAAATCAGCTCTCAACCCCTAACTGACAGAGCCTCTTAACACCCTGTTATGAGACAATTATTTTCTAAGTTGTTTTACATGATTCCTCAAGGTTTTACAAGAATAGTGGAAGGAAATGAATCTGATACTCGACAGCTTGACGCTTTATCTCAAAACAAAGGGAATAACTCAAGTGTTTGAATATATTCTTAGCAGAGAGCACTAAGAAAAAGCGTGACAAAGAATACTACGACATGCCACCATTCTGGAGGCAAAATTTGGACAATTAAAGTACTCAATAAATACACAATTAAGATTAACAATTTGTATGCAAGTGATGAGGTCATGTGGATGCAAAGAGTTTCCAAAAACCGATGATCATATGCTATAGCAAAAGGCTAGCTGAACTATTTGACTTTGGCCAAAATACACCTCTATGGCTCTATCATATGGCTGGCTTACCCGTATTCTTCTTGTTAGCAGGCCCAATACGCATGGGCCTTGTTGAGCAGAACTTTCCATTCATTTCGGTCATAGCACGTAATTGTTCATTTTCATCTCCGAACCTGACAAACCCGTAGCCCTTCGCTCGTCCAGTCATCATATCAGTTACAATCTTTGCACCCTTAACTGAGGGATAGTGGGCCCTGAATGTCTCCTGTAGCACGTGATCTGTAACATCAGGCGCCAAGTCTCCAACAAATATAGTGAAGTCAGGGGAACCATCTGAGCGTTTTTCTCCAGCACCAGGAGATGCCCAGTTCAGTCTGTAGTTCTGCTCCGCATTAGGCATGCCAGTACCGTTATATGTTTGTAACGTTCGTTCAGCAGCAGCATGACTTACGAAATCAATAAACCCATAACCCTCAGATTGACCACTTTGCTTGTTACGTATCACTTTTGCAGATGTCATCTGCAATCACAAAAACTTCTCATAAGTAGACACAAAAGCAGGCCCTCAGGTATTGCTGAGGTGAACATAAATGATACCCCCACAGTGAAATCCAGTACACATGTGCCTATATATAAAATCTGGAATATAATTATGTGACTACATATCCAGTATACATCTAGAAGTATTAGCGCACTAATATTTCCGCTGATGTGGGACTACTCCAAAAAGACAAACAGAACAACAAAACTTATGTCAATGGTTGCTTCCCTTGTAACCTAAGGTCTATGCCTACACAGTACACTGTACTCCTGAGTCCTCCCAATAGAGGTGGGGCTTCGCGGGTAATACACGTACCCCAACCCATTGCCATCCCTAAAAGAAACCAATATCCCGACAAAAAAATATATGTATAATGTCATTCCTCAATACATCAGTCAATTGCGCATCAATTAGCTTTCCTTAATCTTTCTCGCAAACCTAGCAACCCGCGAATCATAAAAACCCAACTCATGAAACTTAATACACACTCGGCGTTTCTCTCGCTTTTGGCATAGCCGCCCCCAGTACAGAATCCAATGGAACCAAAACACACCAAACTGATCCCCATACATACCTAAAAATGCACATATCGCTATATGTGCTTTTATCAAGCGTGGAGCGGAAGCTCTGATCTTTTGGTATTTTCCAGCCGTTTAGATTTCTCAAAGACTTCTAACCTAGCTATTCATGCTGGGAAACTCAAACGTATCTCTTGCATTCTTCTCAACCATAGTGAAATACGTAATATTGTGTTTTTGTATGCATGTGGGTTTCCATTTTTTTTTTCTTTTCAAGATTTGAATCCCATAGATCCTATGTTTTAGGAATATCATAAGATCAAGGAAAAGAGAGAGAGAGAACAGTAATTACCTCGCCAGTATGAGCGAAACAGTTGATGAGGTACTGTTCATCCATCCAGTACTGGAGATCTCCGATCCAGAGGGTACGGACCTCGTCCGCGCTAACAGGCTGGGCGGCCGAGTACTGCGGTTGCGCCGCAGCCTGAGGAGGCTGTTGTTGTTGCTGCTGTTGGTAATACATCTGCTGCTGTGGTTGATACTGGTAAGGTGGCTGCTGCTGCTGCGGCGGCGGCTGTTGTTGCTGCTGTTGCTGTTGATTCGCCATCATCCATTGCTGCTGCTGTTGGTATTGATGATACTGGTTCTGTTGTTGTTGATCGTAGATCGGTGGCGGAGCCATTTGTGGCGGGACACCGTTCGCTGATGGTTGCATCATCGTCGAAACCCTAACCGTTTGTAAGCAAAAGATATGTATCTGTATCTATATAGGCAGACAGAGAGACAAGACTCTGCGTTACGACGGGTTTTGATTTGTGTGAAAATTGCAACCCTAGGAAATATATTATTAAGTAGCAAGCTTCACGGTTCACATATTGGACTGTCGCGCTGGCAGGCCCATGACCGCCACGTGGTGTAAGATTTATGTACTTGTGGGAAATATACACTAATGTGTGATGAGTGATGGGAAGGGCGCCTGGGCACTGAATAATTTTTCAAGCTCATAGTTAAAGGTTAATTTTTTAATCAAAATTAATTAAATGCGTTTGTAAATTAGGAAAGTAATTCGCCCATTAAACAATTTATACAATACTTCAACATGCATGTTTGAAATGTGTTATGTTGACCAACGTGGCACACAGTTCATGTTGGTGCCAGCAGAACATGATATGTATTTAATTATTGCGTAATGGTTATTGTAGTAATACTTCAACAAGCATGTTTGAAATGTATTTTGTTGACAAGCGTGGTACACAGTTCAAGTTGATGTCAACAAACATGATATGTATTTAATTTTTGCATAATGGTTATTGTAGTGATATGCATGAAAGGAATGAGTCCTCAAATTTAAATGAATATGCATCAAGTAAATGTGTTTTCCCAATTCCCAAAACACGCAAGTGAAGGATGAGATCCCATTGTTTTTGTTGTCCATTTCGCTTCTCTCTTTGTCTTCTCTCCTTTAGTGACCCAACGATCCATCTCCTTTGTCGATCGTCGCCATTGAGTCCACCATCGTCAGAGTTCCTCCTACATCAATGTGCCTCTCTCGCTATTAGGTAACTATTCCATGTGTGTGTGTGTGTGTGTACAATATATATAAGCCATATATGTACACACAGGCACACATTTTACGTTGGTGCCGACAGAACTTGATATGCATTTAATTCTTGCGTAATGATTATCAAGTAAATGTGTTTTTCGAATCTAAAAAATACGCAAGTGAAAGATGAGATTCTATTATTTTTGTTGTCGATCTCTCTTCTCTCTTTGTTTTCTCTCCTTCAATCCTTTGAGTGACTTGCCGATCCATTTTCTCTGTTGATCGTCGCCGTTGAATCCACCATTGTCGTAGTTCCTCCTACATCGATGCTATAGGCCATGTATATATGTACATATGTATATATATTGTCTATAGGCCATAAATGTATATAAGTATACATACAATATGTTCAAATTCATATATGTTTTAAGTACAGTGTGTATGAGTGTATATGTTGCATGTATTAAATCTTTTTGACGTTCTATAAATGCAGTTTATGTATACATTATGTTAGCTTTTACGTACAATGTATTAGATCCATCGGTCTCAATTTCAACCACTATTTTGAGTGCTCTTTTTGTTAGTAGATTCCAAACATTAAATATAGTTGCTGACACTTAAAGGCGTACGTGTTTTGATGGTTGTCATCACAGAGATGGTTCATTTCATGGATTTTGGACCAGATCAGTTACTTGTATGATTGTTTAGGGTTTGCTTGGTTTCAATTCGTGACCTTTATGACGCGTGCTCTTTTTCTTGATTGTTCTTGTGTCTTATGGCTTCATCGGGTTTATGGTATGAGTTAGATTGTTTGGATTTTAAATTAATGTCAATCCATTTAAACTTAGTTCGGGTTTATTAATTTGTCCCTTATATTTACCCTCGTCCACAAGTTGTCATTATTTAACTTGAAATCTACTCCAATGAAAGTCATAAACAAAAATGAATTTATTTATTAATATTAACATTCTCACAACAAACGTAGAAACACGTCTATAAATTATATTAAAATTGTCTCGGCCCGTTAATAATTTTTCAATCGTTTCGCATCATCGATGTAATCACTTATATCTATTTGAATATATGTCAATACTTAACAATCATTTCATTGATCTCTCGTTTACTTCGTTTTTAGGTGACATAAGGGGGAAAAACATTGTTTCTTTCAATGTGATTAGTGAGCATTCGAATAAAAAGGCATGGTGTTCATTTTGTAAAGGTAGTCAATGTATATTCTAAACCAGAAATAAACCTACTGTATAATTTTTCTTCTAGCTTGTGTTACTCTTTTCTTAGGGTGTACAAGTGAACAGTCATATTTGTAATTTTGTGTAACATTTCAATAATATGCTTAATCTACAATATAATAGATATGCTATGAATATATGTTATACACACACATATAGAGAGAGAGTAAGTGTCTAATGAAGGATTTCTTATTTTGTTAAAATGACGACCTCTCATTTCTTGATCAAATATTAATGATCCAAACAGTTTAATGTGTTTAAAACATATTTTTAAGGATAACTGCGAAAAATCATCTCAAAATATTACCAGAAATGGCTTGATTTAAGCACTTTTTCATAAAACTATTATTGTCAGCATTTATAAAAAAAAAATACTTGGATCAAGTCTTTTTGGATATTTTTTTGAGCCGATTTCTCACGGGTATCCTTAAAAATATATTTTAATAATATTGAACGATTCGGATCATTAAAATATAATCAGAAATGAAAAGTTCTCATTTTAGCAAAATGAGAAATCTCTCATTAGAAGCAGGGGCGGACCCAGGATTTTAACCTGGGGGTGTCACCATCAAAATAAATGAACAACTAAAAATTAAATTTGTATTCAATAACAAAAAAATATAGGTATTCAAAATTTAATGAACTAAATTGGAGAGAGTTTGACTGAGCAAAAGAGTATGGAGGTGTCACAGTATTACACGATAAACTTAATTTACTCTTAAAATCTTTAAAAAAAAAAAATTTTGCTTTAAGTGGAGCATGGGGGGGTGTCACGTGACACCTCCCCCCTCATAGTAGGTCCGCCCCTGATTAGAAGGGGACTGTATATCTATATATGATGTACACTTCTCATGAGCCCTCGCGCCGTGTATTTTTGATCTAGTTATTTGCGTTACATTGAGTTTATATTTCTTTTCTCAATAACAAACCTTTTCAAATTTGTTGTTAAATAATAAATAGTAAATTACTTTTAACTTTGTACGCTAATGCTAACTTTGCCCGGCCCATATCTTACTAATTGAATTGTCGAGAAATTTAAGAGGGTCTAGAATTTATTCTTGAGTGAGGAGTTATATATAGATGGCAACTTTGGGTCATATAGAGATTTACCGAGCTATCATAGTGGAATGTTTTTACAATTTTAATTAAAAATACCCCTAATTAGCAAGAGAAATGGTACTCAAATTGGCCATTAAACGACTTTTATGTTTCAAATTAGAAACGTCAACAGAGCGGATCAGGAACATATTTAATTGGACTTGCCATCTGCAAACAATGAAATTTTTAAAGTTGAAAAGTCATCATTTCGAAATTGGGCATACTTAATTGTCACAATGGCATTTAGAAACATTGATCGACCATTTCCATACGTGTCATATTTTTTTAAATTGAAATTGAACGAAAACCTAAATATTTAATTTAGAACTACGGTGATTTGATTCCGAACAAAGAAGTTAGATACGTATCTACCCATTTATATGGGTTCAATCATAATTTTTTTTTTTTTTGTGATTCTTAAATTTTTGAACCAATAGTATTAAATATTTAAACTTTGAACTACGATTTGACTTGATTCTAAATCTGAATCGCCCTAATTAAATGTTGGACTAGTGAAACTAAATATGTAGGAAACTTACATAAATATGTTCAGCCATAAATATTGTGAACTTCATTGTTCATTAAAAATTAAAAGTCTAATAAGAACTGGGGATAACTTAATTTTGACTCAAACGTATCTCTGTTTATGTTAGGCCTGACAAATCAAATATGTAGGGAACCCATTTAAATGGGAGCAATCATAAAATTAAAAAATTAAGGACTGTCAGATGATTAAATAAAAAAATGAGTGCCAACCTAATTGGGATGTGCTCTATTTTTACATTAATGCTGCAAATCTTAAGTTTTAAATGGACCATAAGGGCTCGCCAAAATAAATTTACATAAAACATGAACTACGTTTGACTCAAACTCAAATAAGGGATATGTAAACAACCTAGATAAGTAATCTAGGTCCAGTCGATAAATAAATAAACTTTATTTTGTTCTCGCAATTAATGGTAGTTGGAATTAAAAGTTGTTTTTATAAAATATATAATTAGAAAATATGTTATAATAGGTCCAACCTATATAATAAAAATTTACATACATTATTATTTATGTAAGTGAGATTATGCTAAGCAAAAACTAAAATTTTTGTAACATAATTTTTGGCATGCGCAATGGGATCCATTCTCATTTTCATCTCTAACTATAATTTAATTTTGTTTGTTGTTGTGATATAGTGGCACCAAGAATTATAATCAACTATCATAAGTTGCTAGCTTCATCAAAGGGAGATGTGGAAAGGTCCGACTACATAGCTACTTTCAAGCTTGACCGCCAACCGTTACCTATTTCGCTGGTTGCATCGAAATTCTATCTGATCATGGACGCCGCAAGGGGATTAAGGAAGGCGATAGTGCAATTCCCTACAGTACGCTTGTAATACGAGTAAAATGACATAGTTTTATCCGTGTTGTCCTCGAAACTACATCATTTTGACTTATTACACGAATTGTTATTAGAATGCACTAGATCAAAACGATATCGTTTCGAGAGCAAAGCAGGCAAAATTACATCGTTTTGTCGACGCTATGCACGCACTACAAGGCGCTACACTATGGCCTTCCGAATGCCCTGCAAAGGGCACCAAAAACAAGTGGAGCAAAGTAACCTCCACGAAGACAATTAAGTTTGTCTCAAAGATAAGGATGGTAATTTCACCGGCCCATCCCTGTTCCCCGTCCCAAACGGATTAAAAATTCGAAAGATTTTTTTGGGAATCGAGTAGTATTCGAATATATATGTCCCCGTTCTCATTCTCTGTATATTTGCCACTACAAAATTCATATAAATTATTTTACCCACCAAAGTATAACTCGCGTCCTCTCTCTCTCTCTCTCTCTCTCTTTGAACCTTCTCCACCTCTCTTTAAACTTTCAAATTTTCCTAGGGTTTTTTTACGTCCTCCTCCTCCCTTTGCCATTTCCTCTTTTGTTCTCTCTCTCTCTCTCTCTCTCTCTCTCTCTCTCATCATCTATTTCGTTTGTCTTCTCTAGTATGAAGGGCACGATCGTGCAAAAGGATTTTGGGTTTTTCATTCCCGAGGATGATGGTGACGATCTATTCTCGTCAAAGGAGGGGTGGCGACATCGAGATGCTTGCAGTGAAGAGCAACGATGAAGGTACGACAACTAAGGAAAATGTGGTAAGACTGAATGGATTTTTGTTGCATTAGGGAGATTTTTGTTGCATTTGGGTAGATTTAGGTGTTGAATATGGGATGTGTATCTATACCTTGTATATCTTTAAAGGTAAAGTTGATTTAGATGAGTTAACTATTCAATGTGTTTAGTGCGGCTAACAGGAGCGATGATATATAGTTCCAAGAATGCAGAAAGATTGAAATATGATATGAACTGTAATCTCAACTGAAGATGACAAATAAACCAATAGAAGAGGAAACTAGAAGAAACTTCTAGCTCTGTAGTTGACCTTATTGTCTCGTTTGTCATCCAAAATTAGTTTTTTTTTTTTTTTTAATTTTCAGATTTCTATTCCCCATTTGGAGATCTTCATTCCCCGTTCAAGTGGAAGTGGAGGGTAAAATCGAATCTTTTTTAAGGATCAGGGCCGGAATGAGAATAGGATATAGGTTTGGGAATTGGGGACAGAGAAAATAATATCCACCTCATTGACATCCCTACTCAGAGAACCGTAAAATAATGGAAAAGAAATTCGGAAGGGTCCTTGTCAAGAAAGTGATCAAGGATGGCAGAATTGTTACAAAGCAAGCAGTCGAGATAATCCCTCAACTCTATCCGACCCGGATCTTGATTGGGTCAATCTCGATTGAGTTGCCCTCAATAGGTATTGTAATGGCAACATCTATCAAGGAAGACAAGAATGCCTTGAAACTAGCTCTGAAAGTTAAGGTGGCATTAACTTTTATTTTTTCTCACAATTAATTGTGAATGGAATCAAAAGATTTCCTTTTATAAAAACTATATTTATGTAACAAATGGATGCAATCTACATATTACAACTTATTTAAATTATTGTCTATGTAAGTAAAGTTATGCTAAGCAAAAATTTTATTTTTTCCTAACAAATACATGCCTTATGACGAGGAAGAGCCCTAGCATAATATGCCGAAAGACGTACACTTCTTCCATAGCAATCTCTTGATCAAGCTTCCTATGAAAAAATCCTTAGAGGGATGTGAAGAGCACGAAGACTTGAAAATTCCTACGAATTGTGCGTAAATTGAGAAAGAGAACGAGGGAGGGGGAGAGAGAGGAGTTGAAATTTTTTATGAAAGGTACGTCAATTGAGAGAGAGAAATGAAACGTTGAAATAACTATGAAGGGTGAATCAAATGAGAAAGAGTGACTATAATATGTATGAACCAATAAAATAATGGTATATGCTCACTAAAAAAAGGCATGGCTTGAAATAGTAATTTCTTGAATTTCTAATTTAACGTTAGTGCTTTACTTGGGTGAAAAATAATGCCATTTGGAATGAGATTTTTTAAATTTTTTATAAAACAAACATGAAAATAATTACTTCATCGAAATAACCATTTCATTCTAGCATTGATTTTATCCAACCAACCATAACCTATGGGTTCAAATGAGGTGATTTCCAGGATAGCCCTATAACCACAGGGCAAGTTACAGTTTCCATTTTAGTCCACATTTTATTGTCCCCTTTAAAACATCGAAAGGGCTATAAGTCCAGAAAGACCAATATGATATGTCCCAAGTTTGGTTAAAACTTTTACAGTCACAATAAAATGTTGAAATTTGTGTGGTAAAAGTTAAATATTCGTCTTATAGAACATCTCACAAACATAAGATACACAATTCCTTAGAATGAGATATTATTGATTTACTCACTGTTAAACCGATAGAATCCACTACCGTTTAAATTCTATACATGAAGTGTTTCACAATAATCACTCCTGTCTATTCTAAATGAAATGATCTTTACCGCCGTGATTCTCTTTGGCGAGAATGGTGACTTCCAACACATCAAAAAGTTTCTCCTCCTCATTCAACGGTACATACTAGACCTAAACACCCTGTGCTTGGAGCCCAGCTCCCGAACCATGGCAACTTAAGACTGTATATTCAGTATTTGAATTTTGAATTCATGGAGCAATTTTGTAGAGAAAATAATGTAGGCGAATGATTTTTCATTATCTGAACAGATAACGGAAAACCACTTTTTTCCAGAAATTCAAGATTCAAACACAGCCTAAATGCCTCAGTCTATTGCAGTTATCGTGAAACCATGGAAACCTGAACCCAAGTTCTTTTGCTAGGCAGGCAAAAGGAGTTGCTCTGTAATTCTAGCTTGACATTCGAGCTACTGCTTCCCTTTGGTCAACACATATCCACCCCTCAAATGTTGCACTCCGTATGCTGCTGTGGAAGCTACTGTTGTTGATGCTACTAGCCAACTGCACCAAATTGGGAAGTATAGTGGGCTCACCAGAGTTTTACTTCTTGAAATATGGAGTATTAAAGACTTGAGCTTACTAAACATTAAAATGTATGCAGTTCTTGGAGAAACAGAGACAGCTAAGAACATGAATAGGATACCTCAAATATGTGATGTATGTCTCGGTTTCTGGGGTTCCAAACTCTGGTTGAAGAAGAGCAGCAGCAACTAAGGCCAGTTGGAAAACTGTATTAACCTGTTAAGTGTCAAGAACAGAAGCTCTCACCACAAACCGGAAAGTTGAGTGCATATACGCTATTTTTATGTTATTAATTACACTTCCTTTATTTTCTACTCCTCGCGATATCTGTCAAGAAGTAAAATCAGGGGAAAACATGTCGTGCCTTCCATTTCCAATTTGAATGAACACACTTAGCTTCAACTACCTTAGACCTTTCTTTTCTTTTCATGTGTCAGAAGAATCTACACTACACTACACTAATCAAACCTAACCCAAGCCTACAAATAGTATTACCCTCTCAATAGCAAATGAACCCACAACCTCATTGCACTAAGTGCAGCTACACAACTGCGTAGGTCAACGATCCTTAGCAAACCAGAATTCAAGATAAACAGAATATAAGAATACAAGTTGAACAAAATGCACAAGAAGTCCCCAGCAGTCCCTTCGCTCAACCCCACCCAAATAAGAACCAAAATACCTTGCTTTTTGAGGAGGGAAAAAAAAATACTTCAGTACAGAAGGCCCTAGTAGGCTAAGTAAACTTTAATATCATATTTGATTAATCAAGTTAAAAAATGGAAAGCTCAAGCTTGCCTCCCCCATAGGCTAAGTAAATGGTAATGTCATGATTGAGTAATCAAATCAAAGAATGCAAAGTTTACCTTGCTGAGAAACAAAGGCTCGATCTTCTCGGGACGGTTCTGATCAATATTGAAGTAGTCTGACCAACTTTTCCACTGAGATAAAAGGATTCAGCTCACAAAATGTGATGAAACAAATATAAAACTGTAGTATGCCAAGGTATGTAGAACTCACCTCCCAAGCTAAACTGCTAGCTCTTATATATAGTGCACCCCCAATGAGGGCAACGTCTCGCAGCACTACAAGTCCAACGAGTCCAGCTTCACAACCAAAAAATTCATTAGAATAGACTAGAGAGTATCAAAGACTTGATAAAGTATAAAACTGTGTTTTTGTGCGTATTTATCTTGGGCTTGAAATAGTGTCTCTCATAGTTTCTGAGCTTGAGGGTAGTTGCCCTGATCAAATCTCAAGCCATATAATCTTTGTTAATGGCATAACTGTATTCAAACCATCAGCCACCTCTAATGAGGATTCGGTAAAGAAAAACAATTTCTACTTACGATGTAGAAGACCCTTATCTATCATTGCCACAGCAACACATCCGATTAGAACCTGCATTAATGAGGGGTGACGCCATGACGGCTATTAGAAAAATCCAACCACCAAGTAGGTTTCTATGAACCAGAAACAACACAAATTTACAAAAGCCAAATAAAGAAATGGCCCGTACCCCATATGCCACTGAGGTTCAAAGAAGCAAAGACACGAAATTACCTTGTCGGCAAGGGGGTCAAGATAAGAACCTATAACAGAATTGATTCCCATTCTCCTAGCCACATATCCATCAAGCTACAAAATGAATGAAGATATAGAAAGCAAGATTATACGATAGTACTAAAACCTATTCCACCAGATTATAATCATAGTATAAAATACTCATTTACCCAGTCAGATGCCCCAGAGATAGCCAGCCCCACAAGTGCAGGAAGGTACATTTCATGTGAGATCATCCTGCAAAATCACAATCTACTTTCAGCAGAAATTCTTGTACAAACCAGATCAAGTATTAAATGAGGAAGAAATGAACATCAAAGTAATAAGATAACTTCAGCATAAAATTTACCGAACAAATAGAAGGTCATGCAAAGTTTCAAATGTTTTCAATTTTCTTTAATTACCTAAAGAAAATGACTGTTTCTAAGCTTGTTCGAAACTAAACTTATAAAACATCAAAAGGTTCCATGCAAGATACTGCGAAAGCCTAAAAATAGCAATTATGAGGACAATGCCTTATCACGTCTATCACGAGGATAATGTTCCAGTGCAACAATGGCGAAGGAATCAACAAAACAGTGGGATCTACAGAGAGTTAATAAAAGAGCAACTCTTTTTCTAAAACAAGGCTGCTCTTTATTTAACTCAAAACAGAGGGAGATAAACTGTTGGCAACTTACTGCTCGCAACAAAATTACTTTTTGAGTTTTTAATATCAACAATCTTATCAATATTCGTTTTCCAAAAACAGTTATCCCGTGGAGAAACATCACTGCTTCCTATTAAGTTTGTCGTCCTCAACGATTTATGCGGTGCAAATCAAGTGAATATCAATACTACAGTAAAAAAAAAATTCCAATTTGCTGAGCACTTTGTTTATTGACAAAGTTGAAATCTTTGTAAGAAGAATTTGTACATGCTACTGAAGAAACTGAAGCTAAACCATATCATCATAATTAAAACAAGATAAACACGACATAGAGTGACATTTACCATCCGATAAACGGACCGGAAACCAAACGACTCATCGAGATCAAGTTCGGAAAATTGACGAAACCCTCCACATATCCACCAACCTCGCTGTCACTCGATTCCTTCCTGACAATCCGATTGAAATCCAAATTGATCGGAAATTTTCGCCTCTGAAGCAAATTCAAAACCGGTATCTTTGGGAGCAGGACGACTTCTGATTGGAAGTAGAGAGGAGTGGCGAACTGAGAGAGCTTCCATGGAGGAGAAGAAAAGAAGAGAGGGCCGTGGAAGGGGATGATCCATTTGGAGAGAGGAGAGAGAAAGCGTGAGCGAGAAATAGAAGAGGGAAAAGGCGATGGAGATGGGAAGGGAGACGGAGATGCGAAAGAGAGGGTGAGGAAGGTTCTGGAAAACTTGTTGGTGGGGTTTCGACGGATTAGGGATTTGAGAGATCTGTAGACCGCCATTAACGGTGCATTGCTCGAGAGCGAGAGAGAGATTAGGTTTAGCAGGGTTTACGGGGGAGGTGAAAGGTGACACGTGTTGATTTTGGACACGTGCTGTGAAGGCGGCGACTATCTAGTTGCGGTTATAGTCGTTAAAACTGTTTGTCTCGTGTTTCATTCTTACCAGTTTGATTTTTTTTTTTTTTTGGTTTTATATATGAAAAACATAAATTCTTAGAGAAAGGAAAGAGAAAAAAGAACAAGAAAAAGTCAACTATTATATATATTATGTCAGTATTTAAAATCGTGGAATGTTCGTAAGACTCTAAAAATAATATGAATTTTATATATATCGAACGATTTTAAATATATCGATATTCAAATATGTGCAAATAAATTGTGTTTGTAGCATTATTATGGATCTTATCGCGTACTGTTCGGTACCAGGAGATAGGTACTTCACGTACCAAATCCAAACCAAGGTACACGTTATGTTATACTGTTCCTGTGAAAATACCGATGATTTCGGCAGGTTCTGACCAATGCCGATTGAATACTAAATCTCAGTCGGCACCTTTTTTGGGGCTATTTTTTAACTCCATACCTTATTTTTCCTTTTCTTCATACCTTCATCTTCCTTTTTTTACTTTCCATACCTTATGAATACTAATATTCAATTGTCCTAATTAAGATCTAGAAAATTAAAATTTTAAAGGAAAATTAATATTTCTTTTAAATCAAGCATATTGCCTATTTATTTTAAAGTCAACATTCATTTTTGTGAAAGTTAACATTCTTTTTCATTTTAAAATAAAAACTTAATGTTAACATTCTTTTTTAATCTCGTATATACAAAAAAAATGAATGTTAACTTTCTATTTTTTCATACCTTAATTTTTTTATTTTGCACTTTTCATACCTTATGAATGTTAATTTTTCTTCTTAATCTACCTAGAATGTTAATTTTCTTTTTTCACTTTCCATACCTTAATGTTTAAAAAACAAACTACTTGTCTTTAACAAAATAAACTATATCATTCCAAATTTTTGAATCCTTTTTCTTTTTTGGAACAAAAATTGGCACCCAAAGCAAAAGTCTTGCTCGTATTGTCTCATAATCAGTAATGTTGATATGAGTAGGGACTGTATCTTGAAATGTTTATGTCGTGTTCCGACCAAAGAGTAAGTATGTAAACCAAGATTAAACCAAAAAAACTAATTAAAATTGAATACAGCAATAACACATTGAATATGACAATTCTTAATATAGAAGGGTGTGCAAACGTGATGCATATGTAAATAATTATTTGTTATTTGTATTTACTTTTCTATTTTTTCTATGCATGTTGTTAACAGTGAACAGTTATTTGATCAGTGGAAAATTTTTTATTGGCCTTTTAAATTCTTTTAAATTTTTTGCCACAATCAATTTATGATACAGTAAATACAATAGTAAAAGTTTAATTTTATTAAGGTAATTTTGGGAAGTACTTTTGTGACAGCTTTATAATTCTGTTCACATAAAAAAGAAGAACAGCTTGTTTTTTTTCTCAATTTCCTTCTCTCTGTTTTTTTGACTTGCGATACCTTTCACGTTATGCTGTGTAGCCCGCACAGCAAGTCATGCCATGCACTAAAATTACATAGTTTTGGTGCATGAATCTTTTTTGTCGTAATTTTTTTGTTTGGTAAAAAAAAAATGTTCCAACTGATTGTTTTGAACCAAAAAAGAGAATAACTTTATAAATTCTACTGCCGCCCTATTTTGGAAAAAGAAAAAATGACCGACACTGTTCATCCAAACCACTTTCGGTGTGTTGTCTGGATTTTATTCTTAAAAAAATATTAAAAATTCATTGTTGACTTGAAAAATTATTTTGGGATTAAATGTGAACTCGAAATTTTAAAAAATTCCCTGCTAGGATTCAGAATAAAAAAAATATTAATCTTATTTATAATAATTTGTTTTTTAAGAAAAAATAAAAAATTCATTAACAAAATTTAACTTTAAAAATTTTGAGTTAATGGTTAATTCCGAAATAATTTCAAGTCAATGGTGAACTTTTTAATATTTTTCCGAAAATAAAATCTGGACAGCACAATCGAAATGAGCTCGAATGAATAGTAATTGGTTACCTTTTCTTTCTCCAAAATAAGGCGGCAGTAGGGTTTATGAAGTTTTCTCTTTTTTCGGGTCAAGACAACTTGATAGTTTTTTTTTATGCCAAATAAGGAATTAAGACAAAGGTGCGAAATATTTCATGCACCAAAATTACGTTGTTTTAATGCATGACATGGTGCCCCTAGTTCCTTTATTTTGGTTTAGTACTTTGATTCTAAGTTTGTAAACTTAATCAATACCAAAAGCCCTGCAAACACCGCAGTAAGAAAGCATCATAAGAGGGGGCCATTGACCATTCGGACACATCCGGGCCAACGGCTCGAGACACTTATGTGTCTGAATGTATTTGTGTCCCTAGCATATATTATACTTGTAACTTATTCCAAATGCTATAGAGGTTCTAATTAAAGCCACGGCGCCAAAGGAGTTGGCCATTGCAACTTGAATATCGTATATGCAGGTTTTATGTATAATTCCGTTGGCTTTTAAGTTTTTAACAGCTTAAGCAACCACAGCTGGGGTTGCTCAAGGCTTTCAAACAATGAGCCTCTCTGGAATTGAGTATTATCCTTTGCCTCTTCTCTGAAAATTATCCTAAAGACAAGTCTTTCGTAAAGTAAAAACCTGTGGTGCACAGATATGTTAGAATCCATGTAATAAACGTAGGATCCACAAAATAATGAACTAAAATGTATAAGATAGCTCCGGACACAATCGTGCATACAAATCTATACATAATATTGCATTCCTCTTTCCAAACAGAACCTTCAAAAGCAGCCAAACAGTACCCATGTACACACATGCGTACACGTACGCACACACTCTCTCTCTCTCTCTCTGTTTCTCTCTCTTAACTCTTCCCCTTACCGAAACTGTTACAGTAACAACAAACACTAAAAGAAAGCTAAATGTTCACTTGTTATCTTTCTATACATTTCAAACTATTGGAAGTTGGCTAAATACCCAAAAGTGTCACCTACTAGTATTTCTTATGTTACTACAGCCCAAGGCACCATGGGATGTTGGGGATCGATCGAGGGTTAGGGTCGCGGGTTCTTTACCCTGATGACGGTGGGGATGATCCAATCGGGTTGATAGTACAGAATATCATATGCATGTCTATATATGGCTCAAAATTGTTAGCTTCAAGCAATCTTTGACGATTTCTTCGTAATTAAAATCAATATTATCATTGTTTAGATAGATTTGATTTTGATACAAAATACTTAGTTGAGTTTTCGAGATTTAACGAATCGCATCGTTGTATAATCGCAACAAAAAGAGTAGTCACAGTTGTACGAGTCTAAAAATTTTGATCATAACTTTAAGCTCGGTTATCCAATTGAGCTAATTCAAGTTAGGTTGGAAAGTAACTTAATGGACTATAATTTTGTGTGATACAAATTTTTCAATTCAGACATTTACTAGGTTAAAATGAGTATGCAAGTTGACCACAATCTGCTGTGTAGTGTTTTCACCTTTTAAAGGCTCGAGCGAGTCATAGATGCATTTTTGCTTTGCACACGTTGTTTGAGATCCAAAAAATGCCAACAGATTGCTCAAGCGAACTCAAGACACTTACTGCTCAAACTCATGACCCTTATTGTTCTTCAAGAACTTTCTTAAGGGAGTGGAACGAAACACAGGGTAATAACAAGGCCGGGCTTAAGCGAGCTACCGATGTACAGATGGTTACTAAAAATATATGCACTAGCCGTTCCAAACCTATTAAGGGCGCAACCGAAGCATCCTAAAGAGAGAAAAACATTTGAGATCAATCATAACTTTAGAGATATAATGAATTATTAAGATCAAAATTCTTAATAATTAAAAGTTAATCTAAGGAAGAGCCCTGCGTACAAATTTAAAATTCTAAGAGTCAAATCTTGAAAAAATATTTATTAATTTAAGATTCTAAGAATTGAATTGTAAAAAAATATTTATTGGAACAGTTCACAACAATTCAACAAAGAGCGTCAATACTAAGATTGAATAGTCGTGCGTTAATTGTGAGAAACTATTTGTATCTACGATTTGCATATAGTGTCCTTTCCTCCTGTCATTTTTTTCTCTACCTTGAGATCTTTCACGTATATCTTTGTTTTATGCTTACTTCTTTGTTTTAATTCTTGTTATCATCCTTGTATAATCACATAAATTCAGTTAATTAATTTATTTAAATTTACGGCAGCTATATTTCCAAAAAAGCTGATTGAACTCTATATTATTGGCCAAAAAAGAGATTCTTTATAAATGAATGTTCCCTCTGATTGTCTCAATTATTTCATTGAGACCTCTATATATACTCTTCTTCTCTTTCCCTTTATTTTTTTCCTGAAAATTTTCTCTCAGTTCCATACTCTTCTTGTGTAAAAGCTATACAATGAAACTATGGTATAGCGGGAAGATGGCACAAATACCTCAGCTTCCGATGCGAGGCAAGAGCATGTTGGAGTGCAACATCCACTCTCTCACCTTCCCGAAACAATGAGTCATACAATTTACAAACAAACTGTGACAACTCCTCCTCATCATCTTCCCAAAGCCCCGTCGAGCGCTCCCCGTTTCTCTCAGGTTCGCTGTCTTCCCAATCGCTTCTCGGACTGGCAGGCTCTGCCTCTTCCTCTTCTAACTCTTCTTCTCCAATCTCGAATTTCCCATTCTCCAGAGCATTATAGTCACCCGATCCATGAAATGTGGTTAATTGCATTTCTTGGGGTTCGGCGGAAGAGCATATAACCGCTTTTGCACCGGAGTCTATAAACGCCTTGATTAGAGCTGGTGTAGGCCCTTGCGTACCAGTGCAGATTATGATCCTGTCCCTCCAAGCTCCAACCTTAGTTTCAACAGAAACACAATGCATCATTCACAAAGTCACAACAAGAGGAACCAAGATGTCATAAGGATTGGCAGTTCTAGGGAGTATAACTCCTAGTGGAGTTACCAAGCACATAATTTATTTGCTAAACATCTGCGGATATTTAGCAACTAATTATTGTGACAAAGTGGATCACATGAGTGGTAGGGAAAGAGGGAAACTCAAAAGTAAGACCCAAAGACCTACCATCCGACGGACATTATCAGGGGTTAAGTGCATAGAAGGGACTGTTCTACGAAACATAAATGCCCCAATTTCTTGATCATCTTCCATAACCTTCAGAAAAAAACCAGAACGAGTGATATTTTTCTCTTAACAATTTTGTATTTCTTAGTTGCTTAAAAGCAGCAGACCAATTAAAAAGAGGAAGGCATGAGCTAAAGAAGCTTACTTGAGTTTGTCTTCCAATATACCGGTGGACAATGCATCCAATCTGGAAATAAGGCCTACATGCAACTAAATCAGCAAGAGTTGTTATGTTTGTAATGGCTGATGTATACTTCCTGTGCCGGCCTTGCATCATTGACAGCAAGCTAAATTTAACACTCTGTACAAACTTGTCTGCCAGTTCCCCAGGTTCGGCAACCACAAAGACATCATTCTGCCAACTACATCACAAAACGAAAGCAAACATAGACTCCATTTACTTCGTTGTAAATCTTTAACAACCAGAAAGAAAACCACGTAAAAAAATTTAGCCAACACGCTGATACGTCAGCCCCCTGATAATGTTTTTCGAAAATATTTAGACTCCATTCTAACAGTTTCGAAAATATTTTTCAAGCAAAGTCCAACCATTGCTCCATCCTTTGAATACGACCAACACGCTGATGCGTCAACATAACCGGAAACCACTACACCAATACACCCAATTGTGCATCAATCCTCAGCCCCCACAAAAACACACATAATTTGTGTGTGCACGCATGTACATGTTTTTATAGTTTATATATAGTTGTGTAAGCAGAGAGAGAGAGAGACAGTTTGCAGGTTGGGATCAAGCTGGGTATGATGGACGAACAATTAATTTTCATCCCTACTTTGCGTGGGTCCAGACACTCAATTCTGAATGCGGCGGACGACAGTTTCAATGAAAAAAGAGTTAATGTAGAGACATACATCATTTTGGCCCTCAACAGCAAATAAGTTTTTTCCCCAAGTAACATTTTTGCATATGTTTTGTCCAAAACAAACAATGGAAAATGAGGAAACTGTTTCACATCAAAACAAAAGGAACCTTAGGGTTGAGTCTGGCCACATGTATTATGAAAACAACATAGAAGAGGAACAACAGGGGGAAATACAGACCTTAATATTGAGCCACATGTGTCATTCTGCAAAGCTAAATGTACAATTCCGACTTGTGGAGAATTCTGTAACTTCTCGTGCAGTGATTTTACAGGCATAGAGAGCTGCTTGGGTACTGGGGGAGATTCGGGTGGTGAAGCAGCTGTTTTTGCAGATTGGAACCCATCCAAGCTTAAAGGTGGGACCAGATCTATTCTACCAATCCTGTAACCAACATCAGGACTGTAGAGAATTGGGGTTGACGGAAAGCTCCCAGTGAAGAGAGGTGATGCAAATGGTGTAGGGAAGGTTGTTCCAGGTACAGCCTTGAATGTCCCTGATATTCCGCTCACAAGAGACAATCTTATTCCATTTTGACTACAAAATGTCTCAAGGGACCGAGCATGGTGGAAAACTCTTCCTGAATCAAGACTATGAGAAGCTTCCACAAGTAATACGTTACGTCTCCACCCCAAAGAGGGGACATTATCTCTCAGCACTGCCGAAGACCAAAAAGTAATCAAGGTAAAATCGAATAAGATATGAAAAACATTGGAAAGAGCAACCCTTAAAGCAGGCGGATAGAGGAATTTGGCACTTATACCAGCATTTGAAGCCTTCCCATTTGGTAAGTGATGAGATTTAAAATACTCTGACGGCTTCTCCTCGTACTGGTTCTGGAGCAATCTTTCACAGACATTCTTCATTGCAGAAGAGTTGTTTTGGATGTAGTCCTTTGTTGCAGCCTCTAACTTCTTCCAGACAGTAGGATCAGTCTCATCCAGTTCCATATCACAACGTTCATCCACTGAAATTCGAACAATATAGAATGTTCAATACGAAAGCAATAATTCAACCACGAGATATTTATCTGCATCTCTATTTGGAAATCTCAATCCGATATAACTCATGAAACTTTAACATAGCACCAAAGACCAATTTAATACACGTCAACAAAAGGCATCAATTTCTTGCCCAAACAAAATAAAAGAACATACAAACTTTACCCGGATTGAAGCGAAAATAATGGATTTCAGGAAGCATTGGGAGCAATGCACTTAAAGCTTCCTCCACTCGATCCACCGAGCACGCACTCTCAATTAACACTTGCCCAGTATCCAAATATCGCCAGCCACCTTTGCGGATCTAAGCCAGTGTGCATTATAGTTAAAACATTAGAAAAAAACAGTTCATACAAAGTTCTATTGCAGCAAAGACGCCAACTTTGAGCACAAGGTGCCATTCAATCGACGTATGAACCTGCTGAACAGGGGGGATAATTTAAGGTTTCCCCTGTACGTTTACTTCAATAACAATCTGTGACCAAGCTCCACAGCGCAAAACTACAGAGCAGTTTTCCTTTTTTATTTTGTGATGAGTAAGAACAAAATGACAAAATGTCCAGAAAGATGCATAAAGCTCAAGTAAATGCACAGTTCTTGCAACATTTTAACATCTGTTGTCTTCTTCAAAACCTTGATAATATTAGCAGACATATAAATCAGAATCTTATAAAAAACCTTGCTGACGTGTGGTTACCTTTGTTGGAACTGAACAGCATCCAATGGAAACTAAACAGTCAATTTTTGTATCCGGCCATAAAAGTTGTGCTTCTCGAATGGCAAATATTGTAGGATTATTTGCTACAATAGCACCATCTTGCCAACGGTGTACACCTGCATGCCAAAAATGTGAAGGCAGAAATGTTGGTCGAATAAAGAATTGAAAGTAAACACCGAACAATCAATGTAAAGAAATAGTAAACTTGGCTAACTTAAAGCACGGTAAGAGAGTACCATCAGAGAAATCATCAAGATAATATGGAGCCGCAGATGATGCTCTTATAGCTTGCCATATGTGATGCTTACAACTTCCAACGAAAGCACTGCGGTTGTATCCAACTTGAGGACTGGTAATGGCTGTTCCTAGCCCAGTTACAGTTGAACCTTCTGACATTGCCAAAGGTATCTCCGGTGTCCCAGCTGGGTACTACACTTAGAAACAGAAATAACTTATCAAACAAAAAACCCACTAACAAAATGACAATGTCTGGGGCGAACAACAATGGAACAATTTATATGGACCTGGTAATTGCGAAATATAAAAGGTTGAGCTGGCACGGTGCTGACTAGAGTTGACACAACACAAACTTTTGGAATGCTTTTCACAGCTGACTCTATCAAGAGATCACCATCCTCATCAGCACACATCTCTTTTAGCAACCTCTCAAACTGGTCTGCACTGTGCTGCAATGGAATAATAAGATCTTCTTACTGTAGTGTATAGCAAAAGAATTACTGCAACGAGAACACGGCCATCTAACTATTTCCATCCATCTTCTCATGTATTTCTTTTAAGGGAGGCTGCGTTCTTTATATAGTTAATGTATTTTGCTTTTTCGTTTCTTCTCTTTTTGTTATTTAAGGCTCGAGGCGCAAAGGTCAGGGTCTAGGCGCGCGGCGCAAGGCGAGGCGGGTCTTATTGAAGCGAGGCACAACTAGACAAGAAATGAAAAAATAATTTATTAATTTATTATAGTTCTTTACTATAATAAATAACTTATCATATGATAAACTTAGGAGTAATGAAACAAATAATTTATTATAGTTCTTTACTGCTTTACTGTTAATATATATCACTAAACTCGATCAGTCGATCTGTATACTGTTTATATAGATATAACAGTTATATGATCTACACAAACACACACACAGAGACACACTGTTCATACTCGATCAACAAATGTGTATATATATACTGTTTATCCGAAGGAGGAAGAAAGAAGCACATACCTGTGCTCTGAAGTCAATCCAAGAGGGAGAGAGATAGAGGTGGGCTGTGGTTGAGAGCTAATGACAAAAAGGGAACCGAAGAGATAAAGGTTACAGAGTCATGTTCACCTATTTTTTCTTTACTTTAAACAAGGCGCGCCTCGACAAAAAACCAGCGCCCAATTCAACGCGCCGCACCTCGAGGTGGTTGAGGAGCAAACCCTGCGCTCGACGAGCCTTTTACAACTATGGGGGGTGGGGGAAGGCAGAAGAGGTGCTGAAACTGAAGAATCCAAGCTAAGAAGCACATGTACCGACCTCACGGACACAGACACACTCCAATCCCCTCCAAATACGTGTCAAACAAGCCTAAATATGTGTCCAATTTTTTTTCTGGACATGTTGTGGTACACTTCAAGGCACATTGGGAACTCTCTTGGAAATCCAAACGGGTTTGGGATTACTCCCAACCTATTGCCGACTAGTCCTCGGGCACCAATCCCACCGTCCACTTGCGCGGGCCCCATTTAAAGTCAGGACTTTTGCCAACCTGAGACCTAGAAGGGAGCATACCTAAGTCCCAGGCTAGTTCCTCTTGGAACGCGTTAAGGATACATTAGGAGGTTAAAATGTTATTTTCAAAACAATTCCATGAACGTGTAGCTCATCAACAATAAAGTAATGACTGTTGATTTGTATCTTTATAATGCTATAGCTTTTTGCGGTCTTTATCTTCATTGGATAGAAATAATGTTTTGATCAGTTATATGATTCTTAAGATACATCTATAACACAAAAGTATATCTTGTATTTGACGTGCCCGCAACGAGTCTGTGTCCTATTTTTTGAAAAAAATGTTGTGTCCACATATCAATGTCGTGTCCGTATCCGTGCTTCTTAGAATCCGAGAAGACTAAGAGACCAGCATGTTGACAAATAACGTTAGCTTAAATCATGTTTGCATAAATACAGAAAGCTTGCTATGAGATCATATCAGATTTTGCAAGTGATTGCTACTTTCTATCAAGGAAATTTAAAGTCGTTATACTATTGAACACAGGAAAAATCCTCAATTTTCAAGAAGATGACATCCCTGAAGAATTCAGAGAAAATAAAGAAAGAAAAGGATTAACATACTTTAGATCCATGAACAACCACCCTAAGACTTTGCGACGAGCTTTTGTAAATCTGATCAAACTTTTCTTTCCAAGTCGCTGCTTCATTATCTTTTGGCACAGGTTCAGCAAATACAAGTTTTCCTGAAGAGTTGCAACAAATAATTTCAAAGAAAATTACTGAAGAAATCGTACAGAATTTCCAATGCTCATTTCTAATATATCATACCCACCAAGATTTTTGTATATTTCTTCACATTTTTCCAGCGACATTAGTTTGATTGCGAGAGCAACAGCAAGCATACCACCCGTTGAAGTGCCACATATGATGTCAAACATCTCATGTATCTGTTTCCCTGTTCCCCTCTCGATTTCTTTTAAAATCTGTACAGTAGCCAGACCTTTCATGCCACCCCCATCCATTGAAAGTATGCGCAGCCCTTGCCTTGCAACAGGTCTCCCTCTAATGGCGCGCCGCAGATTCTCATTCTCCCCTGTGGAGGCATAACATTATCAGGACAAAATAGAATGAACGCAAATTAAACTAAGAACTGATGTAGAAACAAACCAAGAATTGCCAAAGCACGAGCAGCAGCTTTATTGACACGTGGCTCAGATGGAACTGTCAGACGTAAAAGAAGTTCTCGCAAACTCTCAGAAGTAACAAGAGTCCGGCGGTTCTCCAAGCAGAAGGCTAGATTTCCAACTGCCAATAAAGCTAACCTTTGAACCTAATGAAAGATAAACGTCATTTTATACAACCATGACTAGTACAGGCAAGCCATAGAAACAAGCGAATTCTTACTCAGATGTCAGAGGACTTGCCTCGGGGTTTTTATGGGCACATAAGAATTTCAATGATTTCACTAAATCCTTGTTCAACATCTTCTGAGCCACACTGTCACATGCAAAAGCTAAGCTGGCCACAACTTGTAACACAGAAATTAGTTCTTGAGGGCCAACAGATTTCAATACTATCCCAATGGGTTGCATGACGTCAGATTTGATTAACTGCATTGCCACAGAAACGTCCGTGGCGAGAGATGTGAGAGCAGAACATGCTTGTTCGACCTGATATAAAGCAGAACTATTTAAACAAAATACTGGACAGGAATATTAACAGACAAAATGCTGATAGAAAGTAAATTTACTGACCACATGGCGGTTATCGCTACTTATCATGCTTATCAGCTGCCGAATAGCATTCTCATCTTTGCCAACAAATAAGCGGTTTCCTTCATCTTGGATTATCTTTGCAAGGGCAGATGCTAGCAGTGGGTGGTGACAAGAGGAAAAACGAAAGATGAGTGAGAAGAAGGCACTCAGTTTGTGTCGAGATGCACCAAAGTAAGAACTGTTCTCCACCTGCCACAATTCATATGTAAAATACCCTATTTTAACTTGGCAGGGCTAAAGCAGCCTAACGAAAAAGCTTCACAACCATTCCGTCAATACCTCTATCTGCACATTCACTGATCTCAGATTTTCATCAGCTACTATTCTGATGTTCGCAAGAGACAAGTGGCGAAGCCTGTGTAATGGCAAAATCTCTGGAAGAAATTCAAGGGGATTACCAAAAAGTCTAAGAATGCATAACTCAGCCATAGCCCTGAAATTGTAGTGAAGAGGACTATTAGACCTAGAGAAACATGAGATACTAAAAACTCCGTAAAAAACATTGTGATTTGTAGGCCAATCAATGTCATTAATTGCTCCTGAAATGACCTGAAATCAAGAAGAGGCCGCACCAGCTTGTTGTGCTCCAATGATAATTCCACCAGTCCAACGCACTGTCTCAACTCAACTGTTACATTTTCAGGAAAAGACAACCAGAAGGCATAACTAGTATGTTACAAATCTGCCATTAGAAAATTCAGGTCTGTGTATATGTTTTGGGTTCAGGTTATTGGACCTTGAGTGAATTTATGTGACCGTAAAACAAGACCAATCAGATTTTTTCCCTTCACAGGAGGAGGAAAAACAAAAAAAACAAGATTCTGAACTCACCAGGTACTGACACCAGCATATTATTGTCAACATTCAGAACCTTCAAGTTTTTCAGATCACCGACCTCAGATGGCAAAACTGAAAGCTTGTTGTTATCAAGGTATAGCTTCTCAAGCAGAGGCAGTCGAGTTACCTCTATCGGCAATACCTGTCAACAAGTGCCCGACTATAAAATGGTTATTCACAGCATACCTCCAAGGCCGTACTTTTTGAATCCTCTAAGAATAGAAGCACTTATTGATCTTCACTATAAGTCCTTGGGGGACCGAGAGGACGAACTTCCTCATTAACCTCTCAAGTCTCATCTATTTCGAACTATCTCACAATGAAAGATCCACACATGCATAGATTAGAAGTCAACACTTTAATGCTTCCCTAGCAGAGAAGGTAGACTGACTTTCTTTGCAGTTTGCACTGCTCAACTTAGCATAAACCAACACCAAAAATTCAAAATCCAAATTGCCAAAAGTCATTCTTTGAGTTTGAACCTTTTTGAAGGGCTTAATTAAACTTCTGCAGAATTTAGTTTCCAAAACCCACCCTGTCTGTACATGCATTCACGTCACAACAGGACCATAAAGTAGAAAGCCATTTTCTAAAGTTCATTTGTTCCAAGTAAAGACAAAATTTAGTGTCCAAAAACACCCCCGTCTATACATGCATTCATGTCAGAACAGGACCATAAAGTAGAAAGTCATTTTCTAAAGTTCATTTGCTCCAAGTAAAAGACAATAAAAATAAACTTTATGCAGAAAATTCCAATCAATAAATTGCACATCAATCATGTAGCTTTTCTAGCCAGAGATAATTATCATTTATCGCCAATGCAGGAAAATACTTTATGTATGACATCAAACCTCTGATTTGGACATTTTGATAACAAACACATCTCCAAACGAACAGAAGATAAAATTTAGTACATTGCTTAGAATCTAGAGTGTCATGATGCACAGAGGAAAACCTAGGATTAAGTTAATATCTGCACACAGGGCCTTCTTTCAAACTAGAATATGTTCTCCCCCAAGCTGAAATTTATCTAGTTTCCATCCTAAAAAATACTGATACACCATGCCAAACCCAGCATTTAGAGCTTCATCTGTTTTACATTTTTGTTGATGGAAACATCAAGCAACATAGCATTTGAAATATTTTCTCCTCTGGTTGTCTCCACAGCCATTCAAGACAAAATCTAATCGATATACATATTGGGTGTGTGGAGCCCGATTATATTGGATACTTTACATTGCATTTTCATATCTAACTTAGTATTGACTGTAGTACAATAATTCATTGATGTAATCCGAGCATTTATAATGCTGGCTGCCCTATCAACAGAGGTTTGTACTCTTCTTCTTCATATGGTAATATAGCAAAAAATGGACGTTGGTTATCTTGTCATGATTTCCTTGTTGTGATTGACTTCATTCTTGATGCTATTGTGTGTTTGTTACACAATCAACCGATGCTCAGTAACGGAGCTAAGATTTTTGGATTCGGCTCTGATTTCAACAATCATTTTTTTTCTATTCGCTAGTTAAAAAAGAAAATCAATCACAAAAATCTTTATATTCCATTGTATAAAGAAACATGCACACATTTCTAAGATTGATCAAACTTCAAAATTGAACAAAGTACTTTAACAATCTACTAAAAAAATTTTAGGGTTATTTAAATTATAGTTCTATTCCCGCTACCACGTGAGTTTTCAACCTACACAAAATCATGGTCATGATTTAATCCTCTAATTACCATGTTTACCTAATTTGTCCTTATTTACGTATTATAATGTAATGGATGTGTGTGTGTGCGCGCATATATGTATATTAAAAAGCCCATGATTCATGGATTTGATCTATATCTCTTAATATAGGCATGAATTTAGCCATTAAGAGCACTAACTTTGTGATTTCTGGTTGTGATTGATTTCATTTTTGGTGTACTTGTGTGCGTCTGTGTTAGATTTATCACCCAACAATGCAAACACAAAACATACTCACCGATATCCCACAACCACATAGGCTGAGCACAGTAACGCTAGTCCAATGATCAGCATAACCCCCAACGACTCCCTCTCCAACAATCCCCACCGCGGATGAACTCCCCGTCGCCGTTGCCCCGGGCGGCACAAAATTTGACCTCAAAAGCCTCGTGAGCACCCCAACTCCGTCAGTCTGCTGCCCTGACCCTCCGATTCTCGACATCGCCACCGCCTTAAGCGGCTCCCTCCGCTTCACGACCTTCATATCCACCCCTACCACATTCCCGTCCCCCACCTCCTCCGATTCCTTCAATTCCACCACCACCGTATCCTGCGGCATCGGCAGAGCTACCATCAGCTGCGACTGGAGCCTCAAAGCCACCTGATCTTCGTCATCGCCAGCCGTCCAGTCGAGATCGATTCTGAACCCTATCTCTTGATCCACGATCCCCGATGCCGATGATGACCTTGACGATGAAGATGATAATGACGTTGATGATTGTGATGAAGCAGATGGTGAACGGCTGTGATCACCTAGGGTTTCTTCGGTGCCGTAGTTCAATGCCAAATGGAAGACGTCTGATAGTCGCTTCCACCCCAGTCCCCACGACATCGTTAGGGTTTTGTTATTACAATGCCGATCTAATCGAACATGAAACCAATACAGAAATGTAATTCATGAATTTGTATAAAATTAACTTTGAGCATTACGTTAGAACGAGAATTTGACACAGAGAGAGAGACAGAGAGAGAGAGAGAGAAGGTTGCTTAGTATGGATTTACAGATCATGGAATATGAAACTGAACCGCTGTACGTATATATATGTGTGCGTGAAGGAATCGTTACTTGTATTATCAGTTTTCCTGGCTGGGGCACTGGGGTTTAACGAACACGACGTGAAATACGACGCCGTTACTGGAGATAAAATCGATGTCACCCAGCTAAGGAAATAGACGACATCGTCTGAGCATTCGGAATTTTTTATTTTATTTTTGCTTTTTCTTGATTTAATTGCAAGATTCACCGAATGTCTTTCAAATTGTATAAACCCCTTTGTTTGGTTTAGATTTTTCTTGAAGTCTGAATAAGTCTTTAGATATATTTCATGAGTCTTGATAAGGTAAATGCCTCATTTGACATGTGGTTATTTTTTACTTTTTGACTTATTTGAAGTTCAATTTACTGTCCATTTAGACTAATTTACTTATAAATAAATCAGATTTTATTAGAATTTCAAAATGACGTGACAAGACTTTATTTGAATAGAAGAAGACAAAATTACCCTTCTAAGGATTAGATTGGTTAGGATTTGACTAATCTTTAAAGGCATTTCCGTTGTTAATTCTTCAGAGTCAAACAAAACCCAGCATTCAAAGTGGTCAAAACACACCAAAAATAAATTTAATCCAAATGGTATTAATAATATAATTTAATAAAAACTACAAGTCAAATAGACCCGTTATATTATCAAGAACCATTGTTAAATGGTTGTATTGTAAATTCTGAATTTGAGTTGAACAACTTTGAAACCTAACAGTAATCTACGTATGTTATGAACAGAATAAAAGGGCTAATATTACATGATATAGTACATTGTTTCTTTTCTAAAAATATTATTTTTGTATAGTTTATCTCTAAACCCCATCCTAACTTCTTGCCAAAACATGTGGAATGGTATATATCACCGTCCATTCAAGTGGCTTTCCCTAGCTTCACATGGTCAATTAGCAATTTTAAGTTCTGGAGTCTGGAAGTTTATTTGAGTATTTCTGCTGGGTTATAAATATATAGGATATCAACCTTCCTAGGTTAAGACACTGTCTGAACAGTTAAACAGTATTCAAACAATTTTCGAACAGTATTTTGCAGCACGTTTATATGTATATATATACACACACACACACATTATACATATATGTATATAATTATACATGTAATTGTATAATGTATATGTATAATTATATACATATATGTAATTGTATATGTATAATGTATATATACATGTATATATGTGTATATAATTATACATATATACATGTATATACATTTATATGTATGTATATGTATAATGTATGTATATAATTATACGTATATACATGTATATACATTTATATGTATGTATATGTATAATGTATGTATATAATTATACGTATATACATGTATATACATATACTTATACTTATGTATTATATATTATACATATATTCATATATATACGTACTTATAATATACTAATATAATATATATATATATATATATATATATATATATATATATATACACACACACTTAGATATATGATAATATATACTTATATATATATATATATATGATATATTATAATATATACATTATTATATGTATATATTATACTTATACATACATAGATACGTACATGTATCTATATACTTAAATATAAGTATGTACCTATATACTTTGATATATATTTATATACATGTATATTATATAAATATATATCTACTTTGATATATACTTATACACACACACACACACATATATATATATACACACACACACACACATATATATATATACACACACACACACACACATATATATATATATATAAGTATATTAGATATAAGTAATATACATGATACATATATTTATATAAGTATATCTGTATGTATATATAAGTGTATAATACTTATATATCTGTATGTATATATAAGTATTATACACTTATATATACATACAGATATACTTATATAAATATATGTATACTTAGATATATAACATATACTTAAATATATTATATATACATAATATTATAATATATTATACATTATATAATATAGTATTATATGTAAGTATATATTATTATTATAAGACTTATATACTTATATATATAACAAACTAAAAACAGGTTAACACAAACAAGTTTTTTATTTTTATTTTTTTGAAAACAAAAACAAAAATTAGGGAACAAAAATAGAAAACAGAAAACAGGAAGTGTTACCAAACAAGGCCTTATTGTGCAGCAGACTCCCCCGTTTCCTTATCCACAGGCCGACCCCTTATTTTTTCCTTGCAAGGGGTGATAGGTTCAAATACAACCACTTGTGCATATCATGTAAAATCTCAATCACGTAACCAATTATTCCTCGTTGCAAAGCAACCGAGGCAATAGCGTGAAGTAGCTTTTACCGAACCAAAAGAATCCATGTTCTCTTTAAAAAAAAAAAAAACCCTTAACCATCAACATGCGATGTCTCAGTATCATCTGCATCCAAACTAAAATTTGATTCCGAAGAGAGACAACTCACTTCAAGAATCAATCTTGTAAAAAGATGTTACTGGTCCGAAGACTTCCTTAACAATGATTTTACAAGTACGAATGGAACTGTCCTTTCAACGACAAGTCCGATCAAGAAGTGGCTCTACAAGCCCTCCTATACGGCGAGATTAAAATAGGTATAGTTTAACTACTTGTCCTTTGATCATTGGTCAAACGCAGGATACAACTAAATTAGCCAACTTGCTTTGAAGATTCATCATTCCTAGAGACCCTTTCTTAGATTTCCATGTCAAAATATTGACGAAGTCCTAGAGAAACTTCTAAATGACTATGCAGGAACAACAATGAGGAATTCAGCCTAACAAAACTAACAAGGGAAAAAAGGTTGCTGCCCTACATTGTAGTAATACATATAATCTAGCGTTCCTGGCAGCATGCCTTTGGAAGAACATAAATAGAACTTCCCCAAACAATCAGAATAATGCAAATTGCACCATCTGACAAAATTAATAGTCAAATTTCTCCTCCATTATCGCTTTGTAGCCAAAGCTGAGATGTAGGTCTAAGCAATGGAAACAAACAAAATGGCAATTGCCGAATTGGTCAGTGCAACCAGTTAAAACAAGATTCCCTAGAAGCAGTTAAGCCCATTGTTCTATATTACTACGAGAAAATGATGGTAAATATCAGAATCCCAGTGCTAAAACATCAGAAATAGAGCTTTCTTGCAGCGGAGGAGAAAATCTCCCTAAGTTCCGTCTTCACAGCACCATCAGCAAATATGAACTCGATGGCATCCCGGGCCAGCTGAAACATTTCAGTCCTTCCAAGGCCTTGGTTATTGGAAAAGGAAATAAGAGTTACGTGATGACGCGCTAATCAACAGATTTTCTATTAGATATGGATCGTAGGACCTACCAAATGTAGAAGACGCAAGGGCATACTCTTGAGAAAGACTGGTAGAAAATACCCCCGAATCATCAGTGCACAGGACCATTGGATGTTTTGCATCATGCAGAGCAGCTGCAATGCCAGCACAGTGCACACACGTGTTATTATTATCTAGAGGCAACCTTTCCAAAAAAAATCATTGTCAAGATAGATCCAAGTGCATATTTAAAGTTCTTAATTCTCTTGTACCTTCAGATTTTGTTCTGTATTGAAAATTACATAGCACGCAGAAACAGACAGAAGTAGAAGAACCAACCAAAATGATGAAGATCAATGGCAGAGATTGTTTCAGTTCGGATATTTGATGTCAAGCATATCTCAACCTGGAAGAACGTAAAAGAGAAAAAATGACAAAAATCAAAAGGCTGTGCAAAACAGTACAACTATTTTGTTGGACACAGATTGGGCTGGTTACAGGGCAAGGCCAGCGACCAAGCTCTATGGGCCGAACCAAAAGCCCAACGTGGTCCGCATAGTTTGCGCAACCAACCTGCTTCACGTGTGCCCATTCTGTGGGGCAGGCCGAAGGAATACCCGATCCGGATGACTCGGGCAATGTGGCTACAATCATCTTCCACATGTCCTCCAAGTGGCTTGGCCCTGACACATGGTATCCGACCTGGCGTTCCATACGTCATGCATGACGTCAATGGTGACGACGATTATTTGTGACGTCACCCAGAGCATGCTCCACACATGCCAACTTGGAGTCCAAGCCAAGTCCAATTATATACTGTAACTAAAGGGTTAAAAGTACAATTCGCTCTATCACATTGCTCTAAAGTGCTTTCAGCTAAACCCTTCTCTTTCAAGGACTGACATAAGCATCGAAGTACCTTCCGGCTGACAACAGCCGAACGGCACTCTGGTTCTTGCTTTTGCAGTCTAGAGAGATTTCGAAGAGACTTCTAGACCAAGTAACTCTTGGACGAGCAACCAGACAAACTGACAAAGGACTCTACAATGACCAATCTATTCCATAGAGGTGAATAAGAATCTCTTTGATGTTTTTGTGCTGAAAGCTATGTAACATGGATCCTCCTAAGTAACTAAAATACTTGGACACTCGGCACTCGGAGAAATATACTAAGAAGTTAGAATATTTTCAGGTATCCTATGGCCTTGAGATGGAAATTAGATGACTCTTAACAGTTAAATACATACCCGGACCTGACATCTGTGCCCGAGTCCATGAAAAATAAAAATCTATGTTGACTTGATAAACCACCTCCCATCATTGGAAGCTCTGGTCAACCAATCATCAACAACGTAAAAAGAGGACCCTTTGACGACAAGAAGCAGAAGAGCAAAGACAGCTGGATGGAAACTATTGAAGTGGGCCGGTGCCTTCTCCGTGGCATCGACTGTTACAGTAGCTTACAGTATGTAACTTGTACCAATTATAACGTAACGAAACAGAAGAAACAAAATATCAAACCGGAATCTTGTAAGATTTCAACTTTTCCCATTCTTCTTCTCCAAAGCAACAAGCATGGCCAATTCGTCCAGGAAGAAAGTCAAGCATGGCTTGGATTTCCTCGGTATTGGGTACCTAAAAGCACTAAGTCATGAAAATCAAGCAGTCAAGTTAATACCTACCATGACAAGAAACCAGAACCGGAAACAATAGAATACCAAAACGCACCTCACCACAGTGAAGCGTTATAGAGAGACCTTCCTCCCTAGCAAACTGTAAAGCTGGTAAAAAGGTTGCCCTGCCACAAACACGCAGAGGAAACAAATATACGACAGCTCTACAGAAATGGAGAATAATGCAAATAAAAAAAATTATTATCTTAATAGTAAAAATGTACCATTCACCCACGATAGGATTTCCAGAAAGGTCGATACCCGCTACACCCAAATGTCTCATTTCCAGGGCAAGCTTAACCTTTAGAAACCAGGGACATAGAAATTTACAGCATTAGCCTTTCAAATATAAGCAAACTAGATGTAGGTTTCATTAACATACAGTTTCCATTGCAGACTCAGTAGTCTCACGACGATCAATGCTGAGAAGAAGTCTAACATATATCTTCTGCTTTCCTGCAGTTCCATTACATAAATTGCTACTGCCACCAGAAGTTGCAGGATTTCCCATGCCCACATCCCGAGGAGCAACATCAACTTCTACTGTTGTGACAGCCCTTATACCCTCCACTACTGCTTCCATGTAAGAACGCTTGCTCATTCCTTTCAAATCATTTTTCTGTATTTAGAATAACCGATCATTCCCTCAAATTGACAGATAAAATATTTCTACTAAACTTAAGTAAATAGAACCAACTTCCATTACTCGTAAAGACCATACAGCCTATCATCCTATGCAACAAAATCCATACTGACATGGCCATCAATCGTCTACTTCATGAAAAGCAATTATTTGACATTGGTTTTATAAGGGCAATAGTACTTCAGCGCAGAAAAAAAAATAGCAAAACACTTGATTTGCAAAGAAATACCAACACCAAGTACCTTTGGTGTAGTTCTTAACTCCAAGTAAACAACATTTTCTGCAGCGAAGTCTTCGACAACCTAACTCATCAAAAATATGGTGAATCACTGTTTTGAGTATCATTAAAATATTATAGAAGGGTCCATTTCTCGTACTTCTTTAGTAATCCTTGTAACAGTTTGGAGGTCAGTGGTAACCATGTGGATCAGGTCAAACAACTTGAACACTTCGCGAAGTGAACGGTCCTCTACATCAGAAACAGAGTTTTAGGCACGCATCATATAGAGAGTATCAAATTACAACTAGGAAAATGGGCTTACTCTTTAGGATAGCATGCTCTACGTTCGAGAAAACTATAGTACCCTTTTCACCCAAAGCTTTAGCAAGCTCCCTGTATCGCAAAAATTCAACGAACTAAGACTTCAATAATTGGGGATTCTTAAATTAAAAAAAAAAATTACCAAAACATATCAATTTTTTCCCTTCTTGGTGCGAACTGCTAGGTTGAGATACTAAATATGCTAATATTAAATTTTGCCCTTTATTACACAATCAACCACATAGTCTGAAGCTCTGAAATGAACTCAACAGTATCCTATCTGGGCGCTAAGGATTCATACCCACTAGGAAGTATATAAAAAAACAAGTACCTTTACGGCCAAAACTCAAAACAAGTTCTCCGTACAGAAAAATACAGCCTTCTCATAGACATAAATCAACTTGATACTCACTAGAACGGAAAAATCTTTCAACATTGTTTTCCTTTTGTGGTCCTAATAGCAGAAATCCTAAGTGGGCATGAACGCACAGTACAGTGCACAAGTATATTCAATACTCCGTATAAAGTGTACAAGAGAGTTAAGGTGAGAGAGAGCATACAGTAGAGTGGAGTTTCTGATTGATCCATTGAGATGGGCGTGTAGTTCAATCTTTGGAATTGAAACCCACCAATCAATATCTGTCTGTTTCTCCATTAGTAAGTGACTATTCAACTCTTCTTCCCTGTTGTGGCGAATGCCGATCGGTGAAGTACGGTATCTAGGGCATCTACAGAGCTTTGTTTAATTCCAAAAAGCAACGGACAAGGGAAATCTCCCCCGGTCAACGAGCAAAGAAATCTATACTGATGAATTTGCCATTGGTAAAGAACAATGTACCGAATTCTCAGGGATCACGTGGCTGAGGTACATGTGGCTGAGTTCTCCTTTTCTTTTGCCTGTGACCCTTCATTCCCTCTTCTCACGCTATTAGCATCTGATTTTTTTTTAAATTTTGTTAACTTTACTTTAAATACTTAAAATAATTAATTTATCTCTTAAATCATTCAAAAATATTTATATTCATCACATATCTTAATGCGCCTAATTTTGAAGAAAAACATTTTTACCGACATTATTCATTTGAACCCCTTTTGATACAGTTTTTCAAATTTTAATCTCGAAAAAATACTAAAAATTTACATTTGACTTAAAAAATTATTTCGAGATTAACCATGAGCTCAAAATATTTTAATAAAAGATTGTTGAATTATAGTAAAATATTTGATATAGCATTGATTTATATTTTGTTATTATTTGTTAATTTATACTTTGGATCAACAAATATCTTACTATAATACAATAATCTTTTATCAAAATATTTCAAACTCACGATTAATTTTAAAATAATTTTTTAAGTCAACAATACATTTTTAATATTTTTTCGAGAATAAAATTTAAAAAATGACCGAAAAGTGTTTAAATAAGCGATATCGATCATTTTTTTTTAAATTGGGCGTATTAATACATGTAATGAATATGAATATTTTGAAATAATTTAATAAATTAATAAATTATTTTAAGTATTTAATGTAAAACTAACAAAATCAAAATAAATAAATAAAAATAAAAAAACGTTTAAAAAAATTAGTTGCTATCCTGTTGAGATAGAGTGAGAAAAGGGGGTGAAGGGTCAAAGGGCAAACAAAAGGCAAAAGGAGAACTCAACCTCAGCCACGTGGACCTCAGCCCCGTGATCCTGGGGAATTCGGTGCACGGTTCTTTACTAATAGCAAATTCCTAAAGTTTGTTGTGGATGATAGACACCGTAAAAATACTTTAGTGCTAAAGGATCTTAATTACATCACACGACATTACTTCAAATAACATTCAAATACTTTAGTATTGATCGAGATTAAATCTTCAATAGACACTTTGATATTTGAATTAGTTTATGAAAGAGATAAAAACAACTTGAAAACTTTAAGTGATTGTATATTTCTACGCGTGTACTTGAGAGTAGAATTTCAGTATTTATAGTGAACTCATAACAGATTGCTGGGAGCACCAATCAGAAATGTCTTACCGTGGACTGCAAATCAAGGTGTTTTCGTCACGTGGCTCACACCTGTGCGAATCAAACAGACATGCTCGTCTGTCCTGTAATCAACCCGCCCTCATGTTTACCTAGACAACTACTCGCAACGTGGGGGGCACATGTTTAACCGCGCGACTGTGCCGAGCACGGAGCACTTAACAACCGAATGATGCGATCTGAAAAATCTCAATCCGAGAAGAAATATCGACCAATTAGAGATTCGGACGCTCTGACATACCATGCGCTGCACATTACTTGAGATATGTCATCAAGTCTTATCAAATCTTTCGACCCAACAATAGCAAACCTATCATTGGGCCTGGTGGGCCTGGCCCAACGCCTTCCTAACACAAATAAGCTGAACTTGCCTGCTTACTACAATCCCCAATTCACCTATTTAACCACTGAATGGTGGCACCAACTAATTAATGGCCGTAGCTGGTTCAAAAGTCAGAATAATTGTTAAAGCATTTAGAGTTACCGATGGGTCGGGTGAGTATTTACACTACAATTTTAAAAGGAAAATGCTAACTATCGCCCTTTAAGTAATGAATAATGTGTAAAAAATATAATAATATTCGTAAATATGTATAGATATTCATAAAATGTGTATTATTATTAATATTCTTTTGTCTTTATGTGTATAGTGTATACTATCCACATCCCATTAAGCGGTGGTTAACAAGACTCATTTTAAAAGAACAATGCTAGTAACACATCATATTGTATATCAAGTTATATACATCATGTCTACGTGGCGTTTATTAATATAAATACATATCAAAATTCATTGGATCAATTTTTATATTTTATCTTATAATAATATGTCATGTAAACATAATATATACTTCGATGTGCAACTTAATGTATTAGTAGACTTATTCATTTTAAAATTATACATCATAAATGCCGCTGTTTTGTTTAGCACTACCCTTTTACGTGTGTTCATAAAACCATAAAACGAAAAGTCACAGCCAACAAAGTATATAGATTGTTAAAAAAAAAAGCCCCAGTAAGTCCCGTAAGAAAAAATTAATTCGAAGTATGCTAAAAAACTCTAGAAAATATGTATTCATTAATTAATGATACAAATAGAATGTAATTATAGATCGAACTGAACATAAACTGTAAAATAAAATGTAAATTAATACGATACCGAATCGATTCTTATGTATTCACAATCCCCTTAATACTGATTCGTCATTTCACCATGTGTGTTGGAGGATCACAATCGGTATCTGTCTTTCAAGATAAAACGGCTCAATCGAACATAAGAATACCGACATTCGTTCGCCTATCAACTTTTACTGTGTCTGTCTGTCTCTCTCTCTCTCCCATAAATAATTCGAATATAGGATCAAATTATAGATGAATTGTTATGAAATTTTTAGCACTTGAACCATGACACAAGACTGATATTAGAGAGCCTAGTCTGGAAAACTTGCTGAATGTGGAACTCCAGTCATACTACTATTAATTACCTCAATATGGAGACATCTGAATGGAAAGAACAACAATGCTACAAGCACAATAAATTTGTACAATATTTAGCATAACATGACAAAATTACATTGTTTCATTAAGAAAAAAACAAACAAACAAAACCTCATTATTTTTTCCTTAATGAAACGACGTAATTTTGTCATATTGTGCCAAATATTATATAAATTTATTGTGCTTGTAGTATTTTTCTGGAAAGTAATGGTTGATGGCCCAGCTAGCTCTGGGCACCACCTACTCTGTACAGATTGACTTTGAATTGTTTGGGCTACCAAGCTGAGGAGCTGCACTGGTCAGCTCATCACCACCTACTGAAAGGAAAATGAATGCTGGCACCGTGGCAGAGAGTTTAAGACGAGTGGCAACTGCAAAATTTACCACGTCTCTCCGTCTGTCTGCATCGCTCAACTAATTTAACGCAGGAAAAATTGTGTAACCGGTGGATTTGGTCTAACTAATTTATTATTATTTTTTTGTTATTTTTTTATATTTATTGTTTTGATTTTAATGTTGTGTGTTTTATTGGTCTATTTTGATAAAAGAAATCTAAAAAGTATACAATTATGTTCAAAAATTAAAAAAATGTCACTAAAGATGACGAATAAGTTAAAAAAAATTTATTTTTGATTTATTTTTGTCTTTTCTGAATTTTTTTCAAATTTGGTCCATGATTTATAACTTTTCTGAAAACTCTTGTCAAGATGAATCAATAAATCACAAAAAGTTGATGAAAAATAAAAAATTACAAAAAAAATTTACATAAAGACGAAAAAAATTTCAATAAACACTACGGTCCAAATTGACCCAATTATTAAAAAACTTTTAATAAAAATTTTTCATTTTGTTAATATACAGATTTTTTTTTTGTTTGGGGCGATTTCTCATTTTTTTGAGGAATTTTTCAAAGATACCTTTAAAAATATATTTTAATCACATTGGACGATTTTTTTTTTTTTGGTTAAGTACTGGACGGTTCAAATCATCAAATTTTAATAAGAAAATAAGAGATCTGTATTTTAGCAAAAATAAGAGATCTCTCATAGAAAGAAGACTGTGCATACATATATACATACATTTAGTTAAACATGTAAACTACAAAAACAAATTACTAAGAATTTGTTATAGTTTTATTGTATAGATGTAACGCTCCGATTTTCGACAACATTAATAACATTTTTAAAATAATTTTTTTATTGAAAGTTAACTAATTGCAAAAGTACATGTGTAATTACAAAACTATTCGAACTGTGTTACATGTGAAACAAAAAATAACAATACAAAGCCTTCTAAGGGAAAAGTATCCAGGTCACGTAAAAGTTGTTATTTCCATAGCCCGACTCCTCATGCTCGGACTACATCTGGATCCGATTGCTCTTCTACATTTGACATTAAATACCAAATGCATGAAAATTATTCCATAAGTTAAAACACTCAGTAAAAAATGCTACCTGATAAACCCATATAACTAAAAGTACAAGATATGTATACAGAGACAATTAAAAGAAACACATAAGCTCATTATTAATCTTCATTTAATATTTCTAGGAATCTGCTATTCGAGAAATCAAATCTTACCATCTGACTCTAGCGTAAGGCCTTCAATTGGGAATAATCAGTCATTACATACCACAGGTCCATAATGAACTTGGACCTAGGTGATATGCCCGTCTAAGTCACCGACAACCTTGCAAGGATTGGACATTCTACTTTACGCTCATGTTAATTCCTACATTACATTACCTAGATCTTACAACAAGTGTGGCGTATTAGGTCTAGCGTAACGAATCTTAACTATTTCTCCTTCTAGATCAAGAACGTTCAGAACATTGATCATTACTCCTCCGGAATTTGGAATTGTCTTCCTAGACGATCCCAAAGTCACCATCAACCATCTCCAACTCCTTGTAGTTGGAGTCCTCCAATACATAAAAAAAACAGATCGACCCCCATTCAACCGAACCGCCACAATGGGGCCATGCTCAAACCAATTATCATTTCATTCATTTGAGCGTAGGTGTCAGTAGATGTCAACTATTTATAATGAATACTTGACATCCTTTGCTGTCTTGTTCAAGTGTCATTCGCACTAGCGTCCCTAACATATAACTCTAGATTTTTCCATGTTCAGTATAACAACATTCATAATATCAACGAGCAACATAACAATTGTATTTTAAGTTCAACAACAAATCAATAGCATAGTGATATTACAATAATAATATATTGACATGATAACGACATAACTACAACGATGTTATGTTCACATGTTGACATCCTACTCTCGCAAAATTCTACGAAAATTCGTGAACATATTTAACAGTACGTGTATACATGTGCGATGTGTATACAAAGTACGGGATTACATTTTATCAATCTGGGCATAATACTCTATCTGTCTAAAAATAGGCCAATCGATCGATTGCAACTGTCGACCGGTTGACCACTGGTCTTGACTAGTCAATCGTCTCAATCGGCAACCAATGGCCTTGACTTATCGATCGCTGGTTCTGTTGGTTCGAAAGATACTTAATAGAGGTTTGATACTCATGCAACTAAGAGTATAATAACGAAATTCTAACGTAACTAAAAGGTTTAGGTAAAGATTTTTTGGTACGTGACGGGTGCGGTTCATTGGTGTTTCGAACTTTCCTTCTTCCTTTAGTAGATCATTTCTCTCTCTCTCTCTAACCTCTGATCTACTGGTGTTGGTTCACGGTGATAAAGAAAGGAAAACATGGCAGGGTATCTATCGGGGATGATGTGAGTGTGAAGCATTGGTTAAGGGGAAGGAAGCCAAGGATTAGGGACGGTATCTGGGTTGAGAGAGGAATGAACCAAAGAGGGTTCACCGTCCTCGAAAGACGGTGGTGGAGGAACTGATATGAAGAGTTAGTAGACAAAAAAGGTTGAACAAGGTCACACTTTGGTGCTTTGCGCCCTACACCAACACACTTGCTCTCTTGATTTTTATTAAATATTGACGTTCTGGCTTATTACGATAGAAATAAAACTAGTAGTATATAACTGGTACTTTTAAAAAATTGGCATGCTGATAAAGGCTTAAGATTTACGGTCAACTTCTTTTTGGGATAAATTTTGAACTTATATAAAATAGGGTAATTTACATAAAATTTTCTTCATCTATCATTCAGTTTCACTTGAATTTCTTCATCTTGTAATTGTCCATGATCTTTTCAAATGTAACAATTGACCTTTTTTGGATTGATGCACATAAATACTTATCGTCTTCTTATCTAATTGCGTCAAAATAAAAGAGGTCGATTGTTACATTTGGAAAAATCAGGGAGTATATTGAGACAATTAAAAGATGGAGGGGGTTAAGTGAAATCGAATGATAGATGAAGGGGGTTTTATGTAAATTATCCCCCTGCCAAAAAAATCATCACTTAACCCCTTTCATTTTCTAATTATTCCAATGTTCCCCTGATTTTTTCAGTTGTCACAATCGACCCATTTTACTATAATGCCGTTAGAAGAAAAGATGATAAAAAATGAATTGTTCCGCACATGACCTTCTATTGACGTTAATACCCTTCAAATTAGGGTTTCCATATTGCATTTGGAGGTTTCTCTTATACGTGGTTGTCATACAAATCCACTCTAAATATTACCCTAATCTGCTATATTCTCATCATATACTTGAATCCTTCAACCCCTTTCATTATCGCTTGTATCTATCCATCAAACACCAAATCAATAGTCCACTTACCTCATTAACTCATGGTAACTTGAGATTTTCCATAAATCTTCCCCTAGTTACCAAAAACAAGCCAATTTTTGCTTTCAAAAGTAAAATAACCCATTTTGAGTTGTTCTCTAAAATTGTGAATTGGAAGTCAACGGAAACCTAACTTATCTCGGAATTGCAACCAAATGTGAAGGTACAACAAGTCATTCATTTAACGACGATCAGTTTCGAAGGTCTAAGCGCATTTCTAAAGGAATCGAGGGAGCTTTTCTCGGAGGAGGTGGGACGGGAGAGACTCCCTCATCTTCCATACCCCATCTACATTCACATCTAGTACATACACTAGACATACAAATCCAGAGAAGCAGAAAATTAAGGGAGAAATAGAGAAATGGGCCTGTTTGCATTCTGCTTACTTGATCCTTGAAAGAAGGGGGTCTTTGCCTGTGCAGGTCTTGATGTCTAATATTATGGAAGGGAAGAGATTGTTGTAAAGAGTAGTGGAATTGTTCGACATTGTTTTGATTAAAGGGAAGAGAGTGCAAAAGGCAGGACATTTCGTAAAATAACACGATCCATTAACATCGTTAATGCTTTGTTACATTCGGAAAAATTATGGGAGATATTGGAACAATTTAAAGATGAAGAAAATTAAGCAAAATTGAGTAATAGATAAAGGGATTTTATGTAGTGGAAGGGAATTATTTTAGGGGCCCACTACAAGAAAATACACTTTTGGCGACTAAAATTAGCGACTAAACTAAATTTAGTCGCCAAAAGCCGTGTATTTGGCGACTAAACTTTATAGTCGCTAAAATTTTGAACTTTTGGCGACTAAACTTTATTTAGTCGGGAAAAGTCACGACTTTTGGCGTCTAAGTCGGGAAAAGTCACGACTTTTGGCGTCTAAACCAAGTTTAGACGCCAAAAGTCGTGACTTTTCTCGACTAAACTCGGTTTAGTCGCCAAAAGTGGCGACTTTTCCCGACTAAACCGAGTTTAGTCGCCAAAAGTCGCACTTTCACCGACTCAACTTTGGTTTAGTCGGTAAAAATCACAACTTTTGGCGACTAAAACACATTTTGTCAGCAAATGACATATATATCTACCTATATAATACATATACATACATATATTTATGTATGTATTGTGTATATATATATTATATGTTTATATGTATTTGAATATACATATATTATATATACTCCGTATACGAATATACACATACATGTATATATATATATATATATGTATACGAATATACGGATATATATAAAATACTATATATACATATAATATATAATATACGAATATTGTACACACACACACACACACATATATATATATATATACATACATATTATTGTATACGAATATACATATATATACGTATACTATTTGTATTTGTACATATAATATATATAGTATACGAATATATGGATATATATATATGTATGTATATGTACGTGTGTGTATATATATATATTATATGTTATATATATTACATACATGTGTATATATTTATACAAATATACAGATATAATATATATTATATGTTATATATATTACATATATGTGTATATATTTATACAGATATACAGATATAATATATTAGTATACTATATATATATATATACACACACACACACACACACATATATATATATATGTATGTATTCGAATATACGTATACATACATATATTATATATAGTATACTAATATACGGATATGTACTCGAATATACATATATATACATATATTATATATAGTATACTAATATACGGATATAAACATACATATATATATATGGGAAAGGCTATATGAACCAACACTTTTTTAGACCAATATGAGACCAACGCCTAAACTCTTCGTTCCCGATTAAATTTTGATGATCCGAACCGTTCAATGTGTTTAAAACATGTTTTTAAGGGTACCTGTGAGAAATCAAGTCAAAATATTATCAGAAAGGCCTTGATCCAAACAGTGGTTCAAAATGCTGACAGGAACTGTTTTATGAACCAATATTTGGATCAAGGCCTTTCCGGTAATATTTTGACTTGATTTTCTCGCGGGTACCCTTAAAAACATATTTTAAACACATTGAATGGTTTGGATCATCAAAATTTAATCGAGAACAAAGAGTTTAGGCGTTGGTCTCATATTGGTCTAAAAAAGTGTTGGTCTCTTGAGCCTCCCCCTATATATATATATATATATATATATATATATATATATGTATGTATGTATGTATGTATGTATGTATGTATATATTATATGTTATATATATTACATCTATGTATGTATATCCGTATACGAATATACAAATATATATACACATGTATACATATATGTATGTATGTATGTATGTATTCGAATATACAATTATTATGTATACTCCATATATGAATATACATATATATATATATATATATATATATATATATATACACACACACACACATATATATATACACACATACATGTATATATATGTGTATACTACATATGTATACGGATATACATATATTATATATGGTATACGAATATATGGATATATATACAATGCTATATAATATACGAATATTGTATGTATACACACACACACATATATATATGTATATATATACATATTATTGTATATGAATATACATATACTATATACAGTATACGAATATACATGTATTATATTTGTAGATATGTTATATATAGTATACGGATATATACATACATATATTATTTGTATTACATGTATATATATGTGTATACTATATATATGTATATCATATACATAATTCGAGAGTTCATTTGATATAATAAATATTTGTATTTTCATTACTAAAGAGAAGTGTCTAAGTGGTCTAGTGGATAGGTGTTTGGTAATTATGGAAGAGGTGGTGAGTTCGAATCTTGGTAGTGATATATTGGTAGTTTATATATTATCACGATTCTGATACAGTAAGTGCCACGTGGATGTTAAAGGTCCTATGTGGCAATGTATGTGGAATTTTTTGCTTATGTCAGCGCCACGTGTATCGACTTTCGCCGACTAAAATAGTTTTGTCGGCAAAAGTCGTGACTTTCGCCGACTAAATAGTTTAGTCGGCGAAAGTCACGCCTTTGCCGACTAAATATTTTTTTGTCGGCAAAAGTCGACTTTTGCCGACAAAAAAATATTTAGTCGGCAAAAATCTTTCCATCCCTCGATTCGGCGACTAAAATGGCGACCAAATTTTGTAGTCGGCAAATACCTTTGGCGACTAAATAGTGGACTATTGGCGACTAAACGTGTAGTCGGAAATTGTGTTTTTTCTTGTAGTTTGTTTGAGTAAAAGGGATATGAATGAATGACGGTATTTTTGTAAAAAATACTTGATATTTTCGTAATTGATAATGCTATTTTTGTAAATAGAAGTTGGATAAAAAGAGACTAATTATGGCACTGTTGATGGAGGCCAAATTTTCCGAATAGAGTGAGACAATTAAGTATGAGGATTGTTATATTCGGGTGTGAAAACGTAACCACATACCTAGCCTAATATGGGTGAGTTAGATTGTTGTATTCGGAATTTGCTATATCTCCTTCTTGACTATTAACAATCAAGCACTCATGTGCTTAATTATATTTAAGTCTCACGTTTGAAACCTATCAAGTATTATTAACATTTATGAGAGTAGTCTATGCGAGAATTTGTCGCATCTTTAATGAGACCCAAGAAATGAGCAGTGAAATTAATCTCCAAAGATTAACTGGACACGTATAAACTTATTAAAAAACCATGATTTATATAGCAAAATAAATAAAAGGAACAAAACATTCCACACCACTAATACATACCTTGGAAATTATATAAAAAAGCAAACTGCAAATCATTTAATCATTTAGTGTCACGACTACAATAGTTCTAGGAGCATAAATTTTCTTCACCTAGGTAAAATAATTGCTTTGAGAGGGTTCTTCATCACAACAGTAAAAGCAAAGGCCTCGGTCGGGTCGGGCGGGGCACCCGGGACTGGGATCCACTTGAATGCCTGCACCATCCGAGCAAGCAACAAATTGACATGTAACGTACCAAGGGTCATTGCCGGGCAGATCCGTCGCCCAGCTCCAAACGGGGCCATCTTCACCCCCCGGGTACCAGTCACGTCCACGTCTACCCCATCGCCTGTCAAGAATCGATCGGGACAGAACTCTCCCGGGTTGGACCACAGACTGGGGTCTTCAGTCACCCATGCTGTGTAGAACTCCACATTGACCTCGGCCGGTATGGTATACCCGCCGAGCTCTGTTTCCTTCGTGGCAGCGTGGGATAGGACGAAGTGGCTCGGAGGGTGGCGCCGGAATGTCTCTTTAACCACCGCGCCCAAGTAAGGCATTTTTTCGACATCTTCTTCTGTGATCGTACCTGTTGTTCAAAAAGACAGAATTGTAAATTTATCTGGTCAAGACGAACAAGATTACCCTTTTTTACCGACATTTAAAAAGAATTTGGAAAGAAAATGAAATCCAAATGGGGCCTTGAGAAGAAAACGAGTTTCCAAAATAAAGTACCATGTTTTCCCACACAAGAAACTATTTCTGTGTAGAGCTTCTCTTGCATTTCTTGGTTCAAAACCAGGTGAAGCAAAGCCCACTCCACCGTCGTCGCACTCGTATCAGTTCCGGCGTTGATGGCTTCCGAGCACAGAGTCACCAGTTCTTCTTCTCCCAAACGGTCTCGACCAGGTGGTTTTAGGTCAAATAGTGAATCAATATAAGCTGCGCCTAACGGACTCACCTGGTGGGAATTTAGTCATAAAAATTCACGAGACTCAATATTATTTATATTCCCAAACCTTACAATCAGTAACCTAATAAAATACACGCATCGTGCATTAACGTTACAACAAAGAAATACTGTGTCTTTAGTGTCGTCTTATCTTAATTTTTTTTAATTTTGATTTATTTTTTAAATAATTTTAAATTTCTCTTGTCAAGATAAATAAGTACAAGCAAAAAATTTCATGAAAAATTATACGAAATATAAAATAATGTCAATTGTCTTTAGAAAAAAATAATTTAGTGAAAAGTGACCTTAATTACTCATATCTCTATACCTGTCCACCTGATCACCATAACTCATAAGGCATGCATGACTTGTGCCCGTACAAAATTTCATACAGGAACAGAGCATTTATCTACCACCTTTATTTTTCAGAAGATCAGAATATCTATCTACCACATTTATTTCTAACTGTATTTTACCATTAAGACAGTAATTGGAATGACAATATCAAGATAATATTTCATTTTCAATAAAAATACTCCCAACATTACCTAACGTTGTACTCACAGAAAAACCACACAAACAAACATTCGGAAAACAAGTGCATGCTCGAATGCAACGTTGGGAAAATGACCTCTTTCTGAGCCTAAGAGGGATATTTAAATCTTTGGTAAATAAAAACTAACGGTGTTAATAAGACGTTAATGGCATGAAAGAATTTGATAAATAATTTGTAAAATAAGGAAAGTTTTTGTATTTATGAGAAATTTCAGGGGCGGTCAGTACATTTTAGCCTATAAAATTTGAAACTAAAATTCGAACTTACGTACCATCTCCGAACATCCGATGTGAGGGTTTCCCCCGCTCTCTACAAACACTTTCCTATTCCTTATCAAAGGAACCAAACACTCCATTTGCCTCTTCCTCAGCTCCTTTGCCTCTCTCATCTTGTTTCCAAACAGGGGCATAAGCACCGGCAAAAAATCCGGCAACTTGGGCGTGGTCATAAGCATCACGTCTTTCAGTATCCCCTCGATTATCTTAATCCTGTCCTCGGATATCTTCGCCCCGAAACACAAACATATCAGAACACTGCATATAGTCAGCCTACAGTTACTCATCACCTCAACAACTCCCTTCTCACGGGCCTCTTTTCGGATTCTGTCCAAATGATTATCCATAGCCCACTTCCGTATCCAACCGCATTGTCGGATCCGGGTCGGGTTAATTAACTCGGTTACGAAGTTCCGGCGGAGGGCTCGCCAGAGCGGCCCGTACTCCGCCGAGTTGATGGCGCATTTCCCGACGCTGAACACAAGTCGGATTGGTGAGTCAGGCGGTCGGGTGGCAAAGAGCGGTCCTTTTTGGACCAGAGCTTCGTGGATAAGTTCTGAGCTGGTTATAATGATTAGTGTCCGTTGGCCCATTTGCATGGTGAAGATTGGTCCGTACTTGGCCCGTAAATCTCGGACGACGTACATGAATGGCCGGCGTTGGAGGATAACTTGGCCCAAGTTTCCGATGAGTGGCCATCCTGGTGGCCCTGGCGGGAGATTTTTAAAACTCTCGCCGTTGGGCGACCAGTATCGCCACCATGAGTAGAGAAAGAGGAATGCTGAGAAAAGGAAAACTAGGTCTGCCAACTCCATTGTTTAGAGAGAGAGAGAGAGAGAGAATAGTATGTAGGGTGATGGAGCGATGGAAGGGATGAGGGTGTTATTATAAACTGAGAATACTAGTTGAGGGAGTGGAGTGAATGAGTTTTTATCTACCAAACTGGAGCGCATTAAATTTTCTTTTCTAATTGTATGTATGTACGAATGCGCAGATATAATAGTAAATGGGTTAGATGTGGGTAGAGTTGATGTTTTTTGACTTGAAAGTTTTCATGAGAAAAACAAAGAGAGAGAGAGAGAGAGAGAGTATGCCTGGGATTTGTGCCTTGTCCGATTGCAAAAAATACTCATGGGATACAGCCATGGGCCCATGCCATTATTAAAGTAGGTTGTGAGTGAAAATTCGAAATGGAATCAAATCGAAAAAGTTAATCAGATTATTTGATTTGATTTTTCAATTAATCCTGTTTGATTTGAGGTCCCATTTTAATTTTATCATATAAAAAATCAGATCAAATCGAAACTAGATTGACTTTGTATTTTTATTTTTGAACTTGTGAATCTTTTGCTTTTTTATTTCGTATAATTAATGACCTCTTTGTTACTAGATGAAGTTATTAGATTTTGTAAACAAAAAGTTGTTATTAAATGGTAACTCATATTTTTTTGAATCTGACGCTTGTACACAAATTAATATTTTTAAAATTTTTTTATTAGACTTGATTCATTCATGACCAGCTTTCTCGACTTCAAAATTTAATTCTTTTGTCATATTTAATTTGGTTTATTTGTGACGCAAGCAAACCGATATAATAGACCGAAACTAAGCAAAGTGAACTAAATCAGACTCGAATTTGGTTTTATTTTTTGTTTCTAAATCGAAAATGGAAAATCTCCATCCGATTTGAGTTTATCTTTCAAATCGAACAGAACGATTAATGCACCCCTAGCTTAAGGTGACAATGTGCATGCATGACACGTATCTGCCCAGGGTTGATGACTTATTCATGTTCTCTGTTTGTCAAGGTTTAATTTTTTTATTAATGTAGATACAAGCATTTCTTTTCCAAATTTAAGGTTCGCATGGAAGAATTATTGGATGCTCCTTGAGCATCATCACGTAGTGCCGTAATACTTTCATAATCGTTACATATTTACTTGTGATTTAAAAGTGTATATATAGCAAGGTTCTAAATTCTGTATCAGTTTGAGTACCAATCTTTCTATTAATATTGTACATATCGGTATATCGGGTACCGTATTAATTTACCGCAACTCAATATATATATAAACTAAAGAGAGAGCCATAAAGATTAACTTTTTTCTTTACAACTATCAATACATATATATATACCAGTATCGCTGGTATTAGCCAATATGGCACATGCAGCACCTGATCGGTATGAGCCAGTATTTAGAACGATGAGGTGTTAGAAGTATCTGGTACCGTTTTTACCCCCAAAACAGCATGTACGGGCCAGTTCGCTATGGTATTGATAACCTTGGTATATAGGTCCCCCGTGAGTGTGGTTGATGGAGAATATTAAGCCATCGGACGACAATCACTGCGAAGCCAAGATATTTGATTTTTGGGGTCAAAAATTAAAAGTACATCTATTTTCTAATCAAAAGAAGCATAATTCAAAAGTAGATATATATTTGATTCATCTAACTTGCTTCACAATTGATCCCGACGATTTCCCATACTTTTTTATTAACACATGATAACCTAATTTCTAATGCTACCCAAAACAACTTTCTCAATATATGCAACCAAACTATCATGTGACACTCTTCAATGTGTGATCTCATTTGTGATGTTGATTGCCGATCAAATATGCATCAAGAAGAGAACGTCGTTTATAATATTTGGGATTGAGGTTTCTATTACAAAGACCATTGCTTTGTAGTGGGAAATAGTTGGGTGGTATTGTCGTATCTGTTATCATCATATATTTATATGGAGTCCCATACATGATAGGTGTTAAGGAATAATGTGGCACCCATAAGATCATTGAATAATTACTCTTCAACATGAGTTTTTAGGGGACACTCGTGAATTTCTTATCCTAGCCGTGTGAAATTTAGTGGAACAAATTAATTTTTATTTCAAATTGAGGTCAAATAATAAATATTAGACGAAAAATAGAAATTGCCTTGCAAAAGAGATGGAATAAAATAGGGTCAATTGACTTTGTAACCAAAGTTGTCAATCTCGTACCGGCAGACGTACCGGTTTTGTTACTGGTACGGTACGTACCGGTACCGGTGTGTACCGGTGTACCGTTTCGGATTTATCGCTAAAATTAATATATATATTGTAAATAATATTTTTTAACAAAAAATCATACTAAACATAAAAATAAAACATTACAATTTAAAAATAAATCACAAAACATTAAAAAATGATGATTTTAGTCTCAAATTATGTTAAATTATCCAAAAAAACATATTAATAGATTTTTTTAATTTTTTTTAAATACAGACCGGTACGGTACGGTACCGGCCAGAACAGACCGGAACAGCCCGGACCAAGCCGGAACCCTTGCCGGAACGGTACTCCGGTGGTCCGGTACCGTTATGAGGGCGGTACGGGACGTACCGGCCGGTACCGGCCGGTACGGGACGAGATTTACAGCTTTGTTTGTAACACATCGATTTCTCGGCAACGTTAATAAAGTCTTTTTAAAAATGATTTATCATTTAAACAATATTTAAAAGAGAGATCACATTAATTTAAAAGGAACCGTTACAGATTTACAAATGAAATCGCTAAAGTACCCATTCGGATTTACATGTGTATTTGAAAATAGATTTTAGAGTGACTAAGCTGTATGACAATCAAGTCTTTGTGACATCTACATTTCCCAAGCCTGACTTGTCTTGCTAGGGTTATATTTCTATTTGCTCTTTTACATCTGACATAAAACGTCAAAAGCAGAAATTGCCCTATGAATGATGACACTCAATAAAAATTTATACCCGAACAGCAAACCTAAAGATATATAAGTACACAGTAACATAATAATAATAAGGGTAAATGAATTTTTTTAGACAATAGCATGAATTGCCCAACAATGGTTTCATAAAACTTAGGTTTTTCCCAAATTCATTGTCAAGGACAGCTTTCGCATGGTATACCAATTTAAGGTCTAGTACCATCACGAGTTGACATCAAATGGAAGAAGCCTTTCATAAGCAATTCTTTCAAACAGAGTCAGGGGTTTCTATGGCTGATTTAACCATACTAATACAAACACTTGATGAGAAAGTTGTTCAACTTATTACTAAGTTCAAGCGAGCTAGGAATAGATACAAAGCAACACTCCTTGAGGCCGAATTCAACTTATTACCAAGCCCATGATGGTTTATATAGAGAATTTTGAAAGAAGTTTGACTCTACGGAGTTAGGAATTTAGTAGATTTAATTTACAAGGTTGCTCACAACGAGTCCCTGCGCGAGAAAGAGTTGGATCAAATAACTCACTTTACAACACATGCTATAAAGATCCAAACTATGAAATTGAAGCTGTCAAAATGATAGGATAAGACCCTTATGTTTGTGACGCCTTAGTTAAAAAAGATACTATGATCAATCAATTATATAAGGATAAAGAAATGGAGAAAATATATTCCCTTGACGTATCTAAAGCAAGTGATTTTTTTTTAATTTCTTGCTATCTAAGAGAGTTATTAGACTTCCTCCTGGTCTTGAACTCCCCACTTTAGAAGAAAAAAAAGGAAAAACGTATTATAAATGGCATGATTCTTGGTTTTGTTCAACTAAATGTTTATCTTTTTAAGCATAGATCTTTTTTCGGGAGCAATATGGGCTAAAGATGCATGTAAATCATATTGAAATTAAGATCCAAAAGAAAGTTGTGCATTTATTACTTGGACCGTATTAACGATTTATTTACATAGTCAAACAAATACAAAAGGGCTCATTGCACATTCTGCAATTGTAGTTTCTATAAGCTTTATTATAATTTGGATATGTTATTTTGGTGTCAATCTTTTAGGAATAGGGCAAGGGGTGGAACTAGAATTCAAAATTTTTGGGGCCCGAGATTTTTTTTTTTTTAGAAAAGGAAGGAGATTGACTATAATTTGGGGGGTCGAAATGTATTTTTTTATAATTTTTAAAATTTATACTTAAGTCTTAAATTTTTTTAAAAATTTTGGGGGGCCCAGGTCTTCATGTAGTTCCTCACCTGATATTTATAGGACTACATAGTTATGGTTCAGTTACATTAACGTCTAAGTGAATTTAATTTGCAATGTGTTTTGTTACAAAATACAAAACCATGTTAGATATGGAAGGTCAAAATTCTCAAAATGTCTTATAAGAATAGACAGGAATCCATTTTCAAGATCGAAGAAGTCTATATCAATGCAAGTACGCCAGTTTCCTTGGTTGAACGAATACAAAAAAACTTTCAAGGAAGAGAGTTTCAAGTCAACATGAACACGCCTAGTCTCAATAGGAGAATGCCTATTAAGAGTAGGCCTAAGAGTATGGTAGTAAAGATGAACTCGTATGCTTATGTTGCTGCTAGCATCCCAATTGGAGAATCAAGTGCTAGAAGAGTGTCCCCAATGCTTGAAGCCTCATTTTTAGGGTATTACTATATTGCTCTAAATATTAGACAATAGCGAGTGTATCAATTTGTACTGGTCGCTTGGACTATACTGGATATTTTTCGAATCTTGACATGTATCAAAATTTTTTTGTTTATTGTTAATTTAAATTAGTTTTGTTATAATTTTCTTCAAATGAGTTATATAAAATATTTATTTTAGTGCCAATTATTATGTTTCAAACCTCTTAAAGGTAATAATTTTGACTATGACCTAATATGCATTTTGTCTCTTAACAATAATTATAAATTAAATGTTGTTATTTGTTTAATAAACTCGAAATGATACAGCAGAATAATACTAGTACAGTCTACGCCGGTACATACCCACCCGTAAAATAATTTGGTACGCCTGACGATAGGTAACTTTGCCCATGACTCCATGAGTCCAATCTAATCCTCTGGGTTCTCAGAGCAACCCATAATCCTAACAATGGCGATTGTTGCCACCAGTTTCGCGTCAATAATCGTCAACCTCGCGGCATCGAATAGCCGGACTTTGGCGGCCACCCCGCTGTCCCTCGTGCGAACTTTAGCCTCTGCCCACTCTCTCCAGAATCCTCGAAACTGGACATCTCTGCAGAGAGAGAGAACCTTCGGTTTTGATTCCCCTGCTGTATCATCAGATGTTACCTCCTCAACTACGGTTTCTTCCACTAGTTGGTACACAAATTTCACTTGCATCTTGGTTTATGTATCTTTATAGTTATGCGTTAGAGCCTAGATTTTTGCAATTTCCCCTTATTTTGGCAAAACTATGAAGTGGTTCTGTTGCTTAAAGTTCACGCTCAAGGACCGGTATGAACTTTGTGAAACCACTAGGATACAATAGTATTTGTTTAAAAAGCAGTTGTGTGTGTTTGGGGTACTTTTGGGACTAAATTTTAGACTCCAAGTAATTGAAGCAAACACTGCCTGCATTTCGTACAACTTAATCATATCTCACAGTCATTGTAAACAAATTTATCTGCTTCTATTAGAATTTAGAATCTAAAGCTTTAATCTAAATTCATTTTCGCAACCATTGCAAATACCCCCATAGTCTTCCATTTCACTCATATATCAAGGTCATTAAATTTTGTCAGGCTTATTATCACCACCGATATGAATAAGAATGCTTAATAAAGCTTGTGCTACTACGTGTTAGTTTGATGTGAGATGTATATGTCTTTTTGTTTGCTTTACCTTTTACAGGCTTTTGTTTTCATTTGCTGATGTTTAGATTTCATTTTCTTCCAGTTATCCTGAATATCATCGCTTGCTTCCATGTCCCTCAGAAAATCGTCCGCCAAGAGTTGAACACTTGGTAGTTTCTGTTGGAGGGCCTGTTCTTGAATATATTTGTAAAGCTTTGGATCTACCTCCTCTGTGAGTGCTGCCATGTTTTCAGAGTATCCTAATTTGTTCTCCTACCAGCAAGGTTGTCAAATCGTGAATCAAAATGGCCTTTTTCTAAACCTTGACTCGAATCGAAGTGCGAATCATAACGGTGGTCATGATAGAAATATATTGATGTGGATGTAGATGTAGATATCAAACAATCGTTATTTCTATGAAAGCTTAGCCTTAAAAACAATAAAAACATGTCTTTAACAACAATTATGTTAGCTACTACGTAAAAAACTTGCTTATATGGCAACATATGTGGGTTGGCTTGAGTCTTTGAGCCCTGCCCCAATCTATGATGTTGATGATAAAAGAATTAAAGAGATCGATTGGTGAAAATTCATGTTTAGGTGTCATATTATACAGAATAATATGCACAACTACTTGAATAATTACTGGTTAGCATTTCAAAATGATAACATTACAAAGAAGTCGAGCCCATTATTGACTCATTATGATAACAAATTATGAAATTTTATCCAAAAACCAATTATAGATAATCCATAAAGGCGGACCCCAGTGCCGAAGTGGCTCCCACTACGTGGGCTCAGGGGAAGGAGACCCTATATGTACGCAGCCTTACCCTAGCATTTTGCCAAGAGGCTGTTTTCAGGGCTCGAACCTTGGTCCTGGGGGCGGAAAGCCAGCACACCCACCAGTTGCGCCAAGACCCGCCTTCAAATTATAGATAATCCATACGAACAAATATCTAGAATGATTGTTTTTGTGTTTGATAAAAATGAGAAAAAGGGGTTAACATGCTCCAAATAAGAATAAATATTTTAATCCACAATCAATTAATAAATTTTACATGAGAATACAGTTCTTTGAACTTAACACTACATGAAGTTATATTCTTGCTTTTTTCGAAATACAAAAAGAGATAAAAAGTGTTTTCATATTCATCAAATGCAAAAATTGTTATATTCACGTGAATCGAATCGCCAATCAAACCATGAATCGTATGGTTCATTAGCGATTTTGTCTAAACCTTGATTCACCTATAGATTTGTTTTATTTCTTCTATGAATTGTGAATCGAATCACGAACAAAATTGTGAATCTTGCGATTTTGACAACCTTGCCTACGAGTATCTTCAATGGCCCTACTTACAGCAAGCCATCAACCGGGTTACTTACTGAACAAAAAATATTTCCATTTAAGGTATGTTGCAGATCTAATCCATTTTGGAGCGGTATATTATGCCCTTGTATGCCCAAAGCCGCCTCCAACTGCAACACCAGAAGAAATTGGGATATTTAAGGAAGCTACAGCACCATCAGTTCTGAAAAAGAGGCCTTCCATTAAAGGAAAAACTGTTCGAGAAGCCCAAAAAACTTTTCGGATAACTCATGTTAACGAGTTTGTTGAAGCTGGAACTTATTTAAGGGTGCATGTACACCCAAAACGCTTTCCAAGGTTATACATTAGTATCATCCTTGACGATAGTTTTCTTTACTTTTATAGAAAAATTGGCTGCTGTTGACATTTCTGTGTTGTTCAGGTGTTATGAGATTGACTGGAGATCAAGAATCATTGATGTATCTGAATCCTACGTCGTTCTTGATAAACCAGCTGGTACATCTGTATGTAAAATGTTCCGTTTATTGTTCATCTTTTTTTTCCAATGTGATCTTGGCAAAGTTGTGCATTCCTTACGTGGTGATCTCATAAGGAAGAACTTGTACTCAAGAAAACTAGGTGCATTATAGCTTTTCTGCTCTGAGTAGGATATGGCTCATGGTTAATGTATGACAATTACTGTTCAATTTAATTATCTTAACATCCCTTGGTTTTTTGAATCCTGATATGATGTGATCCTCTCTATCTGACCATGTTCTTTTACCTTTTCCAACAATTCTGCCACAGTGTTTCTAGACTGCGCATCAAAGATTTTGGGAGAGTAAAACTAAACTTTGACTGGGAAATTTCTAATTTATTGTGATGAAATTACCTTATTTTTTTTCATTATTTTTGTTTGCTCTTTCTATTTAGAGGAAGAGAACAACAAGAATAAATATGTAAGAAATTAAGGCAAACACTTATGTCTTCATTTCAAGATCTGATTTGTAAATATGAGCATGACAACTAATAGTTTTTCCATTGTTACTATCGAAGACTGCAAACAAAGTCTTACTGGCCAGAATGCATAAATTCTCAGCTGGCTAACTGCTAGAGTTTATAAGGACTGCTCTTTTACTGTAACAATTTTGCTCCAATCTGTTTCCTCTATTCATTATTTTGTATTTTTTGACTAGGTTGGAGGAACTACAGACAATCTTGAGGAAAGTTGTGCAACATTTGCTACTCGTTCCTTAGGATTTACAGAGCCACTAAAAACTACCCATCAGATTGATAATTGCACAGAAGGATGGTATAGTTTTCCAACTGGATTATCGTAGTTGTATATTTCAGCGTTTGATTAAAATTATTTGATAAATGCTTCATATATATTGCAGTGTTGTGTTCGCTAGAACGAAGGAGTATTGTTCTGTTTTTCATGGGAAAATCAGAGTAAGTTCGTAAATACATCATTTAGACAGTAAATCATGACATATTAACTGATGACATTTAACCAAATTGTACATCACATTCCGTGAAGGCACATCCTTTATGAGTGCACACATGCAAGATGAAATGCGTCTTTAAGTTTGTCTGCTTTGGGCCCTTCCCGCTGAAGCTTTATATTTTCGATCATCAGGAGAAAAAGGTGAAGAAACTGTATCTAGCTCTTGCGGCTGCTCCTCTTCCCGTTGGAGTCATTACCCACTATATGCGGCCTATCAATATGGCTCCAAGACTTATTTCGGAAGGTAACCAGGCGACCAGCTCTGTTAAGAACTGGGTATTTGATCCACATATTCGTTTTAAACTGTTTAATAAGTAAGCCTTTCAAATTGTTCCTGCGCACAGACGTGATTTTTTGTTTGTACTCTTAGAATTAACTGAGTTGAAGTGATTTATTGCATTTGGCTAAGTTGGGAGATACATGAGATCAGGGAAAAGTTGGATTCTCTTTCTTGTGTAGAGTTGTGTGAAAGTTTTTCCTCAGTGTATGCATACACCATGAAAGGTCCCTTGATATGAACCATATTATCATTGTAGGCTGCAGTGGGTGTTGCAATTGGGAAGGATAAAAGTTTCCAAACATTTTTATGCTATTTCCTGTTTTAAAATCACAACACCACATGCTGCTGAATAAATTGCTGAATGGTCTTTCTGAAATGTGATGTTGTGCAGAACGAGCTTTATCTACCTCCTTTTCAGACTGAATCAGCTGTAAAATTGTTATGACATGCAGAATTCACTAAAGGATGGCACTTGTGCCAACTTGAGGTCTTGGAATGCAAGAAGGTTCCGTCGCCAAACTCTGTAACTGAAGACAGGTATTGTGTTGAGGACTGCGGATGGCCTTCAAAAGATTTTGCATATGAGTGTAAAATAAACCTTTTGACAGGTCGGACACATCAGGTACTTTACTTGTGCCCTTTTTGGTTGGTTTGCTATTGTTCTTGGGTCCTTTGGTAACATAACTGCATAAGCAACGACAGTGTATAATTGCATATGTTGCATGACAATTGCTTTTAGCCGCCCCTGGTTTGGGGCGCCGCACAATTGTAACAATTTTATTGCTTCTTTACAATCTTGTTGAGGAATGTAGTAAAATATGATGAGCTTTACTTTGAAGGGAGAAAATGTTTGCCAGAAGAAACAGCAAATTACAAGAATTTTATATTCATTTGTTCTGAGAGCCTCCTGCCAATGCCCTGACATTATGATTTCAGTTACTAGCATTAGAACTTTGACAAAACTTAGTAATTTGATGCAGATTCGAGCACAATTGGCTGCCTGTGGAGCACCAATAGTGGGTGACTCGATGTACATGCCTGCTGCAATTGCAGAGATGACGAGTCCTGGGCTTAATCCCTTTGGCAAGCACAAGGGTCATTACCCAAGTGAGAATGATAATGCAGTTGCTATACAGGAATGGATTGCATGTCATGGGAAGGAACCTAGTGTCGCTATTGGTCTTCAAGCTTGTCAGATTTCATGGGATGATGGGGAGCACTTCTATGAGGCTGGATCTCCCTGGTGGAGATAGGAAGACCGCAGGTGCACTTACACTTCGGATGGAGAGAGAAGGGCCACCTAAAAAGCGCAATTTCCATCAACAACAAACAAACAATTTATTGCCATATTTATTGAAGGATTACATCTCAAAACTCAAGAAAGAAGACGTTTTAGAACCAGAAGGAATTTGAAGTGCTATCCTGCACTACAGTTGATTTGGTGGAGGTAGTGGCCCAGGAATCACTTTGGTTCAAATCTCGCCTGAATTTACCAGATCATTTCACAAAGAAACTAATGTTGGTAAACAGCATGGTCAAATGGAAACGGGTTGGGGGTGAGTGGTGTGATACAATTGAAGTTCGTGTTGTGTATTATCTATTCTTGTAGTCTTCAAGAACTTTGTTAAAGTTGTTTAGACTAAAGAGTAACAATAATGAAGGGGATTGATCTTTCAATAAAATTGAATGCGCACCAAAGGGCATAGATTGATAGAACATGCAAAAGATTGATTTTTTAGAAAGAAGAAGATAATGATCATTTTTACATTACACCTTCATTTCCGTTGAAACATCATCACAAGCTTACTTGTCATATTCCTAGACATTAAGGTACTGCTAGCCTTATGGTCAGAAATAAATTGTTTGTACCACGTTGCAGATAATTTTGGTGTTCTCTTGAGTGTGGGATAATCAACATGGTGAAGCCCGAATCTTATTGTATATCCAGATATCCACTCAAAGTTGTCAAGCAAGGACCAGGTGAAGTACCCTCTCACGTCTGCTCCTTTCCTGCTCATATAATAGCATATGCTGGCTTCAGTATTCCATTATCAGATTTCAATTTCATCAACAGGAAAACATAGACATGATTATCAGTCACTCTGTAATTGATTGTGGGGATTGTAATTCGTACCTTATAGCCGTTGATAGGGCATCCAAATAGCGAGTCATATACTGCACCCTTTTGACATCATTAAGCGAAACTTCGATTGTGGTATTGGGATTGTTCATTTCACCAAACCCTACACAATCACAATAAACATATTTATCATATGTAGCAAAAAAATTTCTGGAAGTGCTTGAAAATTGTTCTTCACTCACCATTTTCTGTAATGAACATTGGTAAGTTACTGTATCTATCCTTAATATATGTGACAATCTTTTCCAATCCTTCTGGATGGACATATAGCCAGTCCACTGCAGTCTACATTATCAAGGTTTGATTAATTCGTGGAATGATATGATCTTAAGTTTAGGTTATAGGGACAAGAGAGGATACATACAGATTCTCCAATAAGGTTTCCATCCTTTATAGCAGTCCTTAGAAATAAACCTTCTGTCTTGGAATTTCCTGGTCCCCATTCACACATAGAGAATAAGCAGTCTCTGATATAGAAGCTAGTGTAATGGTTTATGCCAATGAAATCTAACCCTCTTTTCATTTTCTCCAAATCTTTTTCGGAAAATATGGGCAGAATGGATCCCAGAATCTTATGCATTTCTTCCGGGTATTCTCCTAGTATAATTGGATCTAAGAACCTGCGAATTTGTGTTTTTCTATTATTTGTTTGTCATGGTTATGACGATAAAGTAGGGATGAGGAAAAATTCTCTTACCAGTTCATGTAGAAAGATTGAGCTCTCTCAGCAGCCAAGTTGTCTTCTAAGGAGCTGCTGATGGGTTCAAACCATATGGCATTCATAACAATGCCAACACTTCCTCCTTGTGTTTTCTGTGTGGTTAGCAAGAAAGAAACCACTTTGGTTATGTTAATGTTTTCTGAATTTGGTTTCTGCTTTCAAATGAAATTGGCCAATGGGAACCAAAGCACATTTGTCAACAATTTCCATTCCCATAATAGTCGGGTTGTGTTCAAAGTTGAAAACATCGAGGAACAAAATAATGAGCTGCAAAGGATCCAATAATGGAAAATTCAATTCAAAAGTGTTTTTGAGTTGTTCTCAAAATAGTTTTCCAATCACTGCTCCCTCCTTCAACTACCCCCTTAGACCACTCCCTTTCTAGCTATTCCTCCTGCCTTCAATGGGAAAGATACGTGAGAATTGGTATAGGCTTCACTGATATAAGACACATTTAACCTCACAAATTTGAGAGTGGCCAAATGTTCCACTGAATTTATATTCTTTGCCTTTTATCATTGCCAAACATGACCTAACTATTTCACTCAAGGCTTTTGACCCCATGCACAAATCCTGGGTCAGCCTCCAGCCACTCCCTTTCCCACTGACGACCCTACAAGCCAAACCCTCTCTTGTTTTCAAAACAAGTTCTTGGAACATGTGCGACAAAACATTGGTTTTACCAAATTAACAAAAACAATTTTCTTTGTTTTTTGTTAGAATAGGAAACAAAAACTGATGCTTGTGTAAAGGGTAACACGGTATTGATTTTCTTGAGTCAAGTTCAACCATGAAATTTGTTCATACCGGAAATGAAGCTATAGTTGATGATTAGACATCTATGTATTGTATATTTGTCGCGATACCTTGTATTTAGTTTGGTAGAGGTCAAAAGCAGTTATATGGGACAGGATTATGTTATGAGCAGCAATGAAAGGCTCTATCTCGGAATCGCCATTGCTGCAATTTCCAAAGGAACCCGAGCAGTGAGATGGGGGGTAGATGCCAGACCTGTAACCACGAATTGCTGCAACGTTGGGCTCATTGAAGGTAACCCAGAACTTAACTCTGTCCCCAAAGTATTTGAAACATACGTTTGCGTAGTATCTGAAATCATCCCTGGAAACCATAAGGTCTCTGTCAGTGAGAATTATTTTAGGCTATGAAGCACAAACACTTAATTTTAGTGACACCAGTCTAGGATACATGTTGGACACATCACTTGGCATGCCTTATTCTTTTGTGATTAGTTTCTCCGTTGGCTAATTAGAGACAACGTGAACATGTGTCTTGCGTTCAAAAACATCCATGTACTAAGTTATACCTTTGTTACGGTTGTTTGATGATCAGTTTAGTGAATTTTGGGTGTACTTTGTTGGAATCATTATGCAAGTTTTTGTGTTGAATGATGTTCAAGTGGTATCCAAGTACATAGCAAATAAAAATAGGAAAACATATGCTTATTGTCATATCCCTGATATGCTCATATCCTATTTTTAGAAAGCGTTATGTCCCTTTCCGCACTTTTTTAGTATTCGTGTCTGTGTATTGTGAGGATTTTGTTAGTGTTCTTGGTGAAGAAAACCCTAACCAAAGCTCTGTCCGATTCCTTTGAAATCAAGTTCGATTCTTTGTTAGATTCTTCGATGGAGGTAGAACCCTACCAACCCCTAGGATTTCAATTGTGTATTAATTTTTGTCTCTGTTCTAGAAAGCATGGTCTATGGTACCTCCATTGAAGAATATAACAAAGAATCGAACTTGATTTCAAAGGAATCGGACAGAGCTTCAGTTAGGGTTTTCTTCACCAAGAACACTAACAAAATCCTCACAATACTCTCTCTGGATTTTGAAAATACTATACATGCTTCTTATGTCTGTTGTATGTTCCATCACCTTAAGATGAAACTACAGCAATATGACTCATATTTACGAGAGGGAAAAACATAGCCCCTCATGTGACTATCCGCTGTGATGCAAAATGGGACCAACTATAGTTCCATTTGGCAATCCAAGCTACTCATTTTATAAGCTTCAATATGTCATCATCCATGCAAAAACTATAGTAATCGGACCTTGGTATTCATAATGAACGAAACCTATTCGTCATTACAGTGGATGGTCTCTTCCGACAAATATGACGCAGCCAAGTTTTATCGATATCCGATTAACTTCATTTTTGATATGTACAATAAACACATCAAGGCTTATAAAATCATCAATTAAGACCGTAGCTGGTTTTTTTTTTTTTTTGCATCACAAGAGAAATTATATAAGAGATCTTTACATGAGAGTATCTCGATTTAAATAACTTAGATAGTGAAAAAAAAGAAGCTGCATGGATAAGACTTAGACTTACTGCACTTTTGGGCTTAGCCAAGCTCCATATCTATCTTCCAGTTCTTGGGGGATGTCGTAATGAGTCAATGTCACAAAAGGTTGGATCCCTAAACCCACGAATGGAAGTTATTATTCGTGGCGAAAAAATTGTATCTGAATTTTTTTCTCAAGGATTAACTTTGAACCTTTGTGCAAGAGGGAGTCAATGAGTTTGTTATAATGTCTAATGCCGGCCATATTAACTTTCCCAAAAATTCCCCCTGTTTCAATGTTCAGAATTCAAGTAAGCTTCTGATAGGATAATAAAAATTTGGAAAGTATGTCTGAAATAGAGGCAGCTTCTCTGCTCAAATTGGTTTGCGAAGTGCAATTTCTTCATTACGGGCTCACCCATATTCTTTCGAACCATTTACATGGTAAGGCTCGTCAAATAGTATGTCTACACAAATATTCAAGTTGATCAGATATCATTGACACTTGTGTTTGAGGAATAATAATTAGTCTAACCATTTTTTGGCAAAACAGAAGTATTTCAATCAACTTGTTGCGTGTGTTCGATTAACTTGATTTTTTTGTGTAGATGTTCTCAACGATGAACTCTACATGAACGACTCATAATATCTCAGAGGGTTCCGGGTGAGTTCGTAATCGCAAACTGCAGAAATGAGACTGTAGAGATGGCCATGTAAAATTGCAGAGTGCTGCATCGTTGGAAAAGAGTAAAACTTACTGGGTAGAATTCTCGCCCAAGATATAGAGAATCGGTAGCTATTGACACCAATATCTTCCATCAGATCTGAATCCTCCTGATCACATCATCACAAGCCCAAACCATCAAATAATTGATATTATTATTATTTTCTTGTGTCCAAGCCAAACTTCTTGTGTCAAAGCCAAACTTTCATTAGCTGTACTGTGCAAGATAATTGAGCAACAAGCCATTTTAGACAACTTGAAATCAGGGTGTCTCTTTGTCTCCATTTTGTTTTGTTATTAGACTAACCACATAGGCTTGTGCAGTTTATACTGTTTATCTGATGTTGGATTTCCATGATTCTCATAAGATTTGTATTTTGGAGCTTAGCTGTGATGCATTTGGCTAACCGACTTTCACCAAGATCTAGTTAAGATTGTCCTAAAAGTAGTCCGATTCTTAGTTCTACGAAGTCACCATGAGATCGTATAAGTCACCATGAGATCCACATACATCCGATAACTCTAGATATATTTGTATTCATATCTGTATGTCAGGAAATCTCAATTTGAACCTGAATAGATTTGACTTTTCGGATTTGAGGCTCTATAGTGTAAAGCCCCATAGAGTTGTAGTGCACCCATGGACAGGGACAAAGAAAGAAGGGTCACATTGCCTATAAATTATTAGGTGCATCTAGGGCAGGATCCAATGATTTAGGGTACCCCAGTACCGTAGAATAATTACTCCGAGCTTTTTGAAGAATTTGACGTGCTAACCACCAAAATCATGACCGGGCCCCCTCATAGTGTCGTGATTTAGACTTGGTCCCTTTGACGATTATTTTCACCCAATTTACAAGAAAGTAAAATTTTCACCCTTCTTCGAGTAATTAAAATAGTATGCATATTATAATATTTAAAAGTTTTTCTCATTTAATTGTTTTAACAAGCCTTTGAATTTTCTTTTAAATATTATGATCGCCTTGTGGGTTCATTTTTTTCTCTAACTCATATAAAACTAAGACGGATTGTGCTCTTTGAGTAGCTTGTTCCTGACCCCTGTGAATTTTTCATCATTGCAATTGATCATGCACATGGACAAGACTACTGCTCCTTGTGGCGGAGTGGCTTCTCCCTCGGAGTTGGGCCCGAACTCAACAATCCTTTCATCTTTTGTACTAATTCCTTTGGCTCAATCAAACTCAACAATCCTTTCATCTTTTGTACTAATTCCTTTGGCTCAATCACGTGAATTTCCTTCCTCTCTTTTTAGACCCATAAGAGTAGAGTGTCAACAACTTTGCTATGACTAATCTCTCGGGTACTTGTATCTTTACGTCCATATATACTATGTCATTTTTGGACCTAAATTAGGTAAATGAGTAGTGAAGAATATACCAGATAACGGTTGTAATGATCAACAGCAATATCCCCGTTAGTCCCATCCAATATATTACCTGCGAGATAAATCCCCTTATTACTATTGTGTAAGATTTAGACGAAAAATAGTACTCTACATGAAAAAAAAGAGTATAAAATTCTCACCAGGTTTGTGGGAGAAAACATCCCAGTTGCTGAGGCCTTTTCCATCACTCTTGAAAGCACCTTCAAACTACATAAAAAAAAAAAAAAACACCATTGAAAATAATGGGTTTTGATCTTAAGAGTTCGAGGGACGATACAGCGCTTATGTGGATAAATGCCTAATATACGTGAGACGATTAACATGTAATGAGAGATTTGAAATGGTCGGATATGCTCATGTTGAGAACAAAAAAGTATTGATAGTTATCAGAACAATTTGAATTTCGTGTAATAGTGAAAGAACCTGATAAGCAGAGGATCCAAATCCAAATAGGAAGTTGCTTGGGAATGGAGATGGATTTTCCTTCTCTTTCATGTTTATTGCATTAGAAGATACCATGAGACTTGTGAAGAATATCTCAATCACAAATAAAGCATGAAACAACAGTACAACTTCCATGTTGCTGAGTTAGAAACAAGAAAGAAATGGGGAGAGAGAGAGAGAGAGAGAGAGAGTTGAGAGCGTATAAATAGAGAAGAACATTTGATGTCCACAATGAGATATCGTTCACAAAAGAAAACCAATTGTATTTTGGCTTGTGTCCTATCCTCCTTTTGTTACCACCAATATGAAGACAAGCAAAGAAAAACAGAGCCATCGCATACGAACAAAAATGATTGACGTGGTTTGGCTTAAAATTCAACGGTAAAAATTAAAAGAGAAAATCACTGCGAAATAAGAAAATATAAAAAGCCCGCACCATCTCTAACTCTCTCACATTCTATGGAAAAGTTGCATAACAAATTACGTCGAAATTAGGTAATAGAATTAATTCAGAAGTGAGCAAATGCAAGGAATTTAAATGGCTACTTGTTCATTAATTGATAATTGGGATAAATTTGAGACACCATTTTTAACACTTTATTGCAGTCACTATTACAAGCACAGTCACTTTCCAACCTATCCCTGGAACCTAAACAGCAAAGATGCAATTATGAAACACTGAATATGCGAGGTCACAGTCTCAGGGATTGCTCCAGTGGTAAGGACGAGTATCAAGATTGGGGAGAGTATTCCTTCACGTCTATGGTTCAATTCCTCGTTGGATGAGTACCCTGATTTAAGTGGAGGGACGTGACGGTGTGTCGCTGCGCTAGTTTTTTGCAAAGATTTGAGTTGCACAGTTGAATTCAAAGGGCATGACTGTAGAGTTGTTCCTCCTATACAAAAAAATTAAATAAAAAATATGTGGGGTTATGGCTCATGTGCAATCTTTCTAGTAATCAGGGGATATAGGTTTGGCACTTTAATGAAGACAAATTATAGTGACAAAGTTTGTAAATTTCTAAAAGGTAAGAATTGACAGCAAAAAGATGAAGAGAGGGTAGAGTGAGATGTGTATGAGAAAGTGACAAGAAAAGTATGGTGGAATTGACAAAACCATGAACGATTCATATTGAAAGCAGGAAGACATGAAACAGGGGAGAGATTTATGATATGATGTGTATGAGAAAGTGACAACACTATGGGGACATTGAAGGATTTCAGATTGGAAGCAGGAACAGATGAAAGCTGGAACCCCAAGGGGTTGTCCGAGTGGTAGAGCAGGCGAGCTGTAAACCCAGACGTTCAGCGGTCGAAACTCGGCAACTACAACTTTGGGGCCACTGGAGGGAACCCTGAAAAGGGAGATCTACCCGGTCGTTTACTTCCAGGGCCTCGAGGATTAGTCGGCAGTTGGAGGGGGGACCCCCCTGGCATACCTGCCTTGGCCCCAGTGCCGCCGGATACCTCGGTTAGCAAAAAAAAACAGATGAAAGCTGGTGTGTTCGTTTTGAGTGTTTTCGAAATAATTTTTAGAAACAAAATTCTGAGACATTGTCTGGTATAAATGTCTCAGAAACTTGTCTGGGAAAAAAGTGTTTCAGAGACACTTTTTATGGAGAGATAAAGTTGTCTGGAAAAAAAATAAAAATATTTGAGAAACTTGTTTGGAAAAAAATCTCTCAAATCTCTTAAAACGAACATAGCTGCACTCAACTACAGATAATAAAGCCTTTTGGCTCAACTGCAGTGAATAAATCTACATCGACTGTATATTTCTTTGATTCTGATTGCAACACTACCAACAACCAAACCTATCATTGAATAAGAAAACAGGCAAATTTCTAATTATTTCGTTGAGTCTGCTTTAAGGGTCGCTTAAGGGTCGCTTGTCATGTTGGATGGCTATTTTGAAAATCCACTCATCGAAGGCCTAAACTGTGAGCCCCCCAAAATTTACTTAGAATTAGAGGCGTCATAAAAATATTAAGTCTAATATGAGTAAGCAACGAACCCCAAGGAGTTAGTCTAGTGGTTAAGACAAAAAAACTTCGGAATTTGATTTCTCGTAAGGTCCAATGTTCGAAATTTTTCAGTGCTATCAATCTTTATACGGCCAATCCACAAAAGGCTTTGTCTTGACTTTAATTGAGTTTCTGAATAGACAAGGAGACTGATTCCGAAGAAATTAGTCAATGTGCGCGTAAACTGATCCAGACATTTTGAGTTATCAAAAAATTGTATAAGTAAGCCCATGAGAAAAAGGCCCATTTTCCCGGATTAGCCCAAAATAGTTTTAGTAGAGCCTAATATAAGTGTAATAAATTAAAGTTTTGTCCCCTACTTTGCTGAAGTTTAATATTATGAATTGTTGGGACATTTGGCAAAATTGAGACATAAAAATGGAGTTTTACTGAAGTTTTGTTCCCTTCTTCTTCGGTCTTCGATTATATTCTTTGGATTGAGAAATTTAGAGGGGAGGTGAGGGATTTAAAGGTAATTTTCGTGTTTAGATTGTATTTTAAAAAGAAAATTGAGAGATATAGAGAGAAATAAAAGGAGAAGGGTACAACATTTTTAAGCACACGATTTTATCTCCAAAAATAGAAGAAAATTGGAGGAAAGTGGAGTGATGTTGCGCTCATATTTATAGTTTTATTTTAATTTTTTAAAAATAAATATTAACAAATTACTTGTTACTTACACAAACTCGAGCACCAAAAATAAACGGTTAAAAATGTAAAATATATTATAAAATTTATTTTTATTCCTTAACCAAACATGAAAAAACCTTTACAAATACACATGTTTGAAAAGTACAAAAAAGACAAACATTTAAAAATATAAAAGAACAAAAATATGGACCAAACTTTAAAAAAAAAATCAAAAAAGAAAAACAAATTTCGAAAAAATATACCTGTTTTAAATTATTTTCGCCTTCAATAATTTATTTAAAATCTTTATTTATAACTTTTAACTTTTTAATTGTTGTCATCAACAACAACTAATAATTTATAAAAATTTAACGCAGTACTAGCCGATAAAAACAAAACCATAAATCTTACCAAAAAGAGAAAATTCCATATGCAAGTCAGTATCAACGTGGTAAAAGTGTCTTTTTGTTCTCAGGTGGTCACTTTTTGGATTTTTTATTCAAGGTATTTTGACGATATTCGCACTCTCAGTTTTGGGATTAAAAATCGACAAAATTACCCTTTCTTAATTAGAAAGGTTATTTAGGTAGCTTACCTAGTTAAATTTACTAAAGACAATTCAATTCCAATGGAATCTCGGGGATTTTCCTTGGTAGCGCTTGCTTTCCTTTGTTTGGTAATTTTTCTTTGTGATTCCTTTTTTTACTTAGCTTCTCAAAAAAAGGCCAAGAGGACTTCGCTAGTTGCAGTTTAAAAAGAAGAAGTAGGGGCTGCGGGAAAATATATATAACATTTTTTAGTGCTCCAGTAGTCACCAATCAACATTTGCTTATTTAAGTTCGGAATTAGTGGATGTTGCCAAAGAGAAAGGCAAGGCCATACGCAAAAAGGATAGGGACCATAGAATGGCAGAGACAGAGAGCTCTGACACATTTTCGTTAATCCATAAACAAGATCTATATATAAACACATAGATCCATCCATCTCTATCGGAAAAGAATTAAGAGGAAAAGAAAGAATCGGAATTGATCAATCTATTTCTCGAAACAAACGAAAAAAAACTCTTTCTACCCTCGTGCCAAATTCACCAAATTTTGGCAAGACTATGACTGGCTTCTCACTTTCAAAACAGACCTCACTTGACCAAGAATTTGGACCGGGAATTGAGATTGGTATTCGCATCTATGAGGACAAGCAAGGGAAGATAATGAAATTCTCACCTAAGGCCATCTTCTTAATCCCTTGTCTTCATATACTCTTCCTTAGAACATATCGGCATTCTTAAAGCGAGATACTTAACGTGTTAGCTACAGTACTGCACGGGTGGATGTGTGCAGTGCCTAGTATCCATCATTTACGGCTAGGACTAATGGAAAATATGGAAAATAGGCCGTGAAATGGTTTGGTACAGTTGTGGCTGTAGATCTCTCATCTCTACATTTTCAGCTTCAATGACTTCAAATCACTGATTGGAGAAGGTTGATGTTTTGGTAGCTCTGGAAAGGATCTCAATGGCATAAAGAGCAGCAGATTCAGCATTGCGAAGCTCCCGGAGGACATGAATAAACTTAGAAACTACTACTAATTCCTTCAATTTCGCCTCTGTTTCAATAGGAAAACCTTTTTGGGGATGAGATCGATCAGATTGGGAGCATAAACTCCCAATTTACAATGAGTTTGTAGCTCAACATAATTCCCTCACAATATGGTGAGATTTGCACATTGTGGAATTCGAAACCACCAAACACAAAATGCAACAGACCAGAAGTGGAGTTCGAACCATGATTTTATCGATTTTTTCAAAATTTAAACCATGATTTAGAATGAATGAGTGAATGGAAAGCCATACTGAAATTATGTCTGATCTCAATACGACTTTCCATTCAGTCTCGAGCATATATTATAGTATCAAAAAGCCTGCAGGACAAAGTAAACGAATCCAGAACTGATGATAATAGCACCATTTATTTTGGCTCAACCATGCGACTATACGAAAGCGTTTCGCAAAAAAAAAAAAAAAAAAACTAAAAATCATCTTCTAAACCAAAGAGGAAAATTGTGAATTGAGGATTCCGGCACCATTATCTACCTAACTACCCATGTCGACCACATTGTCATGAACATTATAACAATGATCTGACATAATTATTTTGAAATCTTCCTGACCCATGTACACCAGGTGGCTCCTCTATGAGGCCAACCTCATTTTTGTATCTTCAATTAAATCTGCTTATTATGGATGCATTTGTCACTGCTTTGCCTGTCAATGATGAAACGTAGAATGTTGTCGTTAGTCAAAGTCACAAGCCAGAATTTCGCAGCAGTAATTGTACTATAAAATGAATTGCCTAATTTCAGAGAAAAACAAGAACTTTACTAGAGAGTCACAAATAGGTCGTGCTTCTAAGGTGTTATCGTCTTTAGTTCATAATAGACATCGAAGCTGCTTCATCGGGGAACACTATCATCCTAGCAAATTATGCTCTAGAGTTCATCCATTTCAAAACTTTGAATTACCAATAGCGATCCCTAAATGTAGTTCACAAAAATCATATACGTAATAAAACTGCTACATCAGCATCAAAACAACAAAACCTTATAAATGACAAAACCTTATGAAAGTTCAAAGGCGGTGTCGCAAAAAATATCTCAAAAAAGTGCCTAGTCATTCACAGAGGTCTTGTGCATCTTCGTGTACAATTATGGTTATAAACAAGTTAGAGAAATTACAAGACAATCAACAGAAGGAGAAAAGGAAAAACATCCAAAGACGAGCCAAGGGTTCCATGCCATCTGAGATTTGATCATTAGAGTTGTCCTCATAAAACGAGCAAGTATGCAAACATAGCCATTTATGAGTAGCCGGAGACAAAATCTTCATCCACTTAGGGATTTTTTCAATCCAAAATTACGTATAGAAGTTGTGCTACTTTACACTAGAGAAAAGTTTGTCTCGGAAGGGACAAAACAATAAATCACAGAGGAGAAAATATAAGAAAAATAAGAAGAATTTAAATTTTTATGCGAATTTTGGAAATAAGGCTCAAAATCATATATCAAAAGACAAAATTTAACAGCTCAATGAGGTCAATTGACCCAATTTGTATCTACATACATGGCTCCACCCCTCCGTTCTATAAGCCGTCAAAGCCATTTATAGAGGGAAAAAAGTTTACCTGCGAATAGAGGAAGGTTCCAAGGACTGCAATGGCAGCTCCAAGCGCATTGATAGGTTGGACGGGAGTGTGGAAGATGATGATGGAGGAGACTATGACAGATATCCTCTTCATTGTGTTTCCTATACTAAACGTCAAGGGAGAGATCTGATCCAATGACATGTACGAAACTTGGTTGTACAAGTGATAGAACACACTCTGGGCCACCACCCACCTATACAAATTGCAGCCACAAATTACTTTCTCATCGGCTTGAAATTGAAGGAGAATAAGGGTTCAAATACAAATGATATAAAAAATGCTGCCAATTTACCAAATATCCACAATATAAATAAAAACATCACAGGCTATTTCAACAACCAGACGAAACCAGAAAAAACATATTTAGGAAATCGCAGCATTCATTCAAACTAAATGGTGACAGTTTCACTCAAGTAAAAAACAGCATGCCTAATACACAATTAGAAAAAGTCAACAACTTTTGTCAAACTATATCTCTAGTCAAACAGATCCCCTAGAATTAAAAAGCTAAATTAGCGATGACTTAAGTAAGTTTAGAGATGATGAACCTCAATTTAGCCCATGAATCCCCAACAAGGACTTCATTTTTTTTTTCTTTTATTAGAGGGAGATGTCAAGAAAAGGATAGAGGAGCATGTTCTTAGTTTCAATTTCAAGATAATATGCCCCTTGCTCATCATCTAGGCGACATTAAGTCCTTAGAAGTCCAATTCCCTCAACACATTCAACTAAGGATCCAACATCTAAATTGCAAAATAAACTCATGACTAAAACAGGCAAACGAAAGTCCAAATTTACACGAGATATAAATTGGACCATAATTTAACTAACCCCCAAAAAATAAAAGAACACATGCTCCTCAAAAGTAAATTTACCTTCACCACAAAATTAATCCTGCAAGAGAGAAGGCAAAAAATTGGAAACTACTGGTGAATATTTGGGAAAGTGCATTACGAATACGTAAGAAATATTAGTTTTCTCCAATATCCCACCCCATGATCCTAAAGACAGCATTAAGTAATAAGGAGCATATGATTAAATTTCCAAGTAGTAAAATTACTGCAATCCCAACTTTAATAGCATGTGTCATGATAAAAGAGTGAAACAATAGTCATACCAAATATATATTTCTTGCACACACTTAGTACAAGAAGGATGAGTCATAGAAATCACATGGACTCTAGGCCCTCTTGAGTTTAACCAAATTAATAACGATGCTACCTTTAGTCATGTTGATTGAGTTGCAGGTTTTACCAAAGCAGAGTATCTAAAAGAAATAAACCAGTAAGGCAATAATAATGACAGTAAAGCTCTTGTTCGTGACTCTCATTAGAATGATTTAAGTATGACTCAATAACGATCGGTAAGTAAATAAAAATATTTGTCTAGTTACTTGACTAAAATGCGATGGTGACAAAAAGGTCACTTGCCGTTGATCTTGAGTTACCAATAGCAGGAATGTTTTAGCTAAACCGATAGAAGCAGAGTTGTCACCAATCAAACATTCCAGTAACTAATGGGGAAAAATAACGCTGTAGGTTAACGTTTATCTATATTTATAGCCATATATATTAACACACATTGTCATTGTCAGGTACATACATTAGTGATAAAAAAAATTTTGGGAGATTCAGCAGATTTGCAAGTTATTGAGCTTACCATACGAAATTCGGTCCAATCTGAGAGAGAGAAGTTTGCCAGCCAGCAGCCCACATTTGAGGGCCCTCAACAGCAATTGCAAAAGGTGTAAGGATCAATAGAGACAAGATAGACAAACAAGCATAGTAGTTCATCCCGCTAACAGCCATCCCCTTCATTCCCCTTTTCGAGAATATGTTACGAAAAACAAATGCCAAATTTGATATCATAGCCCCCATAAACCCTACAACATAAACCAACAAAATTAGAACGTAAAATCGCAATGTGAAAATCACACCACAAACACACACAGCTCACAAATCAAATTATATGAAGTGAAAACAGAAATGTGGGTATTTGAGGATTCATACACCCAAATAAACCAACACAATTCACACCCTCATACAAAATATCTCATTACAATATTCCGACATGCCACTCATGTTTGATAAACCAAATTATGTGAAGTATGTACAATTAGGCGTATTGCAGGACTAAAAGAGCCAAATTAAAAACAATTCTTCTTACCTATCATGTTGAAATTGAGCTCTGTAAGTGCAGAAAGCGCACAGCCACCAATGATTGGCAAAAGTGACAAGTAAACAGATGCTGGGAAAGACTCCCCGAGTAAAAACCTAGACACCAACACACTGAAAGCCGGCTCGCCACTCTTGATGATATGTGTGAATGAAACAGCAACCTTTGACATACTCACAGTTGCAGCTACATGCCCGATTGTATGTGCCACCGCAACCTACGTGGAAAAACACAATTCAGCAACAACTTTTTGGGCTCATTTCATAAGTAACAAAAGTTCACAAAAATATAGGAGCTCTATAAAAACATCAACAAAAGAGAAGCTACCACAAACTTAGGCTATGTTTGGGAGGTCTAAAAAATGAGTTTAAACTTTTCCCAATTCAGGGTCAAAATTGGCCTTTTTTCTTCTGTTTCTTCTGGGTTCATCTCGATCACATGAAAAATAAAAAGTTGTAAACCAAATTTGAAAAAAATCCATCACAAACACAGAATGTCCTTTTTCTTTTGTTTTGAATAGTCCATTTTTTTGCCGGGAGTAAAATTTGGGGGAAAATTCATAGAAGACAAAAAAGATGTAAAAAAAAGTACTTATCAAACATAGCCTTGGGCTTAATCACATCACATTGTACATCTAATTATCTATTTGTACATGACATATCTCGCAATTCATGTTCTAAATACAATTTGTAAAAACGGGTTGGACTATGTGTTTAAATTAGTAAATTGCATGAGTTGCGTCGTACAATGCATTGCTCAATTTGTAATTTTTGCTTCTATTTACTCTATTAAAAAAATTGAAAAAATAGATTCAAACCGATCAGCTCTCTTAAACCTAACCCTAAAATACCCTACTTTTCATACCGGAAGCAGTGTCTTCCAAAACTCCATATCAGTCTTCGGAGCCTCAGCAATCCTCGTACCCCATGAAACCAGCATGATCAACGACCCCACCGCAAGCGAAAGCGTCGAGGTCAGCCAAGGGTAAGGAAACGCATTCAGAACTTTCTTGTTGTAGATGTTGAAGACCACATTTAAACTCCACCAAATTGCAAAATACACACCGATTTTTAGCTTCTGGGCAGCCTCTGATTTCTCTGGTAAATTGATGCTGATGGATTGAGATCGGTCGGCAGCTTCGTATGCTTTGCATATAATGGAAGGTTTTTGCTTTTGGGTTCTCAATTTGGGACCAAACCCTTCAATGGATGATATAAACAGAGGTTTATGGGTAAAGACATTGTGCGTTAGGGCTTGTTTAGGTTTCAAATTTGTGGGTAGTGATTGGATTTGAGCGTTTAAGAGCGAATAATTTCTGGGTACCAGACTGGAGTATGTGAAAGAATTGGTTGATTGCTTTACCGAGCAAATCATTGTGCTACTTCTTGTAATAGTGTGGATCCAATGGGTTTGAGGAAAATTGATTAATGAACTAGATTATGGGTAGAAAAGAGTTTAAAAGAGAAAGAGAGAGGAAACCTCAGAATCATGCAACGAACCAAAAACGTTTTCAGAAACTACGAAACAGGGCAGTTGAGAAAAAGAGGAGATTGGCTTCGAAATCTCCGAATGTGCAGTCGGCTGTGTATTTGTTTGACGGATTAGCCGATAAAAAGAGGTGTATCAGAAGATTAAAGGATCTTCAGCAGCAGTGCTACAAGAATTCAAGAGAGATGGAGGGTGATATATATATATACACATAAGATGTATAGAAGCGCCGCAGGTAAGTAGAAAACAAAGAAAAGTATGATTGTGAGACAGAATTTTTTACACAAGCACATGCCCTAATATTTTGAAGAAGAATATGTCACACTTTCGTTAAAAGAAAAATAAAATAAATCAAATAGAAGAAGATGAACATAATAAAAGAAAAACATAAGCCCTACATTGGATCATATTAATAGAAATAAAATAATTAGCCAGCCTATTGACTAGAACTTTGAATCATATTAGTAGGACATCTGTTAAGATGCCAAATTTTTGTTCTAGTTTTAGGGCATGCCTGAGGTGTCAATTTTTTTTTTTGAAATCTTGATTTTGAATTATAATTTACAAATTTTAAGACTATAATTAAAATCTGCAAAAATATTTGAGAGTAGACTTTGAATCATATTAGTAGGTTTCATTAACTAATATGATAAATTAGATGTAGTTTACATGTATAATTGGATTTGTGAGTAGACTTTTTCTGAAAAGATAAGTGCATATAAATTTTACCGAAAAACATTTAAAAGTATGATGAGAATTAAAAAAGCTATATGGAGCTGATTTTTGAACTCTACATTATTTTTTTATTTTGGATAAAATATATTCTAACAGAATAAATTCTCAAATCACTGGCTCTTATTGTTTCCTATATTTAAAAAACGGACAATGCATAATGGTAAAATATGGCCCCCAAACATGCCCTTATTGTTTCCTATATTTTTGTTTCAGTTGAAGCCTTTTTCGTGTACGGGTGGGTGGAATTTGGTAATTTTGATCATGATCCGTTGTAGTCCGTCGCATTTTGATCAAATTGCATTTGAATTGGATGAGAGTTGGCATTTATAAGGCTTAAAGTTCGTCAAAAAACTCCAACTTCAGATTTAGCTAAAATGATAAAATTAAATGTTTTATCACTGTTTCAAGTACTATGTATTGCGAAATTTTTATTTGGACATATGAAAAATACTTTTAGAACATACATTTGATCTCTTTAAAATTGTTACGGAATGAATAAAGAAATTAATTCTAGGGTCATTCAGCGAACAGTCTATAATAAACAACTTATTCAACAAACATTTCATCTAAAATTAAATTGCGAGCGGAAATTCTTTTGACATATAAGTTCTAAAAAATATGTAATGACCCGTAAAATTTTAAACGATTTAAATAGTTCGAGCATTTTATTTCACTTACTCTGCGTATACATTTTTATTTCGTGCGCATACATATATATGTGTGTGCGCGCGCGCGTGTGTGTATTTATTCTATTTATGTATTATGTGTGTATATATATATATATTCTCTTTTTAAATCTTATTAGAATATTATATATATATATTTTTTAACTTTTATTATATTTTATACATATATATTTTATGCATATATATACACACACACATACATACATACATACCTCTCTCTCTCTCTCGTTTCTCTCTCCTCCCTTCCCCCTCACCCCCTTTCCCGCCAGCCCTTTCCCGCCTTTCTTATTCCTTCCTCATCAACTCGCCTTCTTATCACCGCCTCCTGTCACCACCCTACCCTGCTACCAGCCTCCTTAGTCCTCTACATTACCATCATCAATGGCTACTTTCTCCCTCACTATTGGATTTTCTCGGGCCATCCTCACTCTCCATCCAACTCCTCCCTTAGCCTATAAATGGGACCCTCCTCCCTCTCAATTTAGACACCAAGCCTTTGAGAACTGTAGAATAGAAGAAGAGAAGGAGAGAGAAGGAAAACGAAGAAAATTGAAGAAATTTGACCGGACCAAGCCAGGGTCCAAAATCCGTCTGAAACTCTACAAATCTTCAAACCAATTGTAAACTCCTTATTCTTGAATAATTTTGAGTGTTTTGGTAGAAAAAGAGATTTAATGGTGTGTCGCCGGAGACGAAATAACCATTTATAGAGTTGCCAAAAAATTTCCAGAGCCGTATCTCTATCCACATTTCTTTATAACTGGTCAGGTGAACACTAATAGGTTTCTATCCGGATTTTCGGATGAATTTCTATTTGAGACAGATTTTCTATCCGAATTTCAGAACGACCGTATGAATACTGCGAAGTTCAAAATGATTTGAAATTTGGTAAGATCATAGTCATAGATTAGGATGTTATCTTGCATCTCCAATTTGAGCCAATTCAATCGGATCTCTAGAATTCTAAAAATTTACATTTTAGTAAATAGTGTTCGATTTTGACGAATTCTGTAAACGTTCAATTTTCACCAACTTATAGGCACCTTCAAACCTTACATCCTGTACCAAAAATATTCCTAAGATCTCGAAGTACATTACTGTAAAACTTTATAACATTTGGAGTGAAATTGATGCCTTTATTTCATGTGTTTCTAAATTGAAAGTTTATGACAGTTTTAAACTACACTAGTAACCCAATGTTAGACTAATTCGTATATAACCTTAAGTTACATTTAAATTGCATAATAAATCCTAATACGTTGATTTATCCAATCACCCATAGGTTATAGAAATTTTACTTGAACCTCTAGACTTCTTATAAATTATATGTTTACCTAACTCGTATTAATTACTATTTTACCCTCTTATTATTTAATATCTTTAACTAGCCCCTATATTTCACTTAATACATTTTCTCCCTTTTTTATAAAATTAAATACTTGAAAACATTGAAATACTTTCCTAACTAAATAGAGACGATCAATTGACCATAAAATATTTTTGAAACTACATAATGACCGACTCTTAAATTTCCATTATATAAACAAACCCTAGATTCTATAAATCACAAAAGGATTTAGACTACATTAGGATTCACTCATTAAACGTCCATAACAAGATTGAAATTTCAATTATGTTATGTTTTATTTTATATTATTTTAAATTATCATTTATGTATGCCATAATTATTTTCTTTGAATATGATTGAATTAAACATGATGGTCATTTTAATTTATGAGATTATATTTTGAACATTTGATGTGGATAAACGTTGATACTCAATATCCGAACGTAAACACACTGATAATTATACGATTAGTGGTTGTAGATATATTCTCCATGGAAATATTATGTGTGTCTTATAGCCGTGATGCGACATAAGCCGAACTTTGACTTTAACCAAATTGTGTTATAGACCCAAACTTTTGTATCACTCAAGCGCTGTAATTTAGCTGTGTCATGTGTTCAGGCAAATTACGCTTGAACCGAAATTATATCTAGTCTTATTGTGCCCTTTAATCTAACGGTCTTCTAGCATGACCTTTAAACTTATATTGTCCGGGACAGTTGCGAAAGGATATAATGCTATGAAAAATATATTGATTGGGAACATGACGATCGGGAGTAGGACAGTTGGGGCGCAGGGAGGTTGGAAAGTATCGGTAGGGCGGACGGTTGGGATCGTTGTCGTTCGGGAGCACCATACTCGATACATTGATTTAGAAATGTGGACTTGAAATATATGACGAGGTCATTGATATTAGAAAAACCTATTTAAAATAAATGACGAGGTTATTCTTGAAATAACTGATGAAATTATATGACGTGGTCATACTTTAGTATATTTTATTTGTGTCGAGGGCTCATGGAATTTTTGGAACTGATATTCACTGTGATAATTAATTTGATAATTTTAATTACACTATTTGATTTAAAATATGTACTTACTATTTTTGCACTTATCTTATCACATGATTAGACCATGAATTATTTTATACTCTGTATATTGCACATCATCACGTTATTATGCTAAAACATTCAAAAGAAAAATTTAAGGGTAGGGTAACTTATTGAATGTAAAAACTCATGATGCAACTTTCTCATATCCTTGGTGTTTCATAACAAGGTATCGATGACAACGGAGCTGGATCGGATGACACAGCGTACGATGACGCTTACCCTGCATAAGACACGGTGGAATCGTAGATCACTTCGACTAGATTGTAGGCTGCTTCGACTTTACTTTTAAAGTTTTTGTAATGTAAACAGTTTGTTTTGAAAATGTATATTGACTATCTGCTGTACGAAACTCATATTTTAATAAAACATTGGTATTTCTCTTCTGAAATGACAAAACTTTCTGTTTTTATGAAATAAAAAATATTTGAATTATCCTATTTTCCTTTTAAAATTAACGTATTCGAAAATCGAAACATTACAAAATACTCTTCTAGTAAACAACGTTATCTATTCGTTAAATATAAAAGCAATAATTTTATTAGATAAAGTTTCTTATTTGTGTTTACCGGTTAATATTATCTGTCGTTTTTAACAAATTCATAACAGATAACTTTATTTACTAATTTTGAATAATAATTTTATTAGATAAACCTATCTATTAGTGTTTATCAGTCAACATTTCTGTCGATTTTAACAGATACATTAACATATAACGTTATCTCGAAATAATAATGTTATCAGATAAAATTATATATTTTATATTTTTTAATTTGACTAATAGATATATCAAACAAACATATAATGTTATCTTGCTCGCCCATTAAGAAAATAATTTTTTTTAAGTTTTTAAATAATAGTTTTATTAGATAAAGTTATTTGTTAATATCTTTCAGTTAACATCATCTGTTACTTTTAACAAATATCTTAACAAATAACTTTATCTGTTAGTTTTGAAATAATAATTTTATTAGATAAAAATATTTGTTAGTGTTTATCAGTCAATATTTTTGTTACTTTTAACAGATATGTTAACAAATAACGTTATTTATTAGTTTTTGAAGGAATAATATTAACAGATAAAATCATTTCTTCGCGTTTATACCAATTGACCATGGTTAAAACAAAATAGGGGCAAATCCATCTATAAAAATGACCTAAGACGTTAAAACTTCTTAAATAATGGACAATGATTGATAAATTAAATTAAAATATACTTAATAGGCCAAATTAGCACATATTTGTCATTTTAACTAATTTTCCGTTAATTCTAATTAGTTTTCATGTAATATTAGTTGAAAAAATTTCAAGATAATTTATTTTCTTTTTTAATTTTATATTATCTTTGATGGATTATTTATTAAGAATAAAGTTGTTCCTGTTTGTGGAAGTTGATTCAAATGAATAGTTGATTTATTTCTGTAATAGTTGTCTCCCTTCATTTTGTCACTATCCCAAAAAATCAGCATACTTCTATAAATATATGCATTTTTACTCTATTTTATCCTGAAAGACAAATGTCTATTTAAATTGTAATTAAAACCGTAACGATAGTAAAATCTGTTTTACGAAGATATTGTCTAACACGATACTGTATCAATTTTTATGCAATTTTCAGTTCTATCTTATGATGATTTTATTAATTTTTATTGAATAAGTTTACTAACATATCAAGTTGCACATCAAAGTGTACATCACGTCTACGTGACATATCATTGTAAAACAAAATGTAAAAACAGATCCCATAAATTTTGATATGTGTTCAAATTAATGAATGACATATAAGCATAATGTACAACGTAATGTGTTAATAGCATTGCTCATTTTTATTTCGTCAATTTGTATTATAATTTTTCTAATTGTTGGTTTTAAAAGTATATTTCAAATTCTAGGTAAAGAACTGTCAGGATTTTAAGCAACATGGGGAAACACACCCTTCCTAGCTTAAACAAAAGGTCAATCTGTAAAGTGAGTGGAAACAAAAGTGCAATAATTAGCTAAAACTATTAGCAAATAATTAAAGAGAGGTGTAAATGGGGTAGATATCACTGTTGAAAAAATGGTTTCATAATTAAGGGGTGTGAATTAGATTGAACAATTTTCTCTTTTCCTCTCTTATTTTGACTATAGGCCACAATCTCAAAGCACATAAAATATTAAATTTTACTGTATTTAAAAGAAATAGTATTAGTGCAACAATCATGTTTTTTTTTTTTATTATAAATTTCAAGATTCTATTTTGTCTATAATTTAACGATTTTAGTCTCATACTTTCAATATCAAAATGACAATAAAAAGTTTAGATATTACTCAGACATTGAAAATTTAAAAGAATGAAGGACAAAATGTTTTTGCAAACTGTAGTACTTCCAAATTCTATACTCTATAATGGCCCCTTATATGTTTTTATCGGAATATTATCAGTATGATTCGAATCATTATGTTTATGAAATTTACTTACTAAAAATTAAGTTAATTAAAAATTTGTAGTCACATGCTTAAGATACAATTTATTTTTTGGTAATAAGTGTTGTCTCACTAAAGTGTGTTACTTGTCAAAATGATATTATTTTGACGCGTAAAAATTATCCATAAACCGTCCAAATAATTTTAAATAATTTTTTGTGCGTAATTTTTTTTTTTTTTTTTTTAAACATAACATACCTTACTGCGTGCAATACAGAGTAGATACACTTGATCTGTCGAGGCCTGAGGATGAGTCCATAATTTTAAGTGCTTGAAACAGCACACCATCTCGGAAATTGACACGGAATGGGAAGTGTAATAAACTAACCAAACTATGTCACTTCTGAAACTTTTATCGATATCTGAGACATTAAGATTGTATTTTAACTAGATGATTTTTTGTTTTTTAATTTTTTTTATTCGTTTAGATGATAGGTTGAAAATTATAAAAATATAAAAGAAACTGAAAATAATTCAGACTCTAAAAATAGTGAAAATTTATTTTTTTATAATTTTTTATCTTTAATAAATTTTTTAACACTTTCAATTATAATTTTTTATTTTCTAAATTTTTTTCATTAAGATGAATAATTAATTCAAAAAAGGATAATTTAAATCAGCGTCCCATTAACCCATATCCACTTTTTAAACTTATGTTTTCATTATATTTTTACATATTTTGACATTTTTGCCATTATTTTTACTCTCTTATCTTTTTTTAAAGTCAGAACATATATTTCTAATTTGGTAGGTTTAAAATCGTCGCACTAAATTAAGTTTCAAATATGCAATCGAATATGGTAATTATTTTTCACTAAGTATTAAGAATATTGACCGGAATCTTAAACCGCCGAAATATTTATCATATCTTTTGGAATATTTATCACCGGAATAGATCTTTGCTAATAGTTCACTGGAATAGCTAAATCACTAGAATCTTTGCTAATGGTTCACGAATATAGTATTTTTTGATGCTACATATTTCTCTTGAAGATTAAGATTAAATCACAAGAATTTTAGTGGTTCACTAGAATATTTATTAGATCTTCAGATTTTTTGGCACGAAATCTCGTAAAATCTTAGTGATTCACTGGAATATTGATACTATTTTCGGATTTCTTGCATGAGATCACATAAAATTCTATTCTTATATTACTTATTATGTATCACATAGACCCGTCACTTTTATATTTTTTTATCGCTAGAAATTGAGTGTTGCGAGTTAGGACGAAGATTTCATCGTCAAACCTAAAGATTTTTTTCGAAGATTGTTCGGATTACACGGTAAGTGAAGAATATTTTATTGTCGTTTTTATTTTTGTAGTACCTGTTTTGAGTCTGTGAATTTTCACAAAAGAACCAAAAAAAAATTAGAATTCACGAAATTTACCATAATCTGAAAATTTATCATAATTTGCAAATAGTCATTCTCTACTCTAATATGATAAATTTATCATAATCTGACAACCGCGTGAAATTTACTATGAAAAATAAAATTTAGTTGTATCATGGTAAATTTAGTTGAGTCATATTCATAGTAAATTTAGCTCTACTCATTGGGAATATGTTAAATTTACCATGAATGTAATCAGCGTACATATTCCCAATAAATAGGAGGAACGAAACTGAAATAAAATGCACTAAGTGCATCTTTTTTTAGAGATTTACTAGTGAAGTTGGTCAATTTAAAAAATGAGTATTCTTAAAAAAATAGGACTAAAATATAATGTTTAAAAGTGCATAGGATAAAAAATTAACAAATACTTATAAATGAGACTAAAAAATAAGTACTCTATTTAAAAAATTTAAGACAAATTTGAAAAAACAAGAAAAAGGTTTGAAAAAATACAGAAACGGGACTGAAGTTTAGAACTTTGACCAAGAAGATCACGTGGTAATTAGGTGTCGCTAGAGGTTGAGAGCCGAGAGAGAGAGAGCGCACATTGAGGGGCCCAATAGGATCATTCCATGCCCATGTGCTGCACTGGATTCCACATGTGACGGCTGCTGCAACTATATGTCAGACATACGTACGGACGGCCAAAGACGGATTGAGAGCGAATTTTATGATTCCCGTTTTTATTTCAAAATCTAAAATTTATTTCAATTCACGTCTGGTTTCTTGAACGGGAAAGAAACTCCACCTCTATTCTTGATCCGAGCGGAGATCGGGAATTTTTCTCGTGCTCTGTCTTATTTTTTTAAATAAAAACAAAATTAATTCATCTTATAGAAAAGTAAAAAAATAAATTTTTTATATTTTAAAAATCTATCCTTACATGAATAATAAAAAAATTATTAATTCTAATATCCTAACATAAAATTATAAATATTTATATCGAAATAGGTTAAAAAATAAAATAACATCTATTTAATAATTATTTTAAAATAGAGCGCGGAACAAGGAGAATGTGCTAAGACCTGTTTTTGATCCATTTTCTAATTTATTTCAAATTTTTTCTTCCCAATTTAACTCAATTTAAAAAATCTTTAAAATTTCAATTCAAACGAGACAAAAAATGAAACAGATTAGATCGAACCAGAAGAAATTGTCATTCCTTCTCTTGCACCTTTCTCTTTCTCTATATGCTTGCTTTACGATGGAAGTTATTTTTGAAGTGATACCATTATTATTTCCTGTTAACGTTCGTGTTTTGATATTTCGTTATTATTAAGTGAATTTCTTGTCTTTTACTCAAAATTAAAAAAAACAGAAGAAAGAAATAAACTACTTATTTGACGATGACTATCGGAAGAAGAGAAATGGACAGCTATACAAATTTAAAATTCCTCATAAAACATCTGTTCTCACAAGCTTAGTTCCACGTACAGATGGCGTGCATGCAAAAGTAATGTCCTTGGGATCTTGAAACCCATTTTCAGCGTGATGTCATAACGATAAATTATTTGTGTAGACAAAATGATGTTATTTATTTATTTTGATAATAATAATTCACGTAATAAGTTAAAATAATATAGTCTATTTGAACTCTGGTAATTATTAAATTTATTGTCTGATTTTTTTATATTTATTTGAATTTTTTAATATTTTTATTTTGCACTAATTTTTTAATATTTATTAGTTCGTTTCAACGAAAGAAATCTAAAAAGTATAAAATTATTTTCAAAAATTTAAAAAAGTTTAGAAAAGATGAAAATAAATCAAAATAGGGTCCATTTCTACTTATTTTTTGCTTTAGTGATTTTTTTTAGCTTTTGGGTATAATTTTGTACTTTTTCAATTTTTTTCGTCGAGACGAACTAATAAACATAAAAAAAATAGGTCAAAAATAACAAATACAAAATAAATAAATAAAGACAAAAAAAGAAAAGAAAAATATCATAGGCCAAATTGGGCCATAATAGTATTTCTGCAGGAAAAGCGATAAAACTATGCATTACACGTGTACCATAAGAAATTGCACTATGACTTCCCCAAATCCTTTTGAGAAGGCCGACCTTGCGTTTTAACTTTAAGGTAAATGACATTGAGAAATTTTTGACAACAAATGCATGATCGGTTTCTAAAATTACTTAACTTTTTTTACCTTTTAAATTATTTTACAGTTATTTGTCTTACCATTAATTCAATCAAATGTCGTTAGGTAATAAGTTATTCAAACTTCAATTTGATATTTTTTAGACAAAACGAACTGTAACATAATTTCTATCACGTCTGAAATAATAGTCTACGTCGAATTTTTAAAATTTTTCCAAAATTAAAATTCTGACACATCTCAAAACTCTGTCCGGATTTCAACTTTAGAAAAATCTAAAAAATTCAACTCAGGGTATTTCGACGTGATAAAAATTATGTTATAATTTATTTTCTATCAAATAAAACTCGAACTTCAAGTTTTAATAGCTTAACTAACGACGTTAAATTAATTTTAGCGATAAAAAATTGTATAATAATTTAAAAAATAAAAAAAATTAGAATAACTTTTAAAACCTAAAAAGGGCTAGTATATTTATTAAAAACCTCGTAGGATATCAGTGTAATTCACCCTAACTTGGTCATGTTAGGTGGGAGATATGGTATATATGTGGGTAGTTGGTCACTTGGATCTCCTTGTGGGTTGGTCACTCCAAACCTAATTTCAAAAATATGCATGTGTTGAGTAGGCAGATCATGGGTCCTCCAATAGGATCCCCTTGTACATGTTCTATTTTTTCTTCTCTAGTTTAAGTTAGGATTACGAGATCCATAGTCCAATAATATGTTCTAAGAGTTCTGATTTGTTAAAAGTATATTTCCTGGGAAGCTCCAGCATCGAGAAATGGGTCAAATCGTCGAAGAGGAAGCCATGGTTGAGCTTTTAGAGGGTGAGCATTCGAATTCTCATCTGAGATGAACGGTTAAAATTAAACTACAGAGAAACTGAATTCCTGAATAAATTAGAATTTCTAACAACTCCAATCAAAATATCAATTGCGTATATCTTCTCATCCAAAATTTGACATGTGAAAATTACGGTGTTGATTTTCTTTTTCTTTGGTTACTTTGGTGAGTAGAACCAACATTTATGCCCAAAACTTGATAAACTAAATAATAATAATTAAGAAGATTAAAACAGAAAACATATTGAAGCAATAAATCTAGCATATATGTCAAGAGTGTGCATTCGATGTCAAATTTTATCAAGTCAAATTACCACATAAATCTTTATAAAAAAAACTTTAATATTCTTACAATTTAAAACCAAGGCCGGTGATGTTAAAACTTTTCAGTGCTCTTGTTTCGATGTTTTTTTTGTTTCGCTATTTAATAAAGTAAGAATTTTGAATTTCTTAAGATTTCAATGTTAGGTTGGTTTTGGGCTTCAACCAAAAGGAAATGGGTCAAGGAAGGATTGTAAATGGGCTAGACTAGATGGGTCTAAGTCCAATTTAATAAATTCAAAATATGACTAAAAGGGCCCACACAATTATCATGCATAAATTGAATTTCGAACTAAAAATGATTAAATGATAACTAATGACAATAGAAGTAAATTAATATTTTTTCCTTTTATAAAGAATTTTAAATTTTTAGGTCTTTACAATTTGGACTTCGGATTTCCAATTATTCTGGAGTTTTGTGGGGAAAAAAAAATCCAGTTTGGTTTTTGTCTTGATCGATTAACAGTATTTGAACTTTTAGGAAAAATGGTTTATGTTCGGAAGGATTATTTCATGCATATCAGTTTTCCTTGGGTTATTCTTATTGTTACAAAACAGAACTTATGCTGTATTGGCATTATGACAAGCAAAAATATACGAACATAGATGTGTCTGGACACATTCGGACACAGATCTATTTGGAATCGTTGGATGCACATGGGGTCCACAAAATATTAAGGGTTTTATGTGTATCTAATGATTTTGGAATCATCTGCGTCCGGATGTGTCCAGAAAATTTGTGTTTGTATTATTACTCTTATAACAATGAATTGGACATAATTACTTTTATAATCACTTATAGTGATGTTAGTTGTCTTGTTATACGCAACTTGCATAAGTGATTGAGCGCATGGTTATGCCCTTATGAAAAGTTGATTAGAGGGTTAAAGATCAAATACTTTCATAAGTAGGGGAGGTCATTGTATTTTTTAAAATCTCAAAGGAAGTCCTTGTATTTGTTGATAATCTCAAGAGAGGTCAGTGCATTTTACCCTTGAAATAATGAATGCCTAGACAATTTCATTATATTCCCTGTGTATTTTTTAGTATAATTAAGCATGTAAAATTTAATTATTTTTGAAGATTTTTTTTGTTTTTGGAAAAGTTGGTCTAATAATAATAATGGGTGGTAGAAAAGTATTCTTTTTACTCACCTAAAGAATTTTAAGATCCATATTGGGCAACTCCAAAGGCTGCCATCTAGTTGAGTTGGGCTCGGACCCAACAAGGGATTTTATAATCAGGCTTAGGTTTTAACAGTTCAGGCTACAGTTCAGTTGGGCTGGCGCCTATGGGAAATGGGTTATCCACAGTTGGGCTTTTGAAACCCTAATCTTAACACAAATTCCTCTCCCCATCACCAAAAATCTATTATATGTGAGGGTGTTTATAAATTTAGGGGTTTGTTTGCTAGCGATTAAACAAGGGTTCATTTTTTATGAGTAAGTCTACATACACACCCTCTTGTTTACACCCTCTCACATCCTACCTATATTTCACATGGGCTCTACCCACTTAACCTTTAAAAAAAATTCAAAATTCAAAATTCAAAATTCAAAATTCAAAATTCAAGAATCAAAATCTCATACATATAGGTTGAGTGTAAAAGGGTGTAAGCAAAGAGGTTTGTATGTAGATTTATTTATATTTTATTACTTTGGGTATGAATATCCGCTAGGGGTGTAATTGGTTGGGTTTGGAGGAAAAACTCGGACCGAATTGAAAATTTCAATTTAGGATTTTTCAAACCGAAATCAAATCAAATTATTTCGATTTGGTTTGGCGTGAGTTATTCGGTTTTGGTTCTATTCGGTCTGGTTGTATCAAGCCATATGTTAAAAAAAATGATTTTTTATTAAAAAATAATTATTTGAGCTATTAACGAGTTAAATCCAACGTAAAAAAGTACATATTACAAAAAAACTAAGAGGGTACAGATTTAAAAAAAAATAAAGAATACCAAAAATACATGTGACAAAACAAATACAATTTATAACAAAAAAGTTGATTTTTTTTAATTCCAGTCCGATTAAGTCCAATCAGGTGTTTAGAATTGGAAAACCAAAACCAGACCGAAATTTACTACAAAAATTCGATCCAAACGAGTTTAAAAATCAAACTGAACTGGACCGATCGAGCTCAAAAACCAAACCAAATCGCTGGTTCGGTTTGGTTTGGTTTGGTTTGTCGATTTGGACTTGCACCCATACTATCCACGTTGTCATATTCGAGATTTATTTACTTTTTTGGACCCCAAATATGATATTCGAATACTATTTTATTCGTCTGAAAAGAGATAAAATTATCTCACCCCTCCTTATATCAATATCTTATTCTCCTTCTATATCTCATTCTATTTATACAAATTTTATAATTAATTAGAGAATCCCATCCACCTATCATATTCTTCTTTCTAAAAAAATACTCAAACAATTTTTTTATAATTATTCAGTAATAAATCTCATTTTTATTATATGTCCCTCTTACTTTATCTACCATATTCTTTTAAAATTTTGACCACTAACAAACGAACCATAAGGGAAAATAGGTTTTGATTAATCAGTCAAACTGCGAGAGTTTGAGTTTGAGTTCGACTCATTAATAATTTATTTAAAATTAAACTGGTATACAAGTAAATCAAGCTTAAGTATATTTTTTAACTGGTAAAATGTACTATTTTTGCTTGATATTTAAAAAAAAAATCAAACTATTCAATATTGGCTCAAATTAAAATTCATTTAAAATTTTCTCATCTAATATAGAAAATAAATTTGAACATAGTTTAAAGAAAAGTTATAAAAATCGTACCAGCGAGCGTACCGATTTTGTTACTGGTACGGTACGTACTGGTATCGGTTTGTACCGGTGTACTGTTTCGGATTTATCGCTAAAATTAATATACATATTTTAAATAATATATTTTAACAAAAAATATACTAAACATAAAAATAAAGCATCACAATCTAAAAATAAATCACCAAACATAAAAAAAAGATAATTTTAGCCTCAAACTATGCCTAATTATCCAAAAAAATATTAATTAATTTTAAAATTTTTTTAATACAGATCGGTACGGTACGGTACCGGCCGGTATTGTCCGGAACATGCCGGAACAGCCTGGACCGATAGCCGGAACGGTAATCCGGTGGTCTGCTACCGTTACGAAGGTGGTACGGGACGGGATTCACAACTTTGATTTAAAGCTCGTTTAATTTTTTAAACTAAACTTCAATAACTTATTCGCTAACGTAAGTTGTTCCTGAAGCCATTAGATTGAAGACACGTTTACCTGGATGTCTCACATCCCATCACCCACCAACCTTGTCCTTTCATGGGCAGGTTAATGTGTGGGGTGGATGGCTGGTCTAAAAAAATAGTACTCAACGACGAAGATCGCAACTAATGGTGGTTGTTTAACTGTAATTTGTTCGCTCATCTTGAGACCAAGGTACAACACTTATCTTTCATTGTTTTAGGTACAAGTGGTATTTCTTTGCATTCGGCAAGTAATTAAACAGACAAAAGGGACTGAATTAATTTCAAACGGTGGATTCATCTCCAAATGGACCATGTGTGGTGAGATAGCTGAATCAACTTAAAGCTAACTTGATGTTCCCTTAAAACATGGTGAAAATACAACACACAGATCTGAGTAAATTTTCAGTTGATTCATGAAAAAATTTCCCATCCTCATATTAATAAATACTACAAACTAGGCCAAGTTCAACTTGGTTGGATTGTGTAAACTTGGGACTTGAACACCCTGTTGTGCATCTAAAATGAAACTTATACTAAGTTCTAAAATTTCATCCGAGCTGTCCACATTGTAGAGCTCGACAAATAGAACATTACTACAAAAATGCACTAAAGAATGAAATTCATTTTAAAGTAAAATGACACATCATATTTCCCGTTTACCTTCTAAAAAAATAATATATTTTTAGGAGCATAATAATAACTATATTTTTACATTTTCTCTCACAAAGATTCCATTATATTTTTAGGAACTTTTTATGATTTTTGAGGTCTGTAGGGATAAGAACTGAAAGGGTCTCTGTTTAATCTTAATTTATCTGTATATTTATGATTTGCATCTTTTTTTAATTTATAATATTTTGTATAAAAAAATATATTTTTTAATTTTTAATTCGTAACTATTATACCTAAATTTTCATTAAGAAAATTTTGAGAACTTTATGTTAGGGATAGCAATGGGGAGAATCTTAAATAAAATTGAATATTTTGACATCTTTTATGTATCATTTTTAGGGGTATAAAAAATGGCCAATCTATTTTGGCTAAAAAAATTGACTAAAATTTTTAATTTTCAATCGGTTCACGTACTAAATCGGTCGATAATAGTTTAATTTTGTTAAAAACAAACAGAATATTTAGATTATTAATTTTTTTAATTTTTTAAAATTTAGTTCATATTTTTTTACTTTTCTGAAATTACTCATCTGGACAGGATGAACCAATAATTTTTACAAAATTGAGGGCAAAATAAAAAAATTATAAAATATATTCAAATGTCTTTTTATTGAGAAAAATAAAATTTCAACAAGTTTTAGAGTTTATGTTTCAAAGAATGGGTATTGTGTGTGAGAAGAGAGAGGGAGAGAGAGAGAGAGGAGAGAGAAAAAGAGACAGGTGAGAAGACAAGTGAGAAGAGAGAAGAAGTGGGGCCCAGTACCACATGCAAACGGGAATTGAGAGGGGAAGGGTGAGCGCCACATAAGCAATCGGTACTGATCTGTACAATCAGGTCTGTACCTATAGCATTTTCCTATTTTTTACATTTTCTCTCACAAAGATTCCATTATCTCCAAATTTAAACCTGAATAGGTACAAATTTTATTTTAAAAACTGTGCCAATCATTTTTAATAACTAAATGTATCGTTTTTGAAACGTGCGTGTACTGTAGGCATAACGGTACACGTACCAAAAAATAATTATCCTGCTGCATCCATGGTAAAAGAGGTACCAATAAGTAATAAACATTCACTGGCCGGGTTCCAAGATTAAATTCGTGGACCCACTGAGTCTTCTGACAGTTTTAAATGGGTTTCTCCCACGGATTTAGAAGAATTGTAGAACAGTTTTTTATAATGCATGTGTAATTTAGATAAAATAAAATAAATTTTATCCGTTTTGTCTTTAAAATTATGTCGTTTTGATTTTATATATTTTGATAATAATTCGTGTAATAAGTTAAAACGATGTACTTTTAAGGATAAAACGGACGAAATTACATTATTTTGCTTGTACTACACGCAAAAATTACACAACAGCCTTCCCGAATCCATCTACCACAAACTTTTCCCTAACTTCGTTGTTACAAATGTCCATGTCTTTGAGAGTCTTGCTTATCGACCTGCATATACTTTTGTTATCTTAATTTTTTCATTATACTATGCATCGCGGACAGAATCAAGATTCGATATTTGGGGAGATGGAGATTTTTTTTTTTTTTTTTGAGTAGCCGATATATAATTTTTTATAATTTTCTAAATTTATATCTAAGTCTTAAATTTTTAATTTTTTTTTAAAAAGCTCTAAGTCTTTAGTCTCTATGTAATTCCGCTCCTGCATAGGCTCCAATTAATTTTTCTACCCATCTTTTGCTTGGTACATACAATTCAATCTCATGCCATGTAAAGACCCGTTTTCTCGTTGTACAATATTGTCCTCCTTTTGCCGCCCAAACCCCATGGACTTCCGAATATGTCATCTATCATTGGATTGCTTCAGGACAAATACGCTTAATTGTGAAGTTTCATTTGATGTTGGCATCATTACGGCTTTAAAATGTCTTGTACAAAAGATAGGTTCATGGTCAATTATAAATACCACCAAATTTACATTCACCAAGCAATGTGGGATATTTGACTACCAATCCAGACGTCTACTGAAACTCTCTCTCAAAGGCCGACCTCAAAGTTAACACCACAGTTTAACTGGGGTGTCATATGCCATGTGAAATCTTGCTGTTCATTGTTTACTTCAAGTCCATTTTAGATTCTTTTACTAACCCACCTTAATGATTAGAACTTACTTTTCTTTGGCGCTTGTCCAGAACATTAGTAATATCAAAAATCACATTAGTTGGATGTTTAATATAATATCAAAGTACATTTATCTTGAAATAAATAGGATAAATGAGTTTTGATATCATATCAAACTATATCTGTTCAATGTCTATTTTATCCATGTGTTCTCGACAAACTCTAAAAGGTAAATGTCCCCGTTGTTGAGGTGAGTCCATTAAAGCATCCAGGTGTATGAAGTTCTTAATACTTATTGGTATAAAGTTCTTATTAGGTTTGGTACATAATCCAGGATGATTGGAGTTGCAGGTAACATAGATTGAAATCTAAGATCTTTGTTTCCCTTCCAAAGAGGATGAAACCCATTTAAAGCTGTAATACAGAATTTATGAACCCTAACCAACCTTGCTCACCGGAAAATCTAACTAAACCTAACCACTTTAATTTCTTTCATGAATTCAATAAAAGCTCAACGTGCCAATACAACCACCATCTTCAACCATTTAACTCTCTCTCTCTCTCTCTCTCTCTTTTTGTACGTGTGTGTCTGTGTGTGCGCTTTCAAATATTTACTCAGAAGGAGAAGAGGAATAAAAGTAGGGAAAGATGGAGGACGAAGAAGAAGAAGAAGAAGCAGAAGAAGAAACAGCAGAAAAATAAAAGTTGCAGCAGGTACGAAAGTTTGGTGTCTGCAAAATGAAGAAAATTTACTGGTGCAGTACTATTCTTTTTAATTTCTTCTGACAAAATACTTACTGAAAACAGTGTGTTCAAACTTATTAGAAATCAGTAGCTGCCGCGACAAACCTTGGTATACGTATTTACTGCTTTGTTGCTAAAACACATATACATGATATATAATAATCATCCACCATGATTTTGCCGGTCTATGATTTTGCAATTATCACCCTTAGTTTTCTGTTGCAAAGACAATTCTGTTTAGTACTTGCCGTTTGATCATTAATTATCTGGTTTCCTGAAAACTTGTTTGGTTCATGAATTTGAAACCTCATTTTTTAGAGGAGTGCTATAATTCAAGGATTGGAACCAAGAAACTTTCTCCGAATTTAAAATCAAATGTTATGATTTACTAGATTTATGGGAGCACCAAGTGAAATTATGACTTTTGATTTTGAATTCTGAAAATATTTCTTGATTCTAATTCTGGGACTCTAGACTTTTTCTATTTTTTAACAGCATTATTCGAAGAGGATTTATACACAAGGCCACTTAAATTACGATGATCCTTATTCACATCTGTTCTACAAAACCACAAGATCTATATATGGATCCTTTTTAAGCATATGCTATTCTTTTCCTTTTTCCATTTTTTAACAGCATTATTCAAAGAGGATTTAAACAAAAGGCCACTTAAATTACGATGATCTTTATTCACACTTGTTCTACAAAACCACAAGATCTATATATGGATCCTTTTTAAGAATATGCTATTCTTTTCTTCCTAAATAGAAATAGACCCTTATGCAGGTAGAGAACAATATGATTTGTGATTGAATTCAAGCCCTTCCCATTGCTTAATATATGTCCATTATAGCGGTAAGATTCACTTCTCCCCCTTCCAGTCCACAATCTTTCCCCATTTAAAACTTGCATGTGTTAGGTATATAGCTAGCGTTCCATTTAAGTTTATTTTCATTAACAAGCTTCAACAACCTGCAATTTCCATTTTTTTAAATCTGGGTTAGTGAAATCAATCAGTTCTAGGAAGGATCTTAGATTCTTCTTCCAGACAGATTAGTATTTTTAGCAAACGGCAAATGATTGTGATAACTTGGAACTAAATTTTTTGCCTCTTGTAGATGCTTGCAGATATGATAACTGAAATAACTTTCCAGTACTCTGGTGTTTGGACACTTTCATGCTATGTTCATGGGGGAATGGGAACCTCTCCTGCATATGACACTTACAGCTTCCCCTATCTTAAGGCCCTCATCAAATGTTACTTACTGATTTACTGCATATGTATTGGGGGCCATCAACGTTACTGCACATTTATTGGCCCAACCCACCCAACCAGTATTAACTTAGCTTAGCTCTAGGAGTAAATATATGAATAAATATATGAACCCCAATGGTGATCTTCTATAGAAGAACCCAACGGATTGGTCTGGTGGTCAAGGATGAGATTTAGAGGTATGTATCCTCTTAGATTTCAGATTCGAAACCTCTCAGGTGCTATTAATTTTTATGGGGCAGTCTATATAGACCAAAGCCTTGGTTTTAAATAGGGCTCCCACAAGTGGACGGTAGAATTGGTCTCCTAAGAATTAGTCGACAATAGAATGAGATAATCTCAAAACCGACCGGTTACCTCGGGTATAAAAAAAATTGGAATAACAGAAGATTGTGTTCCTCTTTGCAAGGGTTTTGCAAGAGTTTGACCTTGCGGGTCAGATTTGGTAAATTTTTGAACTGTAGGAATTAAAAACCAGATCTGGCCATTAGATTTTGAGGGGATGACACCATGAGTGGGACCAATCAGTGAATATTACACCGGAAAAAACTTACTTCTCCAAACAAATATTTTACTTGCGTTAAGAAAACAGAGTAGGCACGACACAGAATTTTAAGGATTTTTAAAATAAAATTCGTGTCAATATTAAATTTTTACGAAGTTTTCTTGTTTTTTTCGAATGCTCATTTGTTATGTGAATTTTGTCTCTCGCTGCTTAGACATAAAAAGTTTGGCGTGCTTACACAAGTGAACACACTTAGAGTGTCTAAATAACTTGATTCTTAAGTGGCCATGTTATTGTGCGAAGCATCCAGGACTTGCACACCTGCACTCACTCCACGCATGCTTGCGTAAGCATGACAGTGGGCTAGGTGACTTCAATGTGCCCCTTTGATGGAACATTTTAACTCCCGATTTCTCAGAATATTAATTAATTTTTTTATTAAATTATTAAACTATTTATTTCATAAATTATGAAAATACCCTTGTTTATTAAATTGACAGAAATAAAGTTAAATCAAAGTTTAACTGCAAAAATAAAAATTACACAAATACCCCTCAAGCTTTACATTTTATTCAAAATAAAGTAGAGCAATGGGTAAGATAGCCAAATGCCACCATTGTCCTCCTTAGCTTGTCCCAGTTCTTCTAGTTCTAGTGGATTCTCGAATTACTCCGCAACATTTGGTATAAAACACCAGACCTAGAAAAGTTACACCAAATGAGTTGTGATACCCAGTAAGGAAAAGTTACCGAAAAACCAACCCACAGATTATAGAGATACGGCAAGTCATATAATATCATGAAAAACGTAAAGTGCGCAAGTAAATCACATATGTTCATTATGCTCTCGTTCATTTAAACTTTTAAGAATACTCTTTTCCTCTAGTATTCCTTCTTATCTGGCTGTCTAGTATAGAATACTCGGTTGATATTGACAAGTCCTTACTGAGGCAAGGCAAAGACATTTTATTATCTACCCGAGTCAATACTTACTTTACTCTAACTAAACCCGATCGATAACGTAGCTTCACTGAGTCAGGTACCAACGATCCTTAGCTGCTTTCCTTTTATCGGCTCATGAAGGTCGCTTAAGACAAAGCCGTCACTCCCTCGGGGCCCGAAACTGTCAATGCAGACGCACCCCAAAATCACTTTCAACCAAATACACTCATCTCCTAGTTGGGGTCCTTAACAAACAGGACAACTCCCGGTGGGACTCAAATCCATATGGAATATAAACTTGGCTCGACGACCAGAAATACATGATGGCCAACAAATTTGGCACGACGGTCACCAATATCCATTTATTCCATTAAACGATTTTACTTGTTCTCTACATGTTCCACTAATTATAATGATAGCCTAACACCCTCTACTGCCGTGTTACGGTGACATTCGAACTAGTGTTCCTAATCGTGGAATATTCTAAGTTTTCAAGTAAACACCAAGTCATATGCTTTTAATCTAATGCTATTAATCTAACATTTCATCTATACATGCATTAATCCATCAGCATGATGGTCATACTAAATCACAATTGGCACGACGACCCAATATTACTCAATCATTGGCTCGACGGCTATAACTCATCTATTATTAGCACGACAGCCTAATCACGTTTATATCAACATACAGAATTATGTGGTACTTACGAACCGTCTATCAAACTATAATCATAAATATTTACATCATCAAACACTTTACGGTCAAGCATGGTCAAATGTTCACAGGAAGCCCCACGGGGACCTGTGCTGAGTGTTCATGCAAGACAATAGTGAAGATGGACTGAAATTACTGCCCGAAAAGCCCGAACAACATTTTGTAAATTTTTTATTTTTCAGTAGATCGCTCAAGCGGCCTAGAGTCTGCTCGAGCGGTTTGTCTAAAACTGGGTTCTGGTTTTTTATTTTGGAAAATATTCAGAATCTGTCAGAAATATAACAGGCCGCTCCATAGCTCGCTCGAGTAAATTGTCTTTTCCAGAAGCTCTGATTTTCTGATTCTCTTCAAACTGTGCTCAAACAAACCCTAAACTGTGATTTTTTTGGGTGTAAAATTAAAATTAAACCTATGTACAGCAATCTTACACATCATGGATAAAAAATCCTCAATCAATTAGGTAAAACAATAACTAAACAAAGATCGGTTTCATGCTTTCAACTATGAACAGAAAATCGTAAACCCAAATATGCTTTTAGAACCAAAATCAACAATCTATATAACCTACTGTAATCTGTAATCTTAAGGTTGGTAATGAAATTTCCTACCTTAAGTCCTGTAGATTAAGCAAAGAAATGACCACGAACTGATTGAATGGTGAATCAACAGCCTTTTTCCTCAAGAACAAGGGATGAACACCAAGAACACTCAACTTCTCTCTCTAAACTTTCTCTGATTACCTCAATGTTTCGTGTAACAATATAATATTCTCTTAACGTCGTTTATATTATGATAATCAACATTATTCGGCAATCAAACCCATCAAAATCCCAAAAAATCCCTGATTCGAAAATGCCCTCCTGTCATAAATGCCATAAACACAACAATTGCTAAGAACTGAAATTTGAACAGGTCGTCGTTCGATCGATCTACCAAAAACAAAGGTCGCTCAAGTGGCCTACAACTCTCTCGAGCGGTCTTCCAATTTCAAATTTGGATAAAAAGGAATAAAATCTAATTCTATTAATAGAAAAGTCATTTTATTAATTAAAATTAATTAAAAACTAAGGGTCATTACAACATTTATCAAGTTGATGCTTTTTTTAGTTGTGACAAGTGACAGTGGCGTGAGACACGTGTGCCAATTAGTTAAGTATGGTTAGTAGTTGATCCGAAATTACATGAACATGTGGACAACATCAAATCCGAATGCGTATGTCAAATGAGTGCACAGTGACCTATAAATATTAGAGCATCACACATTACTTCAAACCATTTAAGAAATTTCAGATTGCTACTTCTAATATAGATTCATATAATTGAGTTGTTAATACTGAGTTTCTCTTATTCTCCATAAACAGAGTTAGCGGTTTGTGGTCCTCTTTTTGTAATACAGTGGATATTTTATTGTTTGTGCATACGTAGATAGAGAAAACCCAGAGTTCCGGCTTCATTGTATCATGAAAACAAATTTGGCGTAACCCGGTACATATCATTTGGCGAAGGAAAAAAATTTCTTTTAAAAAGACGACATAACTAGTAACGCATCTTGAAGTGTTTTTCTATTATCTATTTTTACAAGCCAAAAAAACTGCCAAATTTTCAATTTCAGAAGCATAGATTCTCCAATACCCAATGCCATAAAATACTTTATTTAAAACGTATCATACCACTAACTGGTTTTAGGAGAGATGGTGGACTCGATCTGGCGCTCCATTGGAACAGGTTGTGATTGTCTTTGAACAAATAATAGTTGAATAATTTTCTAGATCACTTTTCCTTGTTTCAGCTTAAAATGAGCACACCCATCAAACCAGTTTGTATATCCTATCACTATATAGCCAACCAGTTTTCAAAGAACAGGTTTCAAACACTTGAAAAACATGCCTATTTATTAGATAGACTTGAAACACATTACAAGATAGCTTTAGAGTCAATTTATGCATATTCTCATCACCTAGACCATAGAAAAGTGTCAGCAAGACATTTTGCTTTTAGTCAAATTTTCATGTAAATGCATAAATTATTAATTGCTTATCGAGTTATCTTTGATTGATGTGTCTTGCGCGTGTCCTCCATGTTTCGTGTCTGTTACGGGAGACCAAACGAATAGGCAACAGAAATTACATAAGATTTAATAAAAGCTACTACAAATGGTAAAAGAAACCAGCATTGTTCGTTAGTGAGACTAAACTAACACAAACAATTCGACAACTGAAGCCTCTACCAAAACACATACATATTCTGGAAAAAAAAAAAACAAAGAAGAAAAGGTGAATGGGAGTTCTAAGTTATCCGAGAAGGTCATTTGTTTACATGTTAATCACTAACATCAAAAGTCAATTCCCGAACCTATTACCATTGCAGGGTGGTGAAATGCTTCACCTTCGTGACAAACACCACGAGGCAAGGATCATTAAGGTGCGTTCTTGACTTATTCTTTTTGTTTTGCAACAGACAGCAAACTCCTCCTTTGTGTTCTGGCTCTTCTTCCCTTGATTTTCACTGCAGCATAGGGAAAGAAAGAGGATGAATTAGGAGTTAGCACCTTTGATTCTCAAACTTTTTACCATCATAAACTGCTACTCTTTCTTTGATTCCCCAAATATATGATGCGTTGATAAGTAATGACACATATACGCTAATTGATACGGGCACATGGAAAAAGACAAATACTTTCAGCCTTTTGAAAAAAACAAAACCACTAAACAAGTATGCAAGAATCAAGCATTCATGACATTTGGACTGTGTCTTCTCTTTTGAATTGCATTTTGACATCCTAACATGCCCTTATCGACTTTTCTGATAGACGATACATGTCAAATGTGTCTGTGTCCCAGATGTGTGGTACAGGCATACATAGAGCCCGTAGATGTGTCGGTGCTTCTTATCCCTGATTAGCTAAAACCCACAAGTCCTTATCCAAATGGGAGCAATGATAACAAAAAAGTTTAAACTAGACAGGTTTGAAGAGTGACTTACCTTCATAAGACATTTTCGTCAAACATTCTCACCACCTACAGCACTTTTAATCCGTTCGACTGTGCATTTTATAAGACTGTTAACCGTTGCCACTGATCCAAGAGAGAGCTTTGCTGTTGGAACTGAGTCTACTAAGATCTGAAACGCAACAGTGAGTAGTGATCCACCAGATCCGACTTCAGGAACTACTCCATGATCTGTTGGCCCGTCAGGAAGTATAGCGAAACCAGATGGCAGGAGGGCAACGTAATCCGGGTCTCCACCACTTAAGACCACATTCATGGCAACAATATCGACAGGAGCATAAATAACATACGAGCCCGTGGAGTCTGTGCAACTCTCTTGTAGAATCAGCATGTTGCTCTGGCTTGAGTTGGCACTCTATGATATATCATTCAAAGGTTATCTGTTAGTTCAATTGAAGCTGCTGTTTCTAGGATCTGATTATGAGCTGGTTATATATGGAAAGAACACGTAGATGACTTACATTCACACGCAGTAGGGATACTGAGTTGCCAGGATCGTGACCATTAGCAATGTGTGCCATTTCTTGAACTAGGCCACCATTTGAGAGGATATCCCACTGTATTGAAACATTACCAGATTGATATTTGAGGCTAAAAAATAGTAGACTATGATCCATATAAGCAAGCCCATTAATTTAACATTGGTCCTGTTTGTTGCAGTTATTGGGATTGCAGAACATCTTTTAGTAAAACTTGTTTGGTCTTCTGAAATTGTTTTGAAAAAGATCCATTTTTAAGTTGACAGCAAAAAAGATTTTTCATAATCTCAAAGGCCATATCTTTTTGTTCAAAATTTGGTTCTGAAAAACTCAACCAAACAGACATCAAAACAACAAGTGGTTTCATTTCATACCTCACTTCTCGAGTTCTCATCCCGAAGAAAATCAAAAACTCTGTGTGGTAGGACAGGGAGCCAAAACGAGGTCGCAGCGCTTAGCACGATGCCAGGAGGTCTACCAGGGTCATCCATACTCTTTCTGGTCATGACCCTCACATCGTCGGCTCCACTTCCAGATAAAGTTGTCCACGCGTGTGCCGTAGAAGCTCCAACACCAGTGCAAAAGCTCATAGCCATTCTCTCAGCGAGCTTCAACATACTCTTTCTCCCCTCTGGACTTGTTATCACTGTAAAGGTAATTGACAATACTCATGTCAAAAGAGCCGAGGGATAGCCTCAGGTAGACAGTTCTTTCTTTCAACGCTAAAAGAAATGATATCTTTTTATTACCTCCAATGTCTCCTGCTGGTATGGTATTAGCCATTGCACTAGCAAGACGTTCACACTGTCGGTCCAACGTTGCCACCCACCGTTTTGCCCCGAATGCTAGACCTGAGTTGACTAGCGGCCTGTATATGCTGTGAACTGCTCTATCGTCGACTTCGACATGTTCCACCCATATGACCTAGGAAATTTGTGAAACCGGATTTTTAGTTAGTTACGTGAGCTTGTGTCATATGGATGTCCAAAAACATAAAAAGAGTTGTTATTACCTTTGAGTAACCATTTGGTACTTCTTGAATTAGGCAACCGGATGGCCGTCTTCTGGACCGGGAGATTGCACTTGGCCTCAGATTGTCCAAAGAAACATCAACTACTGCCCAGGTTCCATCAGCATGCTGTTTGCAGTACCTTACAAAGTAGTTTTCTCTTGTTGGAACAAGTGGGGATGGGACTTGGAATTCAGCTGTCATCTGTACGTAATTAATGATATGTGATCATGTATCTATCAAAGCTAATTGAATTGAAAATGATTAGGGTTTGTTTTTTTGAATTTTTAAGGTTGTTTTAAGGAACGTTTTTTGAGTAAGATTTAAAGGGTTTTGTATCATATATATATGCATACCACTTGTAGAGCTCCATTGTAGTTCCCTGCCACTCCTGTTGAAAGGACTTCCAAGGTCACTGCTCTTGAAACAATGCCCGAAAATACATTTGCCCATTGATTCTGTCCAATCATATTATGAAGTTAAAAAGCTAGTTTTAAAATCAATTGAAAGACATGAAAGTAAAATTAATAATTATACTTCTGCATCATTTGACCATTAGAATGCAAAAATTGCAAATAATGTCCCAATTGAAATTTATATTTGCAGAAATGTACCTCAACCATAAATCATACAAAATACTTGACTAGAAGAGATAGTAGGAAAACAATAATAAAAGTAGATATTGATATTGTAACGAATCTTGAGCTGATAGATTCTTATCACATCATGCGATTAGAAGTACAATGAGACAGAAAAATAAGCAATTTTTTGTGTAGATAGAATTTGGCCCTTTATGCGAATAGCTAGTCCTTAGTATTCAAGAAATGATATAAAAAATTTCCTGAAAAACAAAAAAGAAATTGCGAATCTTACCACATCCATAAGAATCTCGACGAGGTTAATATGGTTCATGATAACCACCGCAGATTCACGAGAAGCCTCAGATTTTAGGCCCAATGGTTTTGGTCCAATTCCTCGAGGGAAGGTCCGGAAGTACTCTTCGTCACTCAGAATCTCATCTGAGCTATCTGGGCTTGGGATCCACAAGGGGTCCCCAGCTTGGGCCATCCTGATGAGTTCTTCCATTGCTGCAACAGCAAGCTCAATAATCATGGGCTTGTCTGCTTCAGTTGGGCCTGAAACTGACCTGAGAAGATCACCGGCCCCATACAAGTCGGATACCAGCCCTGAAGTAAGCCCAAAATTTCCGGGCCCAATATCAATTGGACGTGGTGCTCCATGAGGGTATGAGAGCATTGGCTTTCCCACGTACTTTGCAGCAATCCCAGATATCCTATCAATCTGTTAAAAATGAAGCAATTGAGAAGAGACGAAGAACATCTACATACATGCATATATGTATATTTATGTATGTATATATACGTATCTCTCTGTATGGCATGAAAAACTAGAAATGCTTGACCAACGTCGTAGCAAGTGAGGACAATTGAGGATCTGACCCACATTATATACTTCGGAATCTAATTAAATCACACATGCATCGAACTTTTTAATACATTTTTTTTCTTACTTTCACAACAACGATTGAAATTAATGTACATAAATATGGGTATTATCGACAAATATATACATGTATATATATATATTACCTCTTCTCTAAGACGAGCATTCTCGATCCTCAAATGCTGCTCATCAAAGGACATCTCCCCAATGGCAGCAGGGCCCCCACAGTTTGGACAAGAAGCATTTCCTAGGGCTTCTTTGTATCTTATATTCTCTGCCCTTAGCTTGTCATTCTCATTTCTCAGAGCTGTGTTCTCATGCCTCTCATGCTTTGCCTGTCATCATATACACAAAAATCCCACAATTACAGTTATTCTCAACACTCAAGCTTAATTTGGTAGAGCCTAATTAGCTAAGTGTCACGGTCCAAGATTTTCACCACTTGTGCACCGTGCAACACTTAGGCAAATGACTCCCAAAATGCCCAAGTCCGTGACATAAGGCATTACCCGATACTCCAACACACACGTGTAAAGTTTACCTTCATCTGTGTTCGCTTGTTTTGGAACCAAAATTTAACTTGCAAAGGCTCTAACGTCAACCGACGGCCTAGATCTTTTCTTTGCTTATCATCTGGGTGAGGACACTCCTTGAAGAAACTGTCACAAATATTCAACAAAATGAATTAGAATCAAATACCCCGCCAAGGGTTCATCTCTTTCTCTCTAATACTTGCGTTTTCTCACTCTTATGCTCCCTTCGTTTAGGACAAGAAATTTGTTCCCGATGAAAACATATTTAATTTTTCACATAAAACAGTTTCTTGCATTTCGCTGCAACCCTAAAAATGATGGTTCTAGCGGTTATGGAAGTGATGGTGGCGGTTCGGCAATGGCGGTGATAGTGGGTAGTGGTGGCAGTTGCGGTGATCTTGGTCTTGGGAATCTGTCTTTGCAGCATGTTTATGGAAGCTGACATGTCAACTGCTCATCTTTGGTATGCTGGTAATGGAGAGTGTGAGGGAAGCTGGTCTTTGCAGCTTGTATTTTCTTGGACGTTAGGTGCTTGATTATATATGGTTAAGTTGTAGTCTTCATTGTCCTTTCATTTGCCTTGGTGTCTTTGCCTTAGTTTTGGTTTTGGTGGTCTTGAGGGAATAGCATACTGTTTGCATAGTTTTCTTTTGGTTAGCTCCAATCTTTGAGGTTCTCTTGGGTTTTCGAGCTTGATCTCTTGAGTACCAACACAGTTGAGATTCGTATAGTTTGTTGTGATACTGTTTAACTTGATTTCTTTTTGATCTTTGTAATTCTTCAAAGATTAATAAAATCTTTTCTTTCTGAGAAAAAACTAGAAAACATAGTTCCCTTCTAAAAACTGTTGTTTCCTTTTCATCAAAATTAACTCGTTTTTATTTCCCCCTGCACAACGGCCACAAAATACACAGATAGTTTCAGAACAAAAGCACTTTCATCGAACCAAACGGAGTACTAAACATGAAGAACACACTGAAACACAAAAAGGGAAGCAATGCTTACGCTTCCATTTCCTGGATTTGATGCTGGGTGTGGCGGTGGTATCGCTTCTTTTTGGGGCGTTGGTTGGGATCTAGATCTTGATCTTGATCATCATCACCAGATAAGGGGGCTTCCATGATATCAGTGCCTGATTTGCTCTCAAATTCTTCATCTCTCATCATCTCCATTTCGCTTTCCGAGGTTTTATGTATCATATCTAGCAAATGGTGACTATCAAACAAGTTTGGCTGAAACATCTCCACAAGATCCTTAGGGTTCCCAAGCTATGTTTTTTCCAATCTACCAAAAACAATTAGCCATAGAATCGTTAGTATGTTTGATAAGTTAAAAAAACCCAAGGTGACAAGCTGCAGATAGGGAAGCAGATAATGATTTTAGGTCACATATATGATGTATCTATCTTTTGTCAAGTAAAACCCAGTTTAAAAAAACATGTAGATCTGAAGACTGTATGAATATGCTCAAAGATTCTCGATCTCTAAGGGTATGTTTGGATCTCAGATTTGTGAAGGAAAAACAAAATCCAAGAGAAGTTCAGCTTTTTTTTTATGAAGAAAAACCCTTTACCTTTTCATTTTCCTTTACAATCCCTCTACAAATGTAAGACTCGTATAACACCTAAAATGCATTGGGAACACCAAAATTCTCCACAGAGACTTAGGGGTTTCTCTCTCTCTCTCTCATACACACAAAGAACTCAAGTGGTTCTATCGAAGTTGATTTTTACTTCAATATCTTGATGGCCAACTTTAGTACCTAATAGATCTCAAAAGGCATTTCTTAGTTAATTGAAGAATTGGAAAAAGAAGTCAACAATTTGTGTATAAGCAAAGAGGGTATGTCAGGTCCACTAGTTCACAGTCGATGAAATAGAAAAAAATAAAGAAAGAAGAAGAAAAATATTTCTAGGGCAAAGATTTTGAAAACCAAGGGGTTTAATAAATTCAATGAAGTTACTTACCTGACTGAGAATTAGCTTACCACAAACCCTAGAAAGTGCTCTCTCTCTCTCTCTAGCGGAGGGTTGAGTTTTTATCTATTCTCTGGTGACTGCTCTGACTAAGGTAGTGAGAGGGTACATGTAGCAAAAAACTAGAGATGACTTTGGTTTTGGGATTCCAAATAAGTCCAAATTATCTGTACGATTAATATTTTGTTGTGAAAAAAGACATTTATTCGACACAGCTAATTTGAAACCAGGTTGTCTGTTACGCCAACGAGGATCTCAGCTGTGTCCAACACCACTTGTATTCTCTCTCTCTCTCTCTCTCTCTCTCTCTCTCTGTAGAAAGTATTATAACAGAAAAGAAATGGAAATAACAAGGTAAATCACACGTGAAGACTACATTGTATTTTCTGCTTTCTATTTTCGTTATTCTTTTTAAAAAATGTGAAAAAGTTAACAAATTTTCGAAACCCATTAGTGGGAGATTCTTTGGAAAAATAAAAAAGCTGTTTTGAGCTTGAAACCTATCCATATGTAAACAACACAGTCTCTGGTTTTAGTTTTCAGAATCTGTTTTCTTTATTAGTTTTTGGAAAAGAAAACACACAGGTCTTATTTCGTTGACTCATTTTCAAACAATTCTTAAGAAAACATCAAACTTAATCTCAAAATCACTCTGCTAAAACAAAATGATATATGAAAGTATAAACCTTTTTTTATTCAAAGATTCATTTTTCAAGAAGTATAAAAAACAGTTCTTTTAAAAAATGACAAGAAGTATAAAAAACAGTTCTTTTAAAAAATGACAGCCAAACAAGGCGTGAGCAGAAGAATGGTGGTTTTGAGAAAACATTCAACATGAAAGCTAGCAAAGAAGTGAAGGATATAGATAATTATAAGTATGGAGAGACTTACTGGGGTTGGAAACTTGGAGCTGCAGCAGAAGTAAGGGAAAACCTTATTAGTTTTAGGGTTAACCAAGTGTGAGAAGGCCCGGATTCGATTTTGAAGGTATTGGGTCAACGGGAAACAACTTGTTGGAGGGTGAGGAGTGGATTTGGTTTGCCGAAAGAGCTGTTTACAGGCGGTTAGGATTGGGAACTTTCTTGTGAAAAGAATTTAAGGAGAATACTTGAGAGGTACTGGTGATGAGAGAGAAAGTAAACGGAAGTGAAAAAAAGAGGGGAGATATAATCAAGGATTCAAGGGAGAGAGATGGAGAGGGTGAGAAGGGGGAAGAGAGAAGATGGGGGGAAGGAGAACAGGTGGAGAAGATGTGGTAGCGTGGAGTTATTGCAGAGCGTATAGAGAAGGTGCAATTGCATTTATGAAGGGCTGGGCGGTGTTATTGCTCTGAGAGAGAGAGAGAGAGAGAGAGAGAGAGAGAGAGAGAGAGAGCTATCATCTGATGTATACAAATTTCCTCTATAGGTGTATGGTGAAACAACTTATATGGCTTCTTAACTGCTCAACTTTCACTCGTAATATTGTTCTTTCTTATTCCAAACAATGGTAATAAAATTATTTTCTAGTTTTTTTTTTATAGTCGTGGACCCATGGTATTCAACTGGCTTTGAATATGTCCAATCTATTGTTGACTAGTTCTCGAGATCTTAAAGTTAACGATTAAATAAACTTTTAGTGGTCCTAAAAATATGTATCTAGTGGAATTCAATCCCATGACTTTGATGGATAAGTCCCTTATTTTCTAGCTAGTATCTCTTTTATTCAATTAATAGTAACAACGTTTAGAACTAAGTTACTCGAGTATCCTTTGTGTTTGTCTAATTTAGATTTTATGTGAGATCAAAATCAAACACACTAGTAAAACTTGTAAGTTTTGAGATTAAATTTGAACAAGCTTATACTATATATAAATCAAAATCAAAATTTATAAATATAACTCGTAATTAACTCGATTAAACTTTGTTTGAGATCGGTTTAAATAATAACCAAGGAAAGTTTTGATAGTTTTGTGAAGTTCAAGAAAGTTTCAAGTCAAGTTTTAACGGGGAGAGTGATCTTTCTTTATTTTGAAACTGCGAAGTCCTGTTACAACCCGTTGTGAGCCATTTTTGGTCTATTTTAGTTATCGAAAATGTACATTTTTAGAGCACATCAAAAACATTAATGACGTCAAACATCATGTTGATTGAATAATAGTTTTGAAGACATTTTGCCCAAAATAATTTTTGGAGCCTAGAATCCTATTTGTTGACTTCTCGTTGGATCTTTAGTGTACCTTTCGATTTGTTGGAAAACACTCCAAATTATGTTAGCGCTGATCGGAGTAGAGTTTCCGAATGCTTAAGTCAACTTCTGTAGAGAGAGAAATCAACTTAAAAACCTAGAGTGAAAGAGTGCGCGTACCTGAGAGTAAGTGTGGCCTTATAGTATTTACAGAGAACCCTAACAGACTGTTGGGTATATCAGTTAGAAATGTCGCTCTGTGAAACAACCCGATTGAATCTCGAGACGTGCTAACATCCTTGCATACATCGTAAAAGCATTCTGGATTGATTGCATTGATACGTGAAACTCGTTCTTGATGATTTGCTTGTCTAGGAGCAAAATGATCATTTGTACTCGGATTGTGCCGAACTTTCTGAGATTATTCAAACGTAACCCAAAAAATATTTACGGGCCTGTATGATGCCTAAAAATTTTTCAGTGAATTATGATGGCCTCTAGATCATTTCCTGTGCCCTTTGCTCGTTCAGGAACAAAATGATCATTTTGTACACAAATTCTTTCGAGCCAATTTTGATTGTATATTTCATGACAGTTTGAACGATGAGACAACATTTAGTATCAACAACTGTCCCTTTTTGTCTGCTCTTAGGGAGTAAGAAGTAGACAAAGAATAAAAGATCCGAGATTTTGTCTCACCGTGATCGGAAAATATGTCACGCTATGCTCCAATTTGAAATTGTCTTTAAAACTTTTTTGAGCTTTTGTGGTCACATCTGTCTTGTCTTAGAGTTTGAGAGCCCTTGGCTTGATCTTCCTGTCTTCCATCTTTCAGGTCTTGTTTTGAGTGAATCATACTACCACCCCCCCTTTGCATCATTTGAGAAAACTTTGCTTTTGAAAAAATGATAGTTTTGGCTCACATTGAAAACTTGAAAACTGCTTGAGAAAAACGGATTTCAAAAGTGATCTATTCCGTGATAGGAGAAACGAGTCACTGAAATCAAGAATAACACTAACACGTCAAGACTAAAAAGCCCATATCATACCCTTGCCAAACTCTCATAACTCATCTCACGGTCAAAGTTGTTCTATAGGAACACATCATGTACTCACACACACGTCAAACAAAATGGACAAGGCATCTCACACATAAGAGGGTCAGTACTACTCCACATTCTAACTCAACCAAACACAATAGAATGCCTCACAATGAGGTGAAGCGTAAATCCTTCCTAAAGGACAAGTGAACTCCTCACTACATTAAAGTCAAGTGAACCATCTTTTGAATCGATGACATGAAAGGTAAACTGAAGGAGGAAGAACCTCAAGTGCAATATTCTCACAACAAGATACGAAACACAGTTAACACAACGATTCCTCACAAGTAAGGTCTTAGCCTAAGAGTAGACAAACGGTTCTCATACAAGAGATATAGAATGAAAACAATCTCAACACGGGTCATCTCAATGCAAGGACATACTCCTCAACTCAACTCGTTTTTCACAAAAGGATAATGATACTGACACTGAGTAATCCTATTATTAGGGCATGTCTCACTACTCAATTAAACTTTCACCTCTTACAAAATATCGCGAGCTCTCGTTTGTGTTTTCAAAACACTCATGCCATAGGTTGAAAATGTTATTCGTATCTAATTCCGGTATTATCTGATAATCTCATAAAGTCTTAAGTTTTTCCTTCAACAAAACGCCATAGATTCTTATTAGAATTCCCAAAAATAACTTTCGTTTAATTGGTTTAAACTCCGTCTATGCTTGACTCTTGTTTCGTCCTTCGTCATATGAAACAATCATAATAAAGTACGATCAAATAAGAAACCCAAGTATGAACATCTATAAGAGAAGCAAAAGGGGCTAAAGTCTAATGGGGAAGACAAAAGTAAGATTCTTGGGTCCCCCGTCCAGACATCCCTGAACACTGTTCGGGCATCTAAAAATATGATACTCTGTCCCCGAATCCCTCATAGCTGTCCTGTCCTGTTCGGTTCCCTGTCCGGACATTGAACTTTTCGTCTGAACATCTGAAAAATACCTCCTATGGCCAAAAGTTTGGGCTAGCCGCTCAGTCCCGTACGGACATGAGGTCGCGAAATGTAGAAAAATACAATTTTGGCAGATTTTTTCTCAAAGTTCAAACTACTAGCACTAACATCAAGCATGAAAATAATATCAAGACAAGTTATAAACCCATAATATGAATGAGATATCCCTACCTCAAACTTTGAATCAAGATATAGGTGAAATGAGCAAAGGCTTCAAATCCTTCATTCCCGAGCTTTTTTGCACGATCCGTCTTCAAATACCACTCAAGCATGTCCCTAGCCTCTCATATCTCTAAGGAATTAGAAAGAGATGAAGTGGTTTGATGGAGGTGGTAGAGAGAAGTGAGAGCTCAATGTAGAAAGAGAAAGAGGAAAATGGAATGAGATGGGTGTGGCCTTCCCTTTCTCTAACAATCAGTTTTTATGCCCCCAAAAGGGTCTCCAAACAAAGCTCAATGCGCTCGTATACGCATGCGTATCAAATAAAAGCCCTGAGTCCTAACCAGGGGTCCAAGCCCCGTCACTAAAAATTCTGAATTACATAAAATAATCAAACACATATTTAGAGAATAATTAATTAAATGGCAAAATTTTCCGGATCCTTACACAATTTGTGGATTCTTTCCCGATACTCAAGCTCAACGTCAATGGAGAATGGGACTTGCAAGCGTGGACGTTTCCGTCTAGGGAGAGAGAGAGAGAGGGGGAGAGAGAGAGAGACGCGTCCATTCAACTGTGTATCTAGTCTCTCTCTTTCTTCAGATTAAAAATATGGCCCAACTAAATCAGTCTTTTCTTTCTCCAAATTGTTACTAGCCATTACCGAAACATAGAATAGTCACGTGAGAAAAGATGCAAAGTAAGGCATATACTTTGGGTAAAGATGGGCTCCTAATCCAATTTAAAGGAAAACGGAACATGAGTTGGGATTGTTGGCAGGATTGATTTAGAATTAATAGATGGTTATGGAAAATGAGGGGTTAAGATGGGTTTTTCAGATGTTTGAGGAGGCCCTGTTTAGCAAATGGCCTAGGGATATTTTAGTAAAAAATAATAATCTGTTAACACTGTTAATATGTTGTTACATTTAGAAAGATCAGGGAGGGCATTGGAACAATTAAAAGATTGAGGGGGTTAAGCGAGACAGAGCAATAAATTGAGGGGATTTTATGTAAATTAACCTAGTTTTAATGCAGCGGTAGGCCTTGAGCTGTAGTAATCCTTTTTGGTTACATTTTCGGTTTAATTGAAGTCCACAAAGGGCTACGTCCTAGACAGCTACTTATTTTTTGGGGAGTTCATCCTGAAAATTAGTTGGGTATACATTTTTTTTTCTTACATTAAAACCTACAAGGAATCAAACCAAAAGTCTCATATGTAGACCGCCAAGCCAAACCCTCGGTTAAGAGACAATTATGACTTAATATACACATTCGGGTTTGGCTTGATGGTTAAAATTTATAATTAAGAATTTACTTTATGTTAGGTTTTAAGTTTGAAACATCTCAAAATACTAATGACAGTTATATATCACTTCATACGAGATTTTATTAATTCAAACTAAATGGTCACCCGTCAGTAGACGTTAAACTAAGTTCCTTAAAAATTAGTCGACTGGTGCGTAAAACCGTAAACTATTCCAAACAATTTAAGTTATCAAAAGAGAAAAATAGTACTTATGGGCTGTTAGATGCAAGTATTTTCGAGATTAAGTTAGTTTGGTTTGACGTATTTTCTCCTTTTTGTTATTTCTTGACGGTATATTTTGCTTTATATTTTTATGGGATTAAGTTCTCATTTGAGAGTCAATAAGCTCATGTATTTTGGTTTAATTATTCACATGCCGGCTAATAAGGTGTAAATGTGAATACAAGATTTTGCCCTCACTTGAAAGCATAATGCTTTAAGTCAACTTGAGGGGTATGTCCGTCTCACTACCTTCTCACCATTCTCCAAAGTCAAATAAAATAAAGCATTTAATGCGCTAATGGAATTGGGGCCCTATAGTGAGGGGCTCACTATATGGGTGTAGTGAATTCATCCGGCTGTCCGTTTCGACAACGAACGGTTCAGATTTAAATTAATATTTATTTATAAAAATAATTAATAAATACTGATTTGAATTTGAGCTGTCCGTTGTCGAAATGGATGGCCAGATGAGCTCACTACACCCATGTGGTGAGCCCCTCACTACAGGACCCCTAAGACATACCTCTTAAATAAGAGAAAATTGGTGACAAGTACAAAATGAGGGTGAATTGGCCATTAAGTTTGTGCTAATTTGTTTTTTTGAGTTAGGGTCTACTATTTTTAAAGTGTTAGGTTGCAATTCTCAATTTCTAAGGATTTTTTGGGGGTTTTGTTTATTTTAACTTTTTGGAGTACCAAAAAGTTGGCATCTTGTCAATTCTTTTGTTTTTGTGTCCTTAGTTTAAAAAAGGGAGGTTGAGAGGTAGGTCGAGTATTAGCGGGTAGCAGCACTAGGAGGGTTTGATTTTTATTCGAAGCTCTCCCAATGCTTTCCTCTTCTTATTGTACTGTTTCATACTTTTATCTATTATATATGAGATTATCTTTCCCGATCAAAAGAATTTTTTTTTTAAGTGTTAATAGGTTAGGTTCTTTAATGAACAAAATTATCCTTGTTGGTTGTTTTTTTGTTAAATGATATTTCCCACATTCTCACAATCATCAAAAGCATAATCTTTGTCTTTCTTTAATTTTTTTATATTTATTATTTTTCATCAAATTTTTGTAGTATATTAGTTCATATTGACAAAAAACGTTTTATAAATTATGCTCGAAAGTTAAAAAAAAAAACCTAGAAAAGATGAAAAATAAGCCAAATCATGGTATTTTTTTACTTATTTTTCCTTTTTAGTTAAATTTTTGACATGATTTTATAATTATTATATTCCTTTTATATAGTATATTGGTTCGTCCAGATTTAAAAAATCTAAAAAGTAAGTTAAAAATAAAAGATGAAAATAAGGCAAAACATGAATTTTTTATTTATTTTTCATCTTTGGTGAATTATTTTTAACTTTTTAACATGATTTTATAGTTTTTATATTCTTTTTGTAGTATATTGGCATGTCTCGACAAAATAAATCTAAAAATTATAAAATTGTGTTCGAAAGTTTAAAAAAATAGAAAAGATGAAAAATAAGCAAATAGACACTATTTTGACTTTTTTTAAAATATTTTCTGAACTTATTTTAGCTTTTCAATATAATATTATAATTTTAGAAAAATTCTTATCAAGACGAACCAATAACCCACAAAAAATTGACACAAAATAAAAAGTTATCAAAAATAAATAAAGAGAAAAAATAATCAACAAAATAATAACTCAATAATAACTGCAATAAATATATAAAAATAGAGAAGAAAATATTGATTCCATAATAATTGCCTATGATGTATATCCATTTTAACAACAACATGCATATACAAGGGCAGTAATAGGGAAAATTCTTTTTCAAAAAAAGTTGAGGAAGTGAATTTTAGAATAAAAAAATAGGGAATATCCTTTACAAAATTAAAACCAACGAATGCATTTATAGAATAAAAATTGAGGGAGACATTTTTTATATCTTAATACGAGGTGAGGGGGGAGAGAAGTTTTATATGCATTGAGAGATGAGAGAACAAGTTAATAGTATTTTTATAGATATTAAAGGGATAGTTTTAAAATTTACAAAATTATCCCTGCTGATATTAGCAAATTCTATCCATATTTAATGGAAGTTACTTGAAAGGGATAATGATCAAATACTTTTAAAAATAAAGGAGGCCATTGCATTTTTCAAAACCTTAAGAGATGTCTTTGTATTTGTTAGAAACGTCAAGGGTGTTTAGTGCATTTTACTCTAAATAATATAGTCTAAACAGAATTGAGTTTTACAATTGGTTTTATAATCCAATATTAATTCAATAAGTGCATCAGGTCAAATATGCAATTTTTGGCCTTTTTAAGATGAGACTTATGGTAAAGCCATTTTGTTCACGAGCAGATAAATAAACTTTTTTCACCCTTGATTCTGTGGGATCATTTCAAGATACAACTTCAATGAACAAAATCATCTAGTATGTTCAAACTAATTTCTCAGGAACCCGCAAGAAAAGTTCATCTAAATCATCACAAGTGTTGACTTAAAAAACTGATTTTTTTACTTCAAAATTAGATTTTTAGGATAATCACTAATCGATATCCGATTGAGCTAATTTTTTTTTGGCCAAATTGTAATATATTAATCAGAACTGAACAGACGATTTTGATTATCGAATTGGCATCTTGATATGATCTCACACAATTGAGAGTGAACAAAACTGCTCTCGACTTATGGAGGCCACTCAATCTCCACACATTAGAATAAATTTTATTTTCTCTTGCACATTTTTTGCTATTTACATTAAAATTTACTGGTTAGTCCCTCAAAAGTTTGATAATCTTAATTTAACATGGGCTTGTCCATCATCTATCTCAGCGCTATCAGAAATGTAGCTGGAAACACAATATTGTGGAATGTCTGTTTCTTCGCAGCAATTTTTTTTTTATTTATGTTTTTTCACTTCCTGTTGGCTCCTTGCCATTATTATGTGAAGGAACTCCCTTCTAATCTTTCCATCATTTTAGTTATAAAATTTGCTTCGCCAATCAAAAAAAAAAAAAAAGTCCTTTAAAAATGAATTCGTATTAAACCATCGCTGCAAATTCTGTAACGACCCGACTTTTTTTAAAACAATTAATAATTTTTATTTACTGTTATTATTTTTAATTGTAAATTGAATGAAATCATTTATGGCATTTGCCCTAATATGACCGCATAAACTTGGAATTTCTGAAGAAAAAAAAAGTTATTAACTTTATTAAACTTGTTTGGAATTTATTTCATTGCTTTCGTTAGTCTCTCGAACGATTGGACTAAACCACGAGTGCATGTATTAGCTTAGTCTTGTGGGATGTACTAGAGTATTATCTATTTTTTTTACTTTTTCTATAATCATGGCTGTACACGTTTTGGTTGAGAAATGTAACCTTGGGCATTAAGTTTGAATCAACCCATTAAACTTTGCTTTAAATTCTTCAACTGAAGCTTTGATTTTCAATTCAAGTAAATGCAATCTTAACTAGTGGCCTATATGTAAAACAAAATTCTCCTTTCCATTCACGCACAAGGCAAGAATTACAGAGGGTTTGAGAGAGAGAGAGAGAGAGAACTTTGAGAGAGAGGAGAAGGATTGCCAAGGGATTGATTTTGCTAAACGTTCGAGTCATTCGGTATCCGCTTTTCTTATCCGATACTTTGTTTCTTCCTCAATCAAGGTAGGATTCCGTACCTACCGCCTTTAGATTCATGTATTGTTTATTTTGTGTGCAAAGAAATTGGTTGTGTTCTTTATTTTTATTTGTTTTTATATATTATACGCTTATTAGATTGCATAACAATTAGTATGTTCTAACCGTCTTCCTAAATTATATATGGATATGTTTCGGATACACCTCGTAGGGAGTTTTACCTCCAACCTTTAGATTATATATTTTTGGTAGAAATTATTAAAAGAATTAAATTTGATTACTGTTGTTCTTGAAAGTTTAAATCTCATATTTGTGTTTAGTTTTGAAGTTTGAAAACAAACATGACGCAAAACTCCAGTAACAAAGAAAACTGAAATAGAAAATCCCAACTGTAAATATTTCCCAAATCTGAAATTTAACGGCGACAAATTAGAACCAACAATCCAACTAGGACACATAATTCAGTGGAGTCTCATACTCTCTCTCCTCAACGAAACCCGGCTTTCTATTTCATTGATTTATTTAACCCAAACTTTTTGTATTTTTTTTTGTTCAAGACATTATGTGTGTGGGTTTTCTTTGTCTCCAATCTTGACAAATTGGTTAAAGCTATGAAGTGATAAAGTGTATTTGGTTGGAACCATTTATTTTGTTTTATCGAGTTACTGTATTATAAGATGAAGAAATCCAATTAGGGCTTTATAAACCAATGTGATGGAATTATCAATCAAGGCTTTATAAATCAAACATAAGGGAATTATTTGTGAATTTAGGTTCTCATTGAAATATTCTTTTTGTTTTGGTGTTTTATCTAAAGAAACTTCTTGGATTAAGAAATTAAAGTCAAGTATATTTTGAAGCTTGTCCACAAAACTACCGCTTAAGATAACGATAGCTTTAGACATATAAGCTTTCGAATATATATGAGTAACTTGCTTAGAAATTGTTATTAAAACAACCTTTGAAGTACAAAGTCCTAATCAAATAAATAAATTGATTTCTACAATTTATCACAGTAGATGAATCTATAATAAAGAATTGACCATAAAATAAAAGATAAAATAAAAGATAACGTGAATTCTCTTTTATCGTTAAACACACTTGGCACTTGCATACACTTCTATACCGTAATGATTTTTATGAATTTCTGTGGGATTGTGAATGAGTAGGAATACTTAATTTTGTTGACTATATTTTGTTAAATCATTTATGCCGTTATGATATTCAATAGTGTTGTTATGGCGATGGGCTCTTATTGTAGTTGGTGTTGAACCTCCGAAAAGTTTGGTTATGCTTTAGTTGTAGTTGTTATGTTGTCCAATTTTTGATAATTAACATTTATTGTATTTTTGGGGAAAACATAGATTGAACGTTAGAGACACCGGTTCGAATGGCACTTGGATAAGGCAGCGGAGGGTGTCGAGTGTGCATTATAATTAGTTGAACTGTATAGAGACAAGTAAGTGAACGTTAATGGAAAAGAGTAAAATTGGTTTTGGAAGGCCCGTCGTGGCAAGGTTATTGTTGGGCGTCGTCCCGTGTTTGATTTTGTGGATATGTTGAAAGGACCCCAACTAGGAGTTGTTGGAAACGGTTGAGGGTGACTTCGGGGACGTCTGCGAAGGCAGCTCCGGACCCCGAGGGAGTGACGGCCAGTGTCTTGGGCGTCCTTGAGCCGATTAAGGGGAAGCGGCTAAGGTTCGTTGGTACCTGACCTGGTGACGCCACGTTCGGTCGGATCTAACTAGGGTGAGGTAGTTATTGACCTGAGTGAACGGTAGGAGGTTCCTTCCTTGCCGGGTCAGTATTCAAGTCGGGTACATAACCTCAGACTACAGACCCTGGGTAGGTAAGGACTGGTCAATATCAACTGAGTGCCCTATGTTAGATAGTTGGGTAAGAAATGGCGTTCCTCGGTGGAATTCCTAGAAACTTAAAAGAACGAATTCATAACATACCTTCGTGTTTATCTTTTGTTATTTAGATTCTGTTATTATTTGCGTTGTCTATGTATATCCTGTTGAGCATGCATGTTATCTCTGGGTTTGGTTGTCGGGTATTGTTTCCTACTGAGTTTCATTACTCATTTGGAGCAACTTCTCTGCCCCTGGTGTTTCATACCAGATTGCGATGAGTAGTTGGAGAATCGGTCCGAGCAAGAAGAGTCGAGAGCTGCTAGAGAAGACCTTGCCGGTGTTAGGTTGTTTTACCCTTAGATGCTCTGTTTATCTTATTTTTCAAATAAATGTAAACCCTAAGAGATATTTTTTGTCGATTTCACTTCCGCACTTTAAAAACTCTGATTTATCATATTTCCTTGTGTTTTGAATTAGTGACATGTCTTTGATTTATACTTTAATAATAAAATAAAGAAGAAAATATTTTAATTAATGTCTCGAAAAAGCGGGGCGTTACAAATTCTACATAAATTGTACATCTGATTATCTCTCTGTTGATTTTAGGTCTCTGGCTCTCCTTTACAACACTGATACATAAACTATGTTCACCAAAATTTTGTACGCAGGCATATTCCAGCTGCACCCATTGCTGGTACATAAATTATATTTGTTAACCAAATCTTTATTAGTCATTTTTTCAAGGTAATTCTTCAATCCTTCTATTCCAGCATAGCTCTAGTAGTTTATTATTAGTCATTTTTTCTTTATTTATTTTGATTGATCTTGACAAGAAGAATTAAAAAGTAAAAAGAAGACAAAAATAATTCAAATAATGTTTTTTCGGATTATCTTTCTAGCAATATTTTTAACTTTTTGTCATAAATTTTTTATTTTTTAATTTCATCTCATCAAGATGAACTAATTGTTTACAACAACAACAGTAATTAGAGCTCGCGGTTGATAGATTATACTGATTTTGTAATCTCTTTTTACAAAAAAAAAAAAAAATTCTAAAACTACCCCAAAAAATTATACACTTGAACAAACTTACATAACAAAGGCCCCCACACGTTTTTTTTTCCCTCGGCAAAGAAGGATATATTGAGACAAAGAAAAATGTGCAAAACACTCCCAATGCAGGTAAGAAACCAACCAAAGGACCCCACATGTTGCAAGTGTCCAATGTGCCTTTAATTCAAAGTTACCAATATCTTGCACGAATAAACATATTATTTTTATTATTGATATGATACATATTGATATCTGTATTTTTCGGCGTATTGTTTTAAATTTATCGCTACTAAATAATGTGTATTTTTAAAATAATGTGATGCACTATAATATTCTATTAGACATACAAAAGTAGAGCATTAGTATTTTAAATTAACAAAAGATAACAAATCATAAAATTTAACTACTCTCAAGAGACAAATAGTAAAAACATTATTAACTTTAAAAGGCTTAAATATAGTCATTAAGTATTGAAAATTATTATTTTTATTAAGAATAACGCTATATAGCTCATTTTCAGAGAGTAAGTATAATAAAATCAATTAAAAAAATAATAAAATTTCCTACCGGTCAAAATCTGAAAATGCCTTGTACACCTCGAAACATTCGGTACATACCTGTACGCTCGATATTTAGAGCGATATGGTACACAGTAGTATGTATCCCTTTTGTGTCATGTAGGATACATGTCGGCTAGTAGTGTCGGTACGGTACGAAATTCATAATCTTGGTTTGATTTTGAGCGTGGTTGTCACGATTCATTCCGATAAGACTAGAATCAACAACCGACCAACTCACTAAGGCCTCCATAATTAACAATTTAGGAATTTCCAAACACCATTCATTTACAAATGTTGTAAAACGAAATTGGCGTTGCAACAGACTAAATAGAAATGTCCATTTAAAAATCCCAAGAAAGTGTCTATTACAATGCTTCAAAATTTAGTTAAGTTTACAACTTTTGATTCTAATGAAACACAACTCAATCGGCAATAAAATAACACGAATCTTTAATTATTCTGTGTACACTGCTACGACTCTCCAAAAATAACTTTTGTGCTCACAAATAATTTTTCCCAAATCCTTAAATCAAATATATAACAAAATATAAGTTGACTAATTAAGTATCCAATTGAATTAATTAAGTCCAAATTTCAGGTCGGAGTCTCACAGTAGTTGTAGAACCAGTGATCTTTTTAAGGGATTGGGGGGACCTGCTGTGCCGTGCAATGAAACGGTGTAGTTTGGTGTTCCAATCAAATTTTTTTTTTTTGTGTTTTGTGCACAAAACCTATTAACAAAATTTTATTTTAAAATTTCGAGTTCACGGTTAATTTCAAAATATTTTCTTAAGTCAACGGTGAATTTTTCAAATTTTTTTTGAAAATAAAATTTAGAAAACACGACGTAAAGGGATTCAAATGAGCGGTATCGGTTACTTTTTTCAATACGGCGATGACAACAGTAAAAAGAAAACTACAAAAATAAATCTATTTTGCCACCGCCACATTAAAAAAAATAACTGATACCGCTCATTTGAATCCCTTTAGGTATTGTTTTTTAAATTTTATTTTCAAAAAATTTGAAAAGTTCACCATTGACTTAAACGAATATTTTGAAATTAATCGTGAACTCAAAATTTTAAAATAAAATTTTGTTAATAGGTTTCGTGCACAAAACACACAAAAAAATTTTGGTTAGAACACCAAACTACGCGTTTTATTTCACGGCACAGCCTTGCACAGCAGGTCCCCATTCCCTTTTTAAGGGATTAAGCCTTTGTTTGACACCTGTTATGGGTTAGAATAGAGTGAGAAGGAATTTTGATTGATGAATTTGGAGGACCATCTTAGAGTGGGGTACAACAGGACTTGTTGTAATCCCAATATAAAAAATATTTGGATCCAAAATAGTGATTTGCACCGTTTATTTTATTTGACTTGTCAAATATGTCGCCAATGTCAGTATCACCCTGATTGGAAATCAATAACAATATGATTGAGACTAGTTGTCTCTATATTATGTCTGAACAAGCTATTAATTATGTCTTAAATTTAAACTAACTATTAATTTTTTTCCAATAAAGTTGTTTTGTGCAAGTTGTTCCCCGTGTTCAATTATAGTTTGCGTACGCAAAATACTCAACAAGATGAATAAAGTGAACCTATAATGGATCACAGAAGACTGGTAGTGAGAAGGAATTAATAAGGAAGTTGATAGTTTGGTTGGAGCTAGAGATTGTGAGAGATGCAAAAATCTCATAATTGACCCAATAAAACTGAGCACCATTTAGGTATCGACAGAAGTGGGGGCAGATTTAGAATTTATAAACACTAGGGTTAAGTATGTGTAAGTTAATCTAAATATCCAAAAACTATATTTATCTTATAGGGATTTTTTTAACTCAGTGGGGTCAGTTAATCCCACATGCCTCAATGTAGATCCACCCATGCCGAGAAGTGAGTATATTGTGCCATCTTGGAGCAACCGTCTCAGATAAGCTACATATGTAACAAATGTGTCTCTCGGGTGATATCTTGCCTATGAGCTGACCTCTTCTAATAACGAATCTCAAATGACACTTTATTGGACTAGAGAAGACCATAGTCAGCTCCGTCAACCAACACAAACAAACTGACCAATCCTATGATACATCAAATCAGCCCATGATTAAGGAAGAGTAATGCAAAAACAAAATACTCAAGTACATTCATTAGAACGTCCAACTGATCTCTATAAACAAGGATGAAGACACATCAGCAAAGGGACCGATGCTGGCTAATTTAGAATCTCTTGCCTCTTGGCCAACACTTTTCCCCCCTTTGAATGAGAGCACAACAAACAATAATAATTTTTTTAAGACATAATCATACGGACTCTAGACTCGTCTCGTGAATAGGGACAGACTCAGAATTTTCTCTTAGATTCTGTTCTGTTGTCAGAAAAAATGAAATGATGGGAAAGTTAATTTTTCTGTAATTTTTTTGTGTTCAGTTATCAAGAAAGTTATGAGATTCATATCTGAAATTTTCTCATTGAGATTTACTTTTTCTCAAATCACGTCTGGCCAAATTCATAAGATTATGCATCGCAAGAAAATGTTAGGAGCCAATATATTTAATATAACTTTTAATTGTATATATATATATATTATGGGATGTAATATGGTAAGATTATATATTATAATATAATACAGTTGTTAATAATGTCTAAGACTTACAAATATAATCCTTCTTAAGTATCATCTAGAAGAGATACAACAAGAGGAGTAAATTTTAATTTGAATTTTTTATTCAAATACAGATATGTTTGATTTGAATTTTTTTATTCAAATACATGCCATTTTTCTTGTTTGATTTTTTTATTCAAAAATATAATAGATTTTTTTTTGTTAGTGTAATAAAAGTATATGTTTTATTTATCTAACTTGGTTGAATGATAGTACATGTTTATTTTTATAATTTTAAATTTGCATGAAGAAATTTTAATTTATATAAAAGAGTTTCATGATTGTTGAAATGATAGATTTTGAAAACATAATGTAATTACTATTTTCTCAAAATTAATTTTGTTCACAACTAGTCGTTGAATTCAGAAAAAGAAATTTCCTATTTTCTTTTTCCTAACAAATGAACAAGTGAATTTTTATTTTCCTGCAAGAATCTTTTGTCAAATAAACATACAAGAAAATAAATTTTATTTTCTTTTACTTCACTTCACTTTTTTTAAGAACAATTTTCTCATACAACTTTCCCGACAACTAAACGGAGGCTTAGGGGTGGCAAATAATTATTTATATTGTAATAGAAATCAAAATCGTACTAAAAACTATTGCGCTAACAATAATTCTGATATGCGTATAGAGTGCAAAAAAATAGTAATTTCAATTCAATATATTTACAAAAACGATGTGTTTTTAATTGTGTTTGATGTTATTTGTATTATTAAAAAAAAAAAAGAACTGGCATTAATATCTTTAACAATCTTTTTTAATATGCGTCATTATGTCAGAAAATTTCGTACTCGTTTCTATTGCGCAATTTTAGTTTTCAAGAGTTTTATAATTGAAAAAGTCATGTTTTATTATTTATGTTGAAGCATTTCTAGAGGTAAAACCAAATTTCAAAACAAAAAAAATCATAAATTTGTGTCACTGTACTCAAGGCACCCATGTAACACCTTTTTTTTTTTTTTTTTTTATCGGTAAAGAAAATTTTATTTATTATTAAGAAAAAAATATGAAATCATTATAATAGAATTTTTTTTTATATAGATATAGAGTCTTGATTTAATTCCCCGTGTATAGTTTGATTATTCTTAATTTAGATCCCAAGGTTTTTAAAATTTAACAAGTCCACTCATGAAAATAATTTTGGTTCACTTTATCTGTAGTTTCTTTAAGGGGTACTTATTTTAAGGTCCTTTTTATTAGTCCTTATTAAGTTTTCATCCCATACACTTTTGAACATTAATTTCCAGTCCTCATTTTCTGTAAATACCAAACCAGCCCTCAGTAAGCTCTGACCATGGTTTATTCAGATTATACCATAACCGCCCCTAAAATCACGGTGACGAAAAAATCGTGGCGCCGGAATAGGAAACCTCGTCCAGAAATCGCGGGGTTGAAGTACTAAACCACCATCCATTGCAACAATCCTGTAGCACAAAATGAGAAAAATCGGTATTATCTAATTTAAATGTCAAGCGGCAACGTGACACAAAAAATATAGTTCTACAAACATAACCATAATATGGTAAATTTTATCCTACAAAATTTGACGATCATTCTAAATTCGCCATAAAAAATAGGAATGGTCGTCCATGGTAAATTTGCCTATAAAACATGGTAAATTACAGAAAATGGTAAATTTTAACATAGTAAAATTGACGAACATGGTAAATTCTCATTAAAATTTGAGTTATGATCGTTCATGGTATATTTGCTTGATTTATGGTAAATTCAGACAATACGCATGGTAAATTTTGTCACCCCCATCAATATGCGCATTATGGTGAAATTCGTAATCATTATGGTAAATTTACATATGGTAAATTTTCACCAGTACGTCAAACCCTCTGGATTCGGTGCCCCATGCGAATCACAAAATTAGACACACAATGCGTTAATCATCGCAATAAATTTCGGGTTTCACCATCAACCATCGTAATATCGAGATAACGAAAATAATCATCAGAACTTACCAAAATCTTCAGTCCAATCCGGTGATTGAATACTTCCGGGTAGAGAACTTCAAGTTCCGATAATGGAACTTTACGGGGCAGAGAACTTCAAGTTCCGGCGATTGAACACTTCGGGCCAAAGAACTACTTTTTTCCGGTGATTAAAAACTTCAGGCAAGAGAATAACATTTGAAACGAAAATGGACCAATTGGTATGGTATCTGTGCAAATCAAATCCGTAACAAATAGTATCTGAGCAAAATTCGTGAAAAACAAATCAAATCCGTAACAAATCAAATCTGTGAAAAATCAAATCCCTTAAAACTACCATTTCCGTAACAAATCAAATCCGTAACAAATAGTATCTGTGCAAAATCCGTGAAAAACAAATCAAATTACTAATATTTCGGCCACATATACTAATATTTCAATAATAAATCAAATCCGTAACAAATCAAATCCGAAAACTGTCATTTACTATACTAAAGATAAACGTAATCCCTAAAATTAAGCCTAAAATGGTTCTAAAGATTTAACCTCAACAAATCAAATGTTAACTACACAAAGGGTAACATAGTAAACTATCTCTCAAAAGTAATGGCAAAATTGTCCATCTACACTATTATAGGATGATAACATAATTCCGAAAAGTGGATGAGATGAAAAACTAAGTCAACAGGGTAGAAAGGACCCCAATTTAATTTACCCTTTCTTTAATAAGAAAAAGCTAAATAAGTAACTGGATTTAATTTTTTTCTTTTCAAAAAATCTTGGGTTAATTACATAAATCTCCCCTGAGGTTTCTAAAAAATACAATGTCCCCCGTAAGATTTTTTAAAATTACTTCTATCTCTTTTATTTTTCAAACTATTATGCAGTTACCTCTTTTATCGTTAAAATTAGTTAAACATCATTAATTAAGCTATTAAAATTTTAATTTTGGTATTTGTTTTGAAAAACAATTGTAATATAAGTTCTATCTTGTCCGGCATAGTCTATATTGAATTTTTTAGATTTTTCTAAGTCATATTTTGGACAGAGTTTTAAGATTTATCTGAATTGTAGTTAAAAAATCTTAAAAATTCAACATATGTTATTTTGGACGTAACAGAAAGTATGTTATAGTTCATTTTGTGAAAACAAAACTCAAACTTGAAGTTTTAATAATTTAAATAACGAAGTTTGACTAATTTTAGTAATAAGGGAGATAACTGCATAATAGTTTAAATAGTATAAGTGATCAGAGTAATTTCAGAAACCTTAAGGTGGACAATGTATTTCTTAAAAAATCTCAGGGGATGCCAGTGTAATTTATCCAAAAAAACTTTAGTGGTGGTAGACTTATGTAGATTGAAAAGTAAGAGTGGTTGGAAGGTAATTTCAAAAACTTCAAGAGGTCATTGTATTTTTCAAAAACCTTAAGAGATGTCAATGTAATTTACCCAAAAAACTTGAGTGGTGGCGGACTTATGCAGTTTAGCTCTAAAAAACTAAATTACTTACATAATAATATTTTTTTAAAATGCTTACAGTGTCGGCTGCCTTGTTCTTTCTTGACTCCATCCTCGTCCGTGGTAGACCAATCACTTATAAGTTTCTACCACCCATCAAAGGTAAATAAATGATTAATAGCCTAACTTCACAAGAGGATAAATTTCAAAAGGACGTCGTTTGCGCGGCTCCAACCTTGAATCTTTTAACCACCCAAACACTTAATTACTGCAGGTAGAGCCATCAAGAGGAACACTGATGAGATGAAAAAATGTTAAAGGCCAATTGCAGTGGAACCATCAATTTTGTATCTAATGCCAATTGCAGAGCAGCGTTATAAATGCTCACCACCAACAAACTCCATTTTATTCCAGGCCCACATCAATCCTATATTTAAAGCCGTTGATTCTCCTAAGTCTCTAGCAATTATTGTTATCAACCACGAAGTGATTTTTTGTCCCTCCTATATATGTATATATATATGACATACATGCGCTTAGAATAACCTATTTCTGTGACTTATTTATTTATTTATTAATTAGAGCTTCCTCATGTTTTATACCCACGTATATTAACATATGGTGTTTGCGTCAAATTAATTCTTACTAAAAAGATTAAACATACATCCAATATATAATCCCAAAGTGTTGAGATATATACAGTATCACGACAACGTAGTATGATCAACAAAAATGCTACACACACATTACTTTTGCACATCACTCAAAACTATGTCGTTTTGTTTTGGAAAAAACCATGTTTGTTTTTGAGTACCCATATCACTCGAAACATATATTTGGATCTTTCCCAATACAAAACAAAGTAGTTTTGACTTTTGAGTGATGTGCAAGAGCAATGCGTGTGTAGCACTCTTGTATTATCAATGCTATCAATATTAAGTTGATGAAACTATATATCTTACGGGATTATATGTATCTTAACCAACTATTAGTATAGTAAAAATGACACATTTAGTGCCGCATAATTTACTATGGCTCATTAAATTATGCTGCTCGTAGTTTAGGTAAAATAACGTAGTTTATTCATTTTGTCTTTGAAACTACATCGTTTTGAGTTATCACACGAATTATTATCAAAATACATGAAATCAAAATTATTTACTTTGAGGGCAAAATTGACAAAACTGCGTTGTTTTATCCACACTAAACGCATGCTATAAGAAACTGAACTACAATCTCTCCGAATCTTTTTTCTTATGCCATATGAAAATAACATTTGTAAGTGAATATAGAAACCCCGTTTTTCTCCCATTTTACATATATTCAGTAAAGCGGAATATCCTGTTTATGTAAAGGATCCACCATATCAAAAATAAAATAAAATACATCTATTCTATTATAAAGGGAATACCCATTTTGATAGGGGCGTAATCAGTTCGGTTTGATCCAGTTTGGAGGAAAAAATCGGATCAAATCTAAAATTTCGGTTTATGATTTTTCAAACCAAAATCGAATCGAATTATTTCAGTTTGGTTTCTTCGATTTCGGTTCGGTTCCAATTTAGTTATATCAAGTCTAATATTAAAAAAATAGGATTATTTATTAAAAAATAACATATTACAGAAAATTAAAAGAATATAGATTTTACAAAACAATACCTATGACAAAATAAATACAACTCAAAAAACAAATTATTACAAAAAAAAAATATTCTGGTTCGGTGTTTAGAGCTAGAAAATAGAAACCAAGTTAATATTCTTCACAAAAAAATAAAACCGAACCGGATCGATCGAGCTTAAAATTCAGACCAAATTGCTAATTCGATCTGATTTCCTAATTTGGTTCAGTTTGCCGATTTTAGAATTACACCCCTACCTTTCGGTACGAACGAAGCTGAAATTCCACTTTTTTCCCCCCCCATAAACGTGTCCCTCCGGAAAATACTTTCTACTGTTCATTTTGAATCCACAAGCGATGGATATCTCATGGTTTGGGATGGTGACATTTTGTGGGCCGTTGTCTCCCATTCGATTATTGATGAGTGATAAAGATATAAAGGTTGCCCCGCAGCCACAAAAGATGGGCCCATAACGGGGCAACTACGACCCATCATTTTTGCATACATTGCCTCACTCCTTTTCAACCAACCATTCATTCATTCTCTTGCATACAACAAATCTAATGAAAAAATTCACAATAAATTCTTTGGGTCTTTTTCGTTTTTGCTTATATTTCTCCTAAACCAACTCTGACATTTCACACGAACTTGAATAAATTTCGGTATTCACTTTTTCTCATATTTTTAATCAATTTCGAAAAATCGTTGTTATTTTTGTGCATCGAAAATACAATAATTCATAGGCATCTTTGACTTGATACAATAGTATGGCCAAAAACCCATCCTTCTCCTCTTTTTTTGTATAATTCATATGCAAGCTCGCGCTGTAATAACTTGGAATTTTAAAATAATTTATAATTAAACTTTATTTTGTATCTTTAATTATTTAATTCTGAATTTCAAAATTTAGAGAGGCCGTTCAAGCGGCTTCTGGACCGCTCAAGCAAGCTGTCGATTTACAGAACATTGAGAAAGAAATCTTCAAGGGTTTTGATCGCATTCTGGCTATTGATTTGCAATTTTTTAGAGGGTTTATGAACAACATTGGATTCCTTTGGATTTGAATACGAAATATCAAATTAAATAAGGGTTTTTGATGGCCATTATAATTAGAAATTAATTCGAATATTATTAGAATGATTAGGGAATTTATTTGGCCATTGATCAGAAATATTCACCTTGAATCTATAAATAGGACTTTGAATCCTATAGTTTTCCTTTACAAATTTGCAAGTCAAAGATTAGAGAGGTACACTGAGATTGTTCTTGAGTTCTTGAAGTTCTAGAGGGAGAAATAAAAGATTGGAATTTTTGTGAAATCTTTGTCCAATTTTCATTCATGCATCCGTCGTGGATTCTTTGTTGTTTTCTTCAATCAAGGTAAGAATGTTTTCTTGAAATTAATGCAAGTGCTATGTTGTTGTGTTTGTAATTTGTCGTCCCCTAATTCGAAGGTTGGTGTAGGGGGTTTCATCAATATGCCATTGCCTGAGAATTGAGGGCCCTGCTGTGCAACAGCAGGGCGTGCTGTGCGCCATAACGGCGTCGTTTTAGCGTACAAAACACTGTCCGAAAATTGTTCGGTCAGTTTTTTACTGTTTAGGCAGTGTTTTGTGCGCCAAAACGGTGCGCTGTGCACAGCAGGACCCCCAGTTCCCATTGCCTGATAATTTCAACTTCGCGATCGATTCTACAAGAATTTAGACGCCGGCGATTGTTCGTGGCTCGATGATTCAAACTGTAATTCGTGAGAAATCGCTATAAAATGAAATTCTCATCTTGCTAATCTTTGGAACAATGGACATCAACGTGTAAAGCCTATCATTGAGCTTCTCCCGGCGCGGCCGTTTGGCCCCTGAGATTCTTGGCCGGAAGCCCCATCTTCTTCCCCTTCTGATCTCCACCTGTCATAATATTATTCCCATTGGAGCTCTGCCCACAATTACGTCCCCCAATCTCGATTCTTCCTCTCTCTCTCTCTCGGTTCTTGCAACACTCCAGAACAAATCAGTCTTTTAAAGGGTAATTCAGTCTTTCCTCTGTAATATAAATTATTATTTATTAACTTAACAGAAAACTTAACACCGTAACAACAAAAGTGACGGGAAAGAGGTAAAACAACAGTGTTAGAAAAAAGCAAGTGACCTCAAGGGAGGTTATTGAGATTTACCTTTTTTTAACAAGAGTAATGTTATGAATACAGATGTTCTGAACATATTCGGAGATAGATGTATCTGAAGTTGTTGGATACACGTGAGGCCCTTAATAATTTACAGAATACATGTGAATCTAACGATTTCGAATATATTTATAACCGAATGTATCTGAAATATCTAAGTTCTTAAACTTTTCCTTTTAGCAAACATATACTTGCCCATATTAGTCAGGATCAACTAAAACTACACTCAACAAAGTAAAAAAAAACATAATTGAAAATAATCCAACTTATACATTTTACTCCCACATGGTACATAAAAACCCAAAACAACTTTCGTTTCACCAATCATCAATATCCTTGACCATCTGTTACATACATTAGCCTGTCCCACCTCTATCTTCTTCCAACCCAATTTCTGGCCTTCATCCTACTCTTACATTCATCTCCCAAATTTGTAACTCCGTCTTCTGCTAAATGTAACCCAACAGGGCTGCATTTTCTTTGACCATAATTATTGTCATGTAGGAAGTATATCTCAACAGCATAAATCCAATTTTTACGTGCACATATACAAATACAGATTTCTCGCAAAAAGATAAGTTTTATCGTGGAATCCATGTAATTTTGGACCCACCTTTATCAGATCTACCTCTAGATGCAATTGGCCTGTGCTATTAGTACTTCTTTTCTTTCGTGGTATCCAATTTGAAAAGTTTTTGAAGCCTTTGGTATTGAGTCCATTAGTTTACATCACTTCTAAATTTGATGGTCTTGCGTTGTTTTCGACGAATTTGGTTTTTGATTTTGATGCTCGCGATGATCTTGACGAGGATGATGACTTAGGGGAGGAGGTTGATTTGGTCTTCTTCCTCTTCTGTTTCTTTGGAATTTTGGGAAGGTCAGTTGGTGGTACGTCTTTGAATAGCTGATCAGATCCCGGTTGCTTGTCCATGGATTCAAAATCTGTAGTAGTTAAATAAAATAACAGGGAAATGAACAGCAATTTGGAAAATATAAATCAATTGAAGACCGAGACAGTAAATGTTGACACACTGCCAAACCTAATTGCTGTTCATTTTGAACCTAACCTATATTTGGTTGTGTGTTTGATTTGTTTGGAAAATTCTTGCTTATTTCGTAATCACAAAGTCACGCTGTGGTGCCAGTTGTAAAGCCAAGTAGTGGATGTTCGGACGGTTGTCAAGGATCTGCTAAGGAATTTATCAAGGAAAATATAAGTATTTGAAAAGCTAAAGGAATGAATGAAGTGTCTTCACTATACAGAAGGGAAGGGTAAAAGCTTTTCCAGGCATAGAAGTTTATATAGATTCCCCTCGTAATAAAAGCATTGTCTCATGGTCTGATGGTAAAAAACTTGGGACTTAGGAGTTTGCTTTTTCATACGATTTCAAGTTTGAAATTTCAAGTGCTAAGAATAGGACTAGTTGATCAATTGAGATCCCGCAAATGAGCAGTGAGATTTAATCTCTAGAGATTAGTCGAAGTGCACATATTTGGATAAGATAACACGGACACTCTTAAGTTATTAAAAAAAACAAAGCATTGCCTCGTGACACAAGAGCCAAACTTGGGCTCTTTCCAGTTGGAAGCAAAGAATCGAGAAACCCCTTTTCCTATATTACAAAACAAGCTAGCTCCAAATTTCACATAATGAAGACAAAGCCACCGTTTCTCTCTCTCAACATTTCTACCCGTGATAAGGCCCTGTTTGCCTTTGTCTGATTATGAATTTGCTACCCCAAAAAAATTGTGAACCTGGCACATGATATCCCCCACTTGACTAAACTGCTCTTTATGCAAACTTGGAAGACTCAACTAGGGGAGAGCATAGTGCAGTGTCGTGTTGTGTTCAGATCATGTCATGCTGAGTTTTGTGTCAAAAATCTCAACCTTTGACCTTAACACAATCAATTGTAACTTACCATGTAATATGTCTTGACACTAGCACGATTTATCAATAACTGTGTTAATCTAAATGTGACACGGGTGATTCTAACAAGCAAGTGAGACCTCTGAACGAGAAGACTAAGGGGTACTTATGAGCTGATAATAGCCTAGTCAACTAATCCAATACGTGACATCTAATTCATTATTCATCGAAATTTCTTAATATACATATGTATTGTGTATTCATACAAGCGGGGTGCATACGAGTCAAGATTTGTGCTAACAGGTCGAGGTCATATCAACGGGGTGGACATGAGTAATTAAACAAGTTAGTCATACTTTTTTTTAATGTCGAGGTATCCGGCCGGTTTTGAATTATTTCCAACCTAATGTTGACTAGTACTTAGGGGACTAATTCTACTGTCCACTAGCGAAGGCCCTATTTACAACTAGGGCATTTGTCTTATATGACTGAACCCTCATAAAAGTTAATAACACTTGAGAGATTTTGAACGTCAGACTTAAGAGAGAACATACTTCTAAAAGTCAAATTCTGATCACTAGGCCAACCTCTTGGGGTTAAGTTAGCCATACTAAAACATGATGTTTTGAGCATACGATTTACTAGGTACGTAGCATCAGTTTTGGTTTCGTGTTGAAAAACAGTTGACTCCATTTTTGTGTAACTCTTTTAATCGTGTCATTGTGTTAAAAGTTTTCGACCCGTAACCAAATATATGCTCATCAAACTACTCAAATATCACATTGGTCTTATAGTAAGATAAATAATTGTGTATTCCTTGAATACCATGTGTCACCGTTTTGTAGTACTTTCAACCAATAAATTATCTAAATGCAGACTACGTGGCCCGACTCTTGTATCCAAAAAACCCAACAACAATGAATCTCAATGTGACGTTCACAAAAAATTATTAACGGCGTGATTTGTTAAGAATACCACGTAAACATGTCACAACATGATATTCTAGAAGCATCGGAGAAAGATATAACATCTGTGAGACAATTTGGAAAGAGATGAGATATACAAACCTTGAGATGACCATGTGGATATTGCAGAACCTGCGGAGCCCCTTGTTTCGTTAATGTTACCAATAGATGTTGCTGCAAAATTTGATGCCGTGTTGAATTCATTCATCTACAATAATTTCCACCCAACCAAACAGAGATTTAACTGAATAGAAAATAAAATCGCTAGGATTTTATATATATTTGAAGAAAATAGAAATTAATAAATTTGGGAATGCATACCCAACTAGGTGCAGTACCAGAAGGGCCATCCCAACCTATATGTGACACGTGTTTAACATCTGTTGGATATCCAATTTCAATCTCCCGCTCCTTCACAACTACAAAAAGAAACCATAATTGTACCTTAGCCTCCACAACACCAAAACCAATCATGTATACAGTATAGACAAAAACAAACTCGAAAATAATTTACAGACGTATTGTTAAATACAAAATTCGTCCAGAATGACATGACAGTGGAAGTTTTTATTGTCAGCAGTGATAGTAGTGTGTAATGGGCTATGATAAAAGCTGATTGCGGTGAATGAAATAAAACGTATTTTTTCAAATTTTTGGCTCCTCTTAACTTATTTAAGCAGAACCCACAACATGGAAGATGCGCTAACACGAGTTTCTAATAGGTTACGAAAGATTTGCATCTCCTAAATTGCCTTGAATATATAACATATCATGTAAAAGTTTATAAAATCAGTCATGAAATTTGTCACTTTTGCATAATAGTTCATAACATTAGGGCATTAATTCATATCATTTGCATTTTATGATATGATAATCTAAGCAAATGTTACGAATCTAATATACAAATATAATTAATTTCATTCATAGTATTACGAAATGTGAAACGATTCAGGAGTGTGCATATCGTAAACAGCCAAATAGGATTGTGTACTGTAGCAATTTTCTATAACATATACATTTGAACATTTGAGGAGGAAGGTAAAAAAAGGGTTAATTACACTTTACCCCTTCAATTATGACTTTTTCTCACGTTGCCCGCTTTATCTTTTTTTAACTATAACTTACCCCCTTCAACTATAGAAAGATGACATAATATCCTGCCGTTAGTTTTTCCGTCTAATACTTAACGATAAAAGTCATGTATTGTGCACGTATGCCCTTAAAAGTACTTATTGTGATTAAAATACCCTACACACAAACACCCCCACACACAACATTATACATAATATATTATTTATGAATTAAGTTAGTTAATATTAATTTTTATTTTATTTAATTTGCATTGTTTACGTATTAAATTCACAATATTTGGACATAAAAGGACGCTAACATATTACGTGTCATTTTTTATTCATATTTTGTTAAAAAATAACCCTAAATATTACTAAGTGTTAAACTATTACGATATGTCATACCTAAAACTCATTTACAATGGAAATTAAATAAAATAAGAACTAATATTAACTGACTTAATCTATATATTGTAAATTATATATTGTGTTGTGCATATGTGTGTATGAAGGGTATCTTAGTCACAATAAGTGTTTTTAACGACACATGTGTTTAGCACATGATCTTACCGTTAAATATTAGACCAAAAAACTAATGGCGGGGTATTATATTTTTTTTTATAGTTGAAGGGGGTAGGTTGTAGTTAAAAAAAGATTTAAAAAAAAAGTAGTATGAAAAAGGGTCATAGTTGGAGGGGGTAAAGTGTAATTAATCCAAAAAAACTAAAAAACTAAAAGCAAAAACTATCCTGACAAGCTACAAATAACTCCAAGTGTAAGTCTTGGCCTGGTGGTCAAGGCCCAGACTTAGAGGCATGCTCCCTCTTAGGTCTTGGATTCGAAATCTCTCAGGTGTTATAAATTCATACAGGGTAAAGTCCTAACTTTAGACGGGCTCTCTGCTAGTAAACGGTAGAATTGATCCCTCGATGACTATTCGGCAATAGAATAGGGTTAATTTTAAAGCGGCCAAATACTTCGGATATCAAAAAAAAAAGCTATGATGAACACCCTCAAGCTTGAGATGAAAGAATTACAGAAGACAACACGAGCCTAAGAGATTCCGATATATTACCACTACCTAGCCCACAAAAAACATACAAGAGAGAAAGAAATTGAGGCATTACCAAAGATTTGGGTGATGTACTTGAACCCCTTGTAGATCCCTTTTATTTTGGTTGCCATGGTGAAACCCTACAATCTGAATCCAAGAGCCCCTCCTTCTTCTAATATATGTGAAGTGGTGGTCCCTTTGCCTGTTAGAAAGCAAACATGCTTAGACAAGGGTTTTTCATCATTCTTTCACCTTTTCCATCAACAGTTAAGGACAACCACAACAAGTAACAAAAATGTCTTTTATGAGTATTACAAAAGCTACAATAATATATGCAATAGTTTGCTTGTAAAATGGGATTGGTATCTGACAATGGGATATGTGGATGCCATATAAAGGCATCTTTATTTCTTCACCAAACTCAAATTTAAAATTGAATTTGAAATAAATCAAGAACCGTTGAATTTCCAAAAATCGTATTTGTATCCAAATCTCATGGAAAAGTTCAAAAGTTCAGAATTGACACGTTGTTCGAGTGCTTATTGATTTTACGCAAAAACTTGAGAGAAGAATTCGGAAAGAGGGTTGAAATATGCTTGGTTTCATTTCTTTCTTCACAATGGTTATTAGAGATTTTCTGATAATTTGGAATCCCAATTTTTATATGATTTTGGGAAGAAAAAAGCGTTAACCTTTTAAATTAAAATTCTTATTCATATGAAATCAAGCTTTAACCACAAATTTTAAAATAAAAAATAAGCAATTGGAGCTGTCAAAGCAAAATTTCTTCTTCAAAGGCATTGGATCATATAAAAATAACCCACAAATGAAAGAAGAAGAAGCAACATGAGGAGATTGAAAATTACCTTAGAAAGAGGGTATGATAATCTCAGAAGAAGCAACTTCTCCCCCTCCTCCTCCTCCTCCTACCCATTTATGCATTACAATATCTCCCATCTTTGTGTTGAAATACAGTTGATGTGTATGCTTCTACATGTGAAATCAAACAAGATTCAAATGAAGAAGATTGAAGAGTTGGAGATATGATGGTGATGAGAGAGAGAGAGAGAGAGAGAGAGAGAGAGCCACGAAAAGCTCCCGAAGGAAAGGGGGGGATGGGGTGGTTTTGAAGGAGGAGATGGAATGAAGCCAAATTGTAAGTTTAAAATCTTCATTTGTAATAATTACTGAGTTGGTGTAATGGCATTATTACTATATGTGGTGCAATTGTACTTTGTTTGTTGAACGAGTAATTTCCGGATCCTTAGCTCATAACTCCCCCTCACTAAGGGAGTTTTACCTTCTTTTTTTACAATCTCATCATTCCATAACAATAGTCTAATAAAAAAAATGTTGGAATACTTATTTATCTTCGCTTAATAAATGAAGGTTCTTGGTACCTTGATTGATTGAAGGATTAAGGCTTTTGTATACAATAGTTGTAATGTTTTTCCCTAATGTTAATTAGTATGTGTTAAAAATTTATAAGTCTAACTCAATCTTGAAAATCGGCTTGTAAAGTAAGAATTGTTCAAGACTTATAAACAGAAATAAAGATAACCAACATAGACAATGCGGGATTTACTAATACCCTCCCTCGTGCAAAGCGTGAATCGCAGATGTGAGGATGGCAGTGGGTTAAATGAGAGAATATGAATGCATAATAAGTGTGTAACGGACTCTGTAACGCCTCAACTTTTGGCACGTTAAATTTTCGCTTTAAAAGTTTTTTCTTTTTATTTAAACCAATTTATGTATCAAAATACATTATCGAAAGAAAATTAACTTTTATTTAATGATAAATTCTAACAACGTTAAACATTCAAGTTACAAACTGAATTGACCAAAATACCCTTTTGGGTTTACAAGTTTGTTTAAGATAAACTAAAACCTTAAGGTAATCTACGGGTAAGGCAACCATGTGAAAGTCTCCCCTCCAGTAGTCTCCAGCTCTTCCGACACGATCGGTTCTTCTATATGCACTTCTACATCTGGCATGAAACGCCAGGGGTAGAGAAGTTGAACTGATGAGTAATGAAACTCAGTAGGACAGATTACCCAAAAAACCAAACCCAAGGACGTATAACATTCAATAGTTCATATTGATAGACAAGAAATAACAACATATGCCGATATTGAATAAAAATAAGCAGTAAACACGTCGGGTTAATTATGCTCTTTTCCGCTTTCATTATCTTGTTTAAGTGGGACGACGCCCGGTCACATGGCACGACGGCTGGAGCATGCACGTGGAACTGTATAACCCTTAGCACGCCTCGGGGCTTGAACCCGATAAGCAAGCTTGCATGTGGGACTGGTTACCTCTTAGCATACCTCGGAATGACATCCGGTAATCCACCATACACGTGGGACTAGTTACCCCTTAGTATCTTCGAAACGACGTCCGGCATCAACCATACACGTGGGACTGGTTACCCCTTAGTATCTTCGGAACAACGACTGGCATCGGACAGCACGACGGCCATACCCGGCATAAGCACAAATTTCAATCTTCAAGTTTGATTACAGTTGTTCTCTACAACTAACAACACACTGAAATTTAGCATTTACAATATACACATGTTAGGCATCAATGCATTCTAAGGAGGTTTTCAACTCTCACGAGATCTCATGGAGATTCGAAGACATAATCAAAGCATAGTGGATACATGTGAGAGTGTTCATGCTGTCTGATGAACAAAATACAGTATATAATCATAGCCGGTGTACTCGAATGTTAAGTTAAACATGCTAAAATTTTGCTCTGTATATCAACAGGTCGCTCGAGCGACCCTACCTCGCTCGAGCGGCCAAAACAAGCTTACTGTCCGGATTTGAAACTTAAAAATTTCTGTACCTCGCTCGAGCGACCTATTAAAAAAATAATTTTTTTTTATAACGAAAATTCAAAAATTTTCACATCAACCTCGCTCGAGCGACCCAAGCTCGCTCGAGCGAGTTATCGTCTTTCCCAGATTCTGAAATTTCCAAAACTAAACATATTCATACGGATAAAACCCTAAAAATTCAATAGAAGTACTAACAGATCATAAAATCATGCAATAACAATGAAATTGAACATCCTAAGGTTGGTAGGTAAGTAATCCTACCTCAATTTGGTGAAAACGATGATGATTAGAACGAATTTTTAATGAGAAACTTCAACCCAGTTTCTCTCTCCTCAAGAACACCTTCAAAACTCTTCTGAAATTTTCTCAACACCTCACAATACACTTTCTAACCTTCTGGATTTCGAATAAACGTGTTAAACCCATCGATTTGTCATCCTATTTATAGATTCGAGGTGAAAATCCCTCTTAATGTCTAAATTAAATCCCTAATTCATTACCAAGAAACCCCAAATTGAATTCCCATAAAATCCCTACTAATTCGTCATCAAATTCGATTTAAATCCGTTCATTTGCCATTAAAACGAAAAGAATCCGAAGTTTATTCGTTCATTATTTGGGAAATCTCATTCAATGACCATGAATTCGAAGAAATCCCAAAAGATACCATTTTCAAAGTTGCTGAAAATCGATAGCTCGCTTGAGCGGCCTATTAAAATAATATATTTTATTATTTTTATTTTTTATTTTTTATATTTTTATTATTATTATTTTTTTTTAAAACTCTGAACTTAAATAGTAAAATACTCTAAATAGTGAAATACTCTAAATAAATATCAAATTTTAATTTTAAATTATTTTTAAATTACGGATTATTACAGACTCAGTTCTGATACCAAGTTAGAAACTCATGGGTTTAGCTCAATCTTGAAGTCGGCTTGTAAAGTAAAAGTTATCCAAGATTTATAAGCAGAATAAAGAAGAATCAACATAGACGATGTAAAATTTGCAAACATGTTCAAGTCCAGTTTGACATACCGTGCTTAATTGTAACTTCTTATAAAGTACAAGTAATATGTGACCCCACTATGTAAAATTTTAAGTCCACCACCGAGCGTACGCAAGATTTTTATGAAAGGGAATTCCTAGAAAACATTTATATAGTTGAGGTAAAATGAATTGACGGGGACATGCACAGACAGTGGAACATATGATTTAATTCGATACAACATTATTCACGGCTATAGAGTTATGGTAAGATACTCTCTTTTAAAATTTTATATTTAAAATCTTTAATATACTGTCAACTTTTATGGGTCAATTCATACAAAATAAAGCTCTTGTTTTGATTGGGATTACTGCATGTGGGCGGTGGAATCCGTTCTCCAAATATTAGTAGAATTGTGTATAAACTGACTTAGACACGCTAATTTATAAAATACAAAAAGTTTGTTTGTAAAAGCTTATAGGGGCTAAAGTGATATTTTTTGGAAACATACACCGAAAGTTCCTGTGTGTTTTAATTTAAACACCCATATATGGTGGCTTGAGGACTCTTGAAATCCACCTGCATTCACTTTTATTTATGGATTGTTGGAGACACGTCTGGTGAGGATGTTAACTTGTAATGCAACAAAAACAAAAAAACTGCATCAACTGAAATAGAAATCTGATTGGTCGCTTTCAAACAGCTTTCTCGCTTTGTATTGTAATGATTAGAAAAAAAAAAAATCGATTTCCAATATACAGAAAAATAAAAAGGCGGCTAACGTAAACAAAATGTCTAAGAACATATGTATTCGAAATCGTTAAATGTACATAAATTCTGCTGCATTTAACGGTTTCGGACACATCTGTATCTGAAACACGTGTGTTCATAGCATTACTCTAACATAAAATAAACTGATTTCGAGCCAATGTCAATGCTTTATCATCTAATATATCTATAAAAAAAAAAAAGTATATGAGGATGTAGGTTAAGTGTGAGAACGATCTCATTTTATGATAAGTTGTTCATTTTAGAAGTATTGACATGCTTATCATTTATGTAAATAAGGTCGATAAAATAATAGTATCCTTTTGACAAAGTATATAAAATTATATAATTTGTCACGAGACAAATTGACGAGCGCTAGATTTTGATAGTTCATTTCTCTTAAGATAAGTATGATCCGACCAAGGGCGGAAGTAACTTGTTACTCTACTGGACTATAGCCCAGATAGAAAATATGTATGATTTTGGCTCTTCTTATTATTTACAGTCCAATGTATTTTTTAGTGTGATTCATTTTTAGCCCAGGACAAATTATATTCTTGATTTCGCCCTTAGATCCGGCCGAGCCTTTTCTAGTTTGAAATCAATCCGAGACATAACAATAAACATATCAAGACCTAAGAAATAAACGGCTCATGAAATCATTGAGTGACATATTGGTGGATCCCATTTTGTATTATATGTTTCACGTTTTAGGGAAAAGAAGAAATGCCTCTCTATTTCACATATTTGGTTATTACAAAGAGGGGCTTTATTTATAGCCACTGACTTAGGCTTAACCAACTAACTACTTGATACTAACAGCTATAACAAACTAACAGAATAACAGATAACCAAATGAACTAACTGAGTAACAAACTAACTAATAAGCATGAGAAAAACAACAAACTAGTTAACTGATCGTAATACGCCCCCTCAAGGTGGACAGTAAAGATTCTTTATGGCCATCTTGGATAAGAGAGGAAGGAGAGAAGATGCCGGCAAGGCCTTAGTGAGCAAGTCAGCAAGCTGATGGGAGGTGCGAATAGGCATGAGGCGAATGACACCAGCAGCAACTTTGTCACGGATAAAATGGCAATCAAGCTCAATATGTTTGGTATGTTCATGGAAAATAGGATTAGTGGCAATATGGATAGCAGCCTGGTTGTCGCAAAAAAGGAGATCAGGATAAGATACATCAAGCTGGAAGGCTTGCAAAAGCTGTTGGATCCAGACAATTTCACTGGCAGTAGAGGCCAGGGCACGGTATTCGGCCTCAGCGGAAGAACGAGAAACAGTGGACTGCTTCTTGGACTTCCAGGAGATTAAGGAATCCCCGAGAAAGACACAAAAACCGGTAACAGAACGCCGGGTATCCGGACAAGCACCCCAATCGGAATCAGAGAAAGCCTTGAGGTGAACATCAGAACTAGCAGAGAAGAAGAGGCCCTGACCAGGAGCAGCCTTGAGGTAACGGAGCAAATGATGGGCAGCTTGGAGATGGGGAAGACGAGGCGTGGCCAAAAACTGACTAAGTTTATGAACCGCAAAGGTTATGTCAGGACGAGTAATGGTCAAGTAAATTAACCGTCCAACCAAGCGACGGTACAAAGAAGCATCAGGTAAGAGATCTCCAGCAGAGGCACTGAGTTGAAGCTTAGGGTCTAAGGGGAATGAAGCAGGCTTAGAAGCCAAATAGCCAGTGTCTTCAAGTAATTGAAGGGTATAACGGCGTTGAGAAATAACAAGCCCGTGAGCAGACCGAGCCACCTCCAGACCAAGAAAATACTTTAAAGTACCCAAGTCCTTAAGTTTGAATTGAGTATGGAGAAAAGTCTTGACGGCTGAGATAAGCGGAGCATTAGGGCCAGTGATAACAATGTCGTCAACATAGACCAAAACGGCAACAAAAGCAGAACCAGAGCCCCGAGTAAACAAAGAATAATCAGCCCGAGATTGGACAAACCCAAATTTCGTAAGAGCATGGCAAAGTTTGGCATTCCATTGGCGAGAAGCTTGTTTGAGGCCGTAAATAGACTTGTGTAACTTGCAAACAAGGCGAGTACCAGGCGGCTGATTAACTGAGGGAGGGCAGTAGCCCAAGGGAAGATCCATGTAGACTTCCTCAAAAAGGTCACCATTGAGGAACGCATTATTAACATCCAATTGATGGAGATGCCAACGGTGAGAAGCAGCCAGAGCCAAGACAACCTTAACAGTAACCAATTTGGCAACTGGAGAAAAAGTATCAATGAAATCAATACCTTCCTGTTGCGTAAAGCCTTTAGCGACCAACCGAGCTTTGTAACGCTCAAGACTTCCATCAGAGTTGAACTTAAGCTTGTAAATCCACTTACAACCGATTGAATGTTTACTCGGAGGAAGTGGCACAACAGTCCAAGTGTGGTTAGACTCCATAGCCGCCAATTCAGCGCGCATAGCAAGCTGCCAATGAGAAGAAGTAGCAGCCTCATGATAAAAACGAGGCTCAGTCAAAGAAGAAATAGAAAGGGCAAACTGCTGATACGATGGAGAGAGAGAATGATATGATAAAACCTGAGATAGAGGGTAAGGAGTATGACAAGAGGGGAGGGTATGATGGTGTAAGAGATTACAATGGTAATCACGAAGATAAGAGGGAGGTCGGGAAGGCCGGGAAGAATGACGTAAAGGAATAACCGGAGTAGGAACAGATGGTGAAGAAGGGGCTGAAAAGGAGGAAGGGATGGGGATATCAAGTGAAGGAGATGGCAAGACAAGGTCAGGAAAGGGATCCAGTAAAGGATCAGTGAGAGAGGTAGAGTGAAAGGGAAAAACGGCTTCATGAAAAACCACGTCTCGTGACAGAAAAACTTGTTTGGAATGAAGATCATAGAGTTTGTATCCTTTAACACCTGGAGGGTAACCCAGGAAAACACAAACACGAGAACGTTGATCAAATTTGGTGCGATGCCCCTGGAGAGTAGAGGCAAATGCTAGACAACCAAATACCCGAAAGATGGAATAATCAACTGGACGGGAATAAAGAAGTTCATATGGAGTTTTTTGGTGTAATAAAGGAGTGGGGGTTCGGTTTATGATGTATGTAGCAGTAAGGAGACATTCTGTCCAAAAGGAAATAGGTATGCGAGATTGGAAAAATAAAGCTCTAGCGACATTAAGCAAATGTTGATGCTTACGTTCCACGACAGAATTTTGCTGGGGGGTTTCGACACAAGAAAATTGGTGAAGCACTCCAAGATCAGAAAACAGGGTAGGAAAAGCTAATTCTGGAGCATTATCAGACCGAAAGACTTTGATATGAGCATTAAATTGTGTGGCCACCATGCGAAAGAAACGAGGTATAATAGTGGAGACATCTGACTTGTTTTTGAGTAAATATATCCAAGTAAAACGGGTGCAATCATCGACCAAGGTAACAAAATAGCGATAACCAGTATAGGAACTGATGTGATAAGGACCCCAAATGTCACAGTGTATCAAAGCAAAGGCTGTATCAGAAATGTGGTTATAGGAAATAAAAGATAAGCGCCTTTGTTTGGCTAACGGACAAACAAAACATGGTTCTTTATTAATGGATCCAGGATCAAAATGAAGATCAGTTTGCAAAACATTCAGCTGACGCAAAGACAAATGGCCAAGTCTATTGTGCCAAGTTTGTGCAGAACAATTATTTATGAACACTGCAGATGCTGAATCAAGAGGAGCAGCTTGCAAAACATATAATCCAGAAATATGATCACCCTTGCCAATCATTTGCGGGTTGGTAACATCCTGAATGAGGCAGTGATCATGACAAAAAGTAACTGTTAGATGAGAATGCTTGGTAAGAGCACTAACAGATAACAAATTGAAGGTAAATTGAGGGACAAACAAGACATCAGTGAGAGTGATTGCGGAAGTGAGTCTAATATCTCCTTTGTAATGGACTGGTAAGCGAGTCAAATCTGGTAATGTAACAAAGGTGTGTGGAATAGGTTGTAAAGAAATGAAACTAGTGGAATCAAAGGAGATATGTTGAGTGGCTCCGGAATCAAGGATCCAATGACGTTTGGAAAGAAAATTAGTACTCAGGGATGCAGATAAACAGATACCTGCATTTGGAGAAGAAGAGGGAACAACTTCAACATTGGAAGTCACTGATGCGGCTAATTGGCCAGAAAGAGCACTCATTAACTGTTGGCATTGTTCACCACTGAGGTTGTGCAGAAAATTGCTCATACTTGTTGCGGAATCTGGCTTATTCTCAGAATCAGAAACTTGATTAGCAACTGGTTTATGAGAATTTGAGGTATTGACCTTCTGCCTTGGAGTATAACCTGGTGGATATCCATGTAACTTGTAACATTTCTCAATAGTGTGGCCAGGAAAATTACAATGTGTGCAGAAAGGCCGATCCTTCTTATGGCCTTTATAACCGGTGAAAGGTGGCTGTCCATAATGGTGCCTCTTGGATTGTGCAGAACTTTCCATGGCTGCAAATGCCATATTTCCAGCTGAGTCTAAACCAGTATTAACATGAGCTCCAATTTTCCTTTGATGTTCCTCTTGAGAGATCAGCGAAAATACCTTGTTGATGGGAGGAAGAGGATCCAAAAGGAGTATTTGACCACGGATTTGTGAAAAAGAGTCATTTAAGCCCATGAGAAAGGACATAATATACTCCATTTGGTAATGAGATTGCAGGTTTTTAACGCCTTCACAGGTACAATGGCAACAAGAACATACAGGTCTATAGTTACTCAACTCCTCCCAAATAGTTTTAAGTTTGGTAAAATACGTGCTAACTGAATGCTGATCTTGTGCCAGATTCATTAATTCGCGCCTTAATTGGAAGATCCTAGGGCCATTACTTTGTTGAAATCGATCTTTGAGATCTAACCAGATTTCACGAGCCGTTTCAGCATAAATCACACTGGCCGAAATTTCTTTAGAGACGGAATTGAGAATCCATGAAATAACAACATTGTTGTTCCGATTCCAGGAAAGAAGAAGATTCACATCGTTACCTTGTGGTTTGGTGAATGATCCATCAACGAATCCAAGCTTATTCTTAACTGATAAAGCAATTAGCATTGCTCTGCTCCAGGAAATGTAGTTGTCTCCTGTTAGGGTTTGTGAAACCAGAACGATACCAGGCCCATCAGAATGATGGAGAAAATAGCAGCTCGAAGGATCGTCAATGGCAGACGATCTTGAAGGAGCAGGGGCAGCGGAATCCATGATTGGATGAGAGGCGGAATAGCACTATTGCTCTGATACCATTTCACGTTTTAGGGAAAAGAAGAAATGCCTCTCTATTTCACATATTTGGTTATTACAAAGAGGGGCTTTATTTATAGCCACTGACTTAGGCTTAACCAACTAACTACTTGATACTAACAGCTATAACAAACTAACAGAATAACAGATAACCAAATGAACTAACTGAGTAACAAACTAACTAATAAGCATGAGAAAAACAACAAACTAGTTAACTGATCGTAATAATATGGCTTTATTTATAATCATAGCTACAGATTTGAATTTTATTTTTTCTTTCGCAAGTTTGCAGAAATGATCGAAATCGAATTGACCAAATATGTGCAAATCCCGATTGTAAAAATTGAGGCAGCGGACGCATGAAAGGATCACAATTTCCTTCTTCGTGTCTTGTGGAGTAAAAGCCCAAAGATGTAAGTAAATGAGAGAAGCTTTTTTCTTTTTTTCTTTTTTTGGAAAATTGGGGTAATTTATAAACCATGGTCCTATTTAGGACTATTACGCAAGTTTTAATTATACTCACTAAGATGGATTAAGTTATAAATTATTTTGGTATCCTTTTGATCGATTTATTATTTTATAATTTTCATTTATTTAGAGGAGAGAAAATTGGAGGGAGAAAGATCGGAAGGGAGAAAATTAGGAGAGCGAAATAGTAGAAGGGAGAAGATTAGAAGAGAGAAAAATTAAGATGATTAGGAAAGAGAAAGGATATTCTTGCTTTTGTTTTAAAGACAAATTAAAAGATAACTGCTCCATTTGGTCTGACTAGATTATTAGATTATTTTTTCGTTCTTATGTGAAATTTTTTTATAATTTTTTATCTTTCGTCAACTTTTAATGAATTATTGCTTTATCTCGAAGAGAATTTTCAAAAAAATTATAAATAAAAGAACAAATTTGAAAAAAATTCAGAAAAAATAAAAATAATTTAAAAACAGAAATTTTTAAGTTTATTCGTCGTCTTTAGTTATATTAATTTTATACTTTTAAAATTCTTTTCATCAAGACAGACTAATAATTCACAAAACATTGAGACCAAAACAACAAAAGCAAAAAAATAAAAATAAATAAAGACCAAAAAACAATCCGAATAATCAAGCAAGAATGACTATTTTCATTTTTAATAACCGAGATATTTGGTTGGCTTAAGACCAAGTGAGAGTAAAATTTGAAAAGACTATTGTTTGGGGTCCTGGAAGTAATGACCAGGCGTAATGCCCAGTGGTCCAAAGTATTAAGTTATCGAATTTCGACCGTATGATTGTCAAAATTTACCGCTCAGAATCCGCTTTACCACTCGGACAACCTCTTAGACTTAGTATGACTACCTATTACTTAGGATCTGTAGAAAAAATAAGACGAATAAGATAGAACTCCTTTGAAGTGAACCAAAGGGAAATGACAATTGGTTTCATTATCAAGAGAAAACAACAGAAGAAGAATTAAAAGTTACAAGGAGTGGTGGTTGGTTTTGAGGTGTAAATTTCAACCATAATTGAGACGGAAAATGTCATTCTGAACGAAAAAGCTTCCCTGCATTGTGGGGATCAAGTGAAACATCTGCACACAAAAATTCCCGATGTCATTTTCTACTGTCTTATGGCAAACACAGACATGTATATATAAAGAACAAGTCCAAGAACACAAATTATTCGTACATTTTCGGATACAGATATTTTTAGAACTATCGGGCACCTCCGGAGGAGCTTCAAATAAGATTGTGTGGGTATCTGGAAGTCCTCCTCCACTAGACACCTCCGGAGGAGCTTCCACCTACCAAGAGGACCTCGTCATTGATATGGGTGTTCAGAAGTCCTGTTGTGCATTGCACATAGCAAAGCGTGTTGCACGTCAAAAAAAACATCGTTTTGGCCCTCAAAATACTACTCGAACAATCATTTGCCGACTAGACAATTTTTGGCCATCTTTTGCGCGCCAAAACGACGTCATTTTGGCACACAGCATGTCTTACTATGTACAATATACAACAAGGTCCCCAATTCCATTTGTGTAATGATTCTTTTATGGAAGGGCCCCAATTGAAGAACGCTTTGGGCCCCCAAAATCTAAGGGCGACGCTGAATGTGAAGTCCTTTATAATCATCCAAGGATTCTGAACACATTTGTGTCTCAATGTCCATGAATAATTTGTATTCTTAGACGTTTTTTACATACAAAAGAGTGGCCTAAAGGTACGGCGTCTCTGTAGATGGATATGTGTCTCACATCTCACGAGAAGAGACAAAATGCTTCCATCACCCTTTTTAAGCTCTTTTTAAGTTATAACCCACCGCTATATTAATTGAACTTTGCTATGAGTACTAATTATGTGAACAAATCATGTATAAATGTTTAGGTAACACTCTCATTTTGGGGGGGAGAGAGAAACACACAGAGAGAGTGAGGACAAGCAAGTCGGTCCAAAAAAGAGTAAAGAATGGACACCTAACTATTTATATATGATTTATACATAAAATTAGTACTCATAGTATTTTCCATACTAATAGCCACAGGGACTGTTTGGTAGAGTTGGTGATGGAAAAGGATCTATGGCCCTATTTGGCCAAAAAAAAAATTTTGGCTTATTTTTTGTCTTTATTCAAAAAAATTTTGTATTTATTATTTTTAGGTCATTTTTTCGTGAATTATTGGTTCATATCGACGAAAGGAATCTAAAAAGTACAAAAATATGTCCAAAAGTTAAAAAAAAGTCACTAAAGACGAAAATAAGCCAACACGGACGCTGTTTTTGACTTATTTTTTGTCTTTTCTGAACTTTTTTCAAATGTAGCCGATGATTGATAACTTTTCTGAAAGCTCTTGTCGAGACGAACCAACAATCATCAAAAAATTGATGAAAAAAAAAAATTAAGTAAAAATTTCAAATAGACCATTAGTCTCATGCATTTATCAAAAGTTTTACGTAAAACTAGTAACTTGATTAACCTTAAAACTAAGTGGCAGCTTCGACTCCAACAAACACAACGTTAGGCATTATGAACCAATAAGAGTATATATATAAAAAATGCTACACGCACATCACTTTTGCACATCACTAAAAACGACGTCATTTTGTGTTGAGAAAAAGCCAAACTTATTTTTGACCCAAATCGCTCAAAACATATAGTTTTTACTCAATACAAAACAACCTCGTTTTGAATGATGTGTGTGGTGTATATATATTGCGACAAAAGTACGAAGATTTTTGGACACACGTGATCCTTTTTGTTAAGCATGCAATGAAATTATGGGATCATTAGTTCCAAGGATTATTTCCTACGGCCACTATTACGGTCAGAGAAGAATATGAATGTCTCCGGATAACTGTCTTTCGTGGCCACTCTAATGGTATATAGTCCAGAAATCAAATGTGGGGGCAGAGAAAATAACCTGGCTGAATCTCAGTGAGTGCTCCTCTCCCGTCAGTCGGAGGCTGCCACTAACGAAAATCATGATGCCACCGGTGGAGGCCGATGGCTGAGAATCGATGGTGCTAATTTCATGGTGGCACTGGCCAAAAGGCAATTGATTAAGCTTTAAAGATATGTCTTCGACCCCATGGACCATTTGGCCCTCAAATGTGAGCATGGAGGTAGGTTGGTATAGAGAAGAGAGAGATGAACGATCATTATCAAACAGGTGGTAGTAATGATCCACAAATGCCCTCCCCACCAGCTCCACTTGTTCTTCCATTCTCTCTCTCTCTCTCTCTCTCTCTCTCTCTCTCTCTCTCTCTCGTGTCCTCGAGACACTCCCAAGACAGGAGAATATAAGGGAGAGATGGAGGAACTACGAAGTGCGCAACAGAGGGGCTAAAAGTAACCCCAAAAGGAAAAGATGTAATGGGACTGTCTCTCCTGATTTAGGACTAAATTACTGTTCAATCCTTCAAATGTTTTCTTCACAAACATTAGTAAAAGGAACTTGATGTAAGGAACAAGTGTAGTATGAAGGCTAGAAAGCAATGCATCAATAGAGGGGCATTAGTGGAACTTAGCTTTTAGACTTGCAGGGCATCTAATCCGCTGCATTGGTACGCAAAGACATGGAAAAGGAGTCTGTGTTATTGGGATGTATGGCATCTGCTCCCAACATAGTTTCTGCTTTTAGCTGTCCAAAATAACTTTTTCTTATTTTTAAGGGAAATAAAGTATAAGTGGTTCAAGGTGTGTGCGCTCGCGCCAGAGAGAGAGAGAGACAGACACAGATTTCTGTTTGTTTTTGGTCATGCTAACCACCCAAAAACAAAAACCAATAAGATTTGAACGATTAGCCCGTGACAATCTTCTATTGGCGTAATAAAGGAGCCCCTAGAGGAGAAGACGGCAAGTCGACTGCCTAGACCTCCAAATTTCTCCTCAAAATAGGGCAAATTCAGATGATAAGTTGAAACCAGAACAAGTAAATCTCTCTTACATGCAATAGGACAAGTTCATGGAAAGATAACGACAGGGGATCCTGCTTTGAGCATCATCTCGCAGAAAGTTTCCCAAGTGGCCCTTTCGTGGTGTTTTCCTGCCTTTCTTAGGTAATTAAAGGCCAAGAATCCAGTAGAGAATAAAAAATCAGCACTTGAATGCATATATGTTTTAAGACTGAAGGGATACATAATCCTCACGGAGTGAAGGCTATAAACATACATAGTACAATACTATATCCAAATCCGATAAAAAAAGTGTCCCTAATGTGTAGTTACAGTACCTCAATAGTTTGTTGTTGCTTGTAGCATGGTCATCCCAGTTAGTATCCTCCACTTGGAACTGTAGAAGAGAAGTCGAATCAAGTAGCAGATAATTCAAATTTGGTCTGAAAATTTAACGAGCATCAAACTAAATGACGCAAGAAGCCAGTCTTACATGAACTTTAAACAAGTAGATCACAATCCGAGCTCGAATAGCTTGGTTTCTGTAAAGAGTATTAGCATAGTTGAGCCAAATAATTACTCATTCAAACTGGGTTTACAAATAGCAACCTTCAAAAATGTTTTTAAACTTCGTTTCGTTTATGAAATAAGCTTATCTGTAAAAAGTGTTTAACTAGCCGAATGAGAGTCGAACTTGAGTAACTTGGTTCCTTAAATACTGCTGCCTCTAGCCGAAGCATGGAACCATCTGAAGAGCATCTTCCCCCATGCAATTATCATTCCAATGTCTTGTCACTTGCCCCTTACTTCATCTGGATCCATCAGGTCTAACACTACTTTCTTTGTTTCGGGGTCCTCCACCAACACAATTCACTACTTTTAGAAGCTACAATTACAAAGAAAGCTTTTATTTAACAGGATACAGAACCAAGTTTTCTCTGATCTGGATGAAGACGGATGAATTCTTTAAGTACACTAACTCATTACCAAAAAGCGAACGGGACAAGAAAAGGAACAAGACCTTGGATGAAATATTCCCAGCCACAGACAGCCCACAACCTTCTTGATGATCCACGAAGCATTGGTTAGAACATTCACATTCCAAAGACATTGCTCCATAGTCACACATGTATGGGCTCATTTCAATTTTCACTCACAGAATGTAAGCTTTTGAACGCTGCCCACAAATCTCTAGCCAGAGAAGCGTTTTCCAATGCCTCAAAACCCCAAAACCCTCCTCCTCCAAGTAGCTCTCGGACCAGTGGGACTTCAAATTCTGACCAGCCCATAAGAGAGCAATCAATGTCTCTCAAATTATCACCAAGTACTTTTGAAACTAAAACAAAAAATTTAACTCCAGCAGATTCATCAAAACATACAAAAAAAAAACACCTACTTCTTTTTCCTCAGGTAATTCTTGAACTGTGGGTGTATTTACTCATCATCTACCTTTCCACACGATTTTCTCTAGTTTAGGAATAGTCGGACCTAAAAGCAAGAGGTGAGCTTAATTCTGCTGCTACAATTATTTCTCAAAAGGGTTCAAACAACTTTACGCTTCACTTAGCAAATACATGACCAGCAACTTCTCCACTGGAAGCCGCACAATTGAGTGTATACACTATCAACAAAAACAAACGCTGAGGTAACTGTAAGATGTCAGCAGTGTTCTAGCCTAAAGTTTCAATTGTTCTCACTTCTCATTCACCCTCAATTGCCATTTTCACCTTTACAACATAAGAACAGTAAAATGAACGACTTTGGGTTAGGAATCTCATAACCCTAGCTAATTACTAATTAACTACTCACTCCACATCATATCCCGTAAAATTTTCACTTCATCAATTAGAGTGAAAGGGAATTCACCAATAAGAACCAATATGCATATAAGGAGAGAACCAGCAAGAGTGCCATTGGATATCAGAATCAGGCGCAAACACAATAACTTGCCGTATTATCTTAATAAGACACCAACAATCCGATTACATGAGCCGCCATGTAGTTCATAATCAAAAAGTTATTGGTGCATAAATGTTTTGAGCAAGAACCAAGCATTCATAAAAGCAGCAACGAGCTAAAATTCTTTGGTCCCGTATTCTGTCCTATTTAGTTCAACTAGTACAAAACAATTATACCTATATTAGGTACCAACAACAAGCAACTTTTGATCTCACTGCCAATGCGAAGGCCAATACATGTGAATTCCATACCCCGTCTTCCAATTATCCAAGAACACAACCTTCTTCACCGCCCAAAACGAAACAAATAACGCCACAATAATAACCAACCGCTGCACTGTCACATTCCTCACTTTCACAAGAACATGAGTCACCAAACCCAGTAACACCCCCACGATGGTATACAAAAATCCAACCGCAAATCCCTCAGCTCCAAGTTGCATTCCGGACCCCTGGTAGAAGAAAATCAACTTCGATGGATCATTCCTATCAGCCAAATACATTGGCATTTTCCGGATAATGTTATGCATAGCCCCAGAAACACTAAAGAAGTAGACAAACATCGCACCAGCTAACCATAGCTTAGGATCGTGCAAAAGGCTATTTCCGGCTATCACTTTTTTCGCTACGAAAGCAAACGCAATTAGCATTGCCAAAATAACTGCTGCTAGTTGTTTTTTGGAAACAACTGGGGGACGATGAATGGGGCCTACGGTGAGTTGGGTCTTGGAATGGATGAAATCAGCCATTGATTCCGCCAGACGGGAGAAATCTCCAGCGTCCATCGGGAGGGAATCGGTTTTGAGGTCTGCGGCGGTGGCGGGGACGAGGCGGATGTGGGGGAGGGACGTGACGCCAAACAGGGAAAACGAGGACTGGGACTGGGAGAGCTCGGCTTCACAGAAGAAGAGTGAGGAAGGGTTTTGGGCGTTGTTGGAGATGAAGGAGGAGGCGAGGAGGGAGAACTCTGATTTTAGGGTTTTGAGTTGGAGCTCGGGCTTTTCGTGGAGATAGACGGCGTCGAAAAAAATGAGGAGAGAGAAAGGTCGAGGGGGTTTGGTGGAGGTGAGGAGGAGGGAGTTGAGGTGGTCGGTTAGTCGGATTACGCCGGTGGGGGATTGGGATTGGAGGGTGAGGAGGTGGGTGACAAGTTCAGAGGAGGAGGAGGAGACAGCGGAAGAGGGAGTGAGGAGGGTAAGGATGAGAGAGAAGATGGGTAGGAGGAGAGAGAGAGGGGTCGACGTAGAGATCGCCATTGCTGTGTTTGGTCTGGTGATTCGGGCTTTTTGCCTTAGAGTTGACGATGACTTTAGGGATTGTGCAGGTCCTTAGATTTCTGTTGGTTTGGATCGTCCCCCGTAGTTCTCAAAAGGATTGGACGATCCTGATGTACCCGTCTGTAAATCAGTTCGCATCCACACACGTTTTCTTATTTTTTTATCAAATTAAAGAGAAATTTTTCATTTTTTATTTTAGAGGTATATTTTTTAATGTCTCCATCTGCTCTCTATTTTATTAAATATTTTTTTTCATATTCAATTCTAAGAAAAATAAATAAGAAAAAAAATAAAATTCTAAGAAGCTATAATGGCTCACTAAATACAAGAATCACTATAGTAATAATAAAATTTAGAACAGATCATAATAGACTAATGGAGAAATTCTTTAAATAGGAAAAAAAGTGATTAGATGAGATTGGTGTAAATGTTCTAAGATCAAGATAATTTTATTTTTATAAGTTTTTAGAGAATATTGATAGTAAGTAATCATATTTATAAAATTTAAATTTAAATTTATATATTTTCCAAACACAAATATACTTTGGAACTAAATTTATTAGTATTTGATTAATATAATTTTCGACAATACAGTTAAGACTAATTGTACTCATATGATCCAGTCTATGATATGTACCTTTCTAACGCTCTGACTGTTTGGAATGTTATTTAAATTTTTTAAATTTATTTTATTTGTCAAAATATTTATTTATCACTATAGTGAAAATATTAAGCATAGTTGTGAAGTTTGAATAGGAAAAGACGAAAATACTCTTACTAGATTCATATCTGCATTTAAAATACACAATGAAACAAGACAATATAAGGGTATGACAGCTAAGTGAAAATCTCAACATTGGTCCTCTCCAGCTCTATCTACTCTACCGGATTTTTTATCTACTCATCTACATTTGGCATTCATGTCAAGAGTAGAAAATTGCACCGATGAGTTTTGACACTCAATCAAAAAAAGATTACCTGAAAAGCCAAACTCAAAAACAAAAGATACATATAACATAATACATGACAGCAGAGTAAATTCATATTTTCCATATGCTAAAACCCTATTCTTCATATGCTAAATCTGATTCAGATTAGGTGTGAGATTTCTATAAGATCACAAATTTAAAACAATTAAAACTCTAGGACATGAGCAAAAGAAATTAAAGCGTGAGCATGAGTTACTTATCAACTTGACATTTCAAGGTTTCTCCTCAATTCTTTAAGCTTAGAGTTCTTATTTTGTTTTCTGAGACTTAAATTGTGAAGGAAAACTGAAAAAGACAAATGATGTTGAAAGCCATATTGGAGAAAGTTTTAGGAATTGATTGTAACGTCTCAATTTCTTGGAACATTATTTAAAATCTTTTGTTCAATTATTAAACCATTTGAAGTATAAATTATGAGAATACCCTTCTTTTATTACTGGACATGAAAGTAAATCAGAGTTTTAAACAGTGTGAAATGATAATGACATAAATACCCCTTTGGGTTACATTCTTTTATTCAAAATAAGACATAGTAAAGCATCTCAGGGTAAGGCAACCATACGCCACCATGATCCTCTTCAGCTGGTCCTGCTTCTTCAAATTCGGGTGGGTTCTCAAACTGCTTCGCAACATCTGGTATGAAACACCAACGGCAAAAAAGTTGCACCAAATAAGTTGTGACACTCAGTAGGAAAAAGTCACTGAAAAATCAACCCACATATATAGACATACAACAAGTCAGAAAGAAAAATGATAAAATGCATTTATAAAATCACATACGTTTTGTTATGCCTTCTATTCTTTAAGTTTCCAAGAATACCTTTTTCTCCCGGTATTCCTTCTTACCCAACTGTCTAGCATAGAGTATTCAATTGATATTTACAAGTCTTTACCGAGCCAAGGCATAGACCTTCTACCATCTTCTTGAGTTAATCCCTACTTCACACTAACTAAACCTAACCAATAACATGGCTTCGCTCAATCAGTTACCAATAATCCTCACCCGCTTCCCCTTTACCAGCTAAAGGTTGCCTAAGATAAGGTCGTCACTCTCTCGAAGTCCAGAGTTGTTGACGCATGTGCACCCCGAAGTTACCTCTAACCAAATATACCCATCTCCTAGTTGAGGTCCTTAACAAACGGGACGACACCTAGTGGGACTTAAACCCACATGGAACACAAATTTAGAACGATGCCCAATACACATTACTAGGCATGACTGCCGCCAATCAACCATTATTTTAGTTAACAAACTTACTTGTTCACTATATGTTCTACTATTTATAATAATCACATGACACTCTTCGTTGCCGTGTTATGGTGACATTCATACTAGTGTCCCTAATCATGAATTCTAAGTTTTCAAGTAAACACCAAATCGTGCTTTTAATCCAATTCTACCGATCTAACAATTCGTCTATACATGCGTTAATCCATCGGCTCAACGACCACATTAAACCACAATTGGTACGACGGCCCAATACTACTCAACCATTGGCTTGACGCTCGCATCATGATCATATCAAAACTATAGCAACTTACGATACTCATGAATCAACTATTAAACTACAATCATAGCTTACAACGTTATACACCTCATGGTCAAAATGTGGTCAAACGCGCACACGAAGCTCCACAGGAACTCGTGATCATACAAAATATGTTTGTAGATGCTTGTGCGAAATGTTCATACAAAGCAGTGAGAATTAGGGTCTGGATTTACTGTCTGAAAAGCCCGACCATAATCTACAAACTTTCTGAATTTTCATAGGTCGCTTGAACAGTTTACCTAATTTTTGTATTTTGGATTCTTTGTTTTCAAAAAATTAGAACTGTCAGAAAATTGGTAGGTCTAGGCTGCTCGAGCGAGCTATATTTTCCAGCAGCTTTGATTTTTAGAGTTCTAACCAAACCAAGCACGATCAAAACACTAAACTGTGATTCCTGGTTCAAAACAGAAATTGAGAATGCATACAGAGACCTCATTAGTCAAAGATCAAAACACCTCTGTCAATTTCATAAACCAAATCAGAATAACAATGAATTTCATGCATTACTAATTGCAAAGAACAAACCCTAATTCATGCATTTCTATGAAATAAAACCATATACCTACAGTAATCTAGCATCTGATGTTAATAGTGGTTTCTCCTACCTCAATTCCTGAATATTAACTAGCAAATCACCTCGGATTGAAGGATCTACATACGAACATAAACTTTCTTTCCAAGAACACTCCAGAACAACCCTTTCCTCTCACTTCTCTCTCTAAAAATCTTCTGAGCACAACTACGGATTATGAAATCATAAACAAAAATGAACCTAACCTATGTTTATATGACCAATACGGATTTATTCAAGCAATCAATGCCATAAATCTTCGTATTAAGTCTGATACGAAAACGTCCTCCCACCATCAATGCTCCAAAATCTCAACTGCAAAATCAAAAATTCGAACAGCTCGCTCGAGCGGCCTACTAATTTTTAAATACTAATTTTTTATTGCAAAAATTCTAATTATTAAAACAAAATATATATTTTAATTATTTAAATAAATAAAAATTACAAAGTTATTACATTGCCTAGGACTTTATCTACGGCTTAGTCACCATATAAGGTGTCATTCTTATATGAATTTAGTGTAAATTCTTAGTTAGTAAAGTTTACACACAAACACATATTGGCCCGCACTATAAAAATTATTATGTAAGCAATTCACTCACTCTAATAATTGAGCTACTTGCCAATTAACATGATATATGGTTTGTGTCTGACTTGGACATGTATGAATTTAGTGTAAATTCTTACTTAGTAAAGTTTGCACACAAACACATATTGGGCCACACTATAAAAATTAATAGGTAAATAATCCACTCACTCTAATAATTGAGCTACTTGCCAATTAACATGATATATGGTTTGTGTCTGACTTGGACATGTACGAAAATTAGACTCAACTGATTTTCTTCTTCTTTTTTTTGATAATCTATTTTTACTACCCTCGAACAAATGTAATAGCACTAAGATTAATTAAAAATCTTGTCACTAATACCACATCACTTTTATTTGGTATGCCATATAAAATAAATAATTAGATGAGATATTGCATGTGCATGTGCATATAATAGGGTCTTGCAGTACCGACTTGGATAGCCGTAGGTGAAAGAACATAAAAATGTACAGGTCCTCATGGCTGTCATGGGTTGTCGTTGGTGAAAGATCGCAAAAATATATTGAGAGTAATGTGATGCATCAGTTGTTATGATTTGGGTCATATATTTTCATATTATTTATCGTTGTCTCATATTTGTAGGATAGGATAACATGTTGAGTTTGGCATGCGGTATACTGAACATATTTAAGTCATGTTTTATCTGGCACCTATACAAGTTTGGATTTATGGTTTTTTGTTAAAATCTTTTTACGGGAATTAGGATAACATGTTGGGTTTGGCATGCAGTATATTGAACATCTTTAAGTCATGTTTTATCTAGCACCTATATGAGTTTCGACTTATGGTTTGTTGTTAAAATCTTTTTACGAGAATTGATATTGAGCCTACAGGATAGAGCTTCAAAAATTGCTGAGTAGTGCAGGATTTATGTTTTTCCTTCATGACGGTTTCATAATTAACAGTGGATATTTTTAGAGATTAAGCTTTTATGAGAAATTTTATTCTTTTTTATGGGATCGTGTTTGGTTTTTATTGTACTCATTTCATGCATTGAAGTTGGGATGTGATACCAACTCTTACATTGCGCAGTGAATCTCACCACATGCTCTAAGGTTGATTTTCTTCTATCCCCGTAAAATAGTATAAAGTCTTGTATTTTAAATCACTTAGGGAATTCACACCGATGACCGATCCATTCTGGATATGATTTTATATACAGTAGTTTGGACCTCCCAAGCTAATAGACCACACATTTTTTGTATGAGATTCCAAACTTGGTCTCAAAGTTGGGGATCTTGGTAAGGAGCAAATAAAGCTGGAGGCGATTGAAGGAAATACAATTTAAATAACAATTATTAAGCTTTTACTTACATAGTTAATCTAGCTTGGCAGTACGGTGTCCAGCTCGACAAATAGGGTGCTCTTACGTACGCATGAGCATGTCGTTGAGACCGAAGTAAGTATAGTCGATCTAAGAAAGACAATCCACATATTTGTCGACTTGAGAAAGGTCGTTAATAGTTCTGTGTTAAGGATAAGACATAATCTTGATTATCTCAGAACAAGTTCTAATCAAATAAGGACGAGGAGTCCAAAGCCAATTTAGCTTAGAATGAGGAGTTTGAGGTTGAATGAAACTCTAACGGTAGGATATAATTCCCTGGAGAGTCCAGACCGAATTTATCTCGTTAGTGATCAATCAGAAGACACTTTTACTTTATTTTTAATTAGGAATTACAAATCTAAGTGAATTCAGCATGATTAAGTCACAAAGCATACAAATAAAGGTGCACACTCATGGTGAAAGGTACACACACATTCATATACACAATTAGAGTTGTTATACACTGGTATTGAAAGAATCTTGTGAATTTTGTTCTGACTTAATTATCAGAGTATCTTCCCGTCACAGCAGAGGAGAGTTCATTGACGATCTCTTGTCTTGTAGATTATAGTGTCAAAAGTGAGAGAGAGAACATTCTTCCTGTCGTTATTGAGGTATTGACTTTTCGTTTAATAGAAAATCACCCATCTACATCAATGATACTTTTAAGATGAGTTAATATAGAGTATATTTAAAAAATGAAGAATTCAAGAAAAAATTATAGAAAAGTTTTAGAAAGAAAATAGGGAAGAATAATTAGAGTTTTTTTTTTTGCTAGACCAAAACAAGATAGAAGAACAAAAGAAAAAGACAAAGTCAATACATGAAGAGCACTAACACCAAGCTACAATCCCTTGGACCTAGTTTAGGTCTTTCAACTCCATGCCACTTACAATAGGTCTTTCCCTTTCTTTCTTCTAATGTGTGGAGTTTAAGACTGGAGAAAAGTCTAATGACTCTTTTGGATAGTAAGAACTCAAAATTTTCATCCTGCTTTAGACACGTCAAATGAATATATTTTCATAATCCTCTTCATTTTATATAATTGATCGATTGTCTTGTCTTTCTTGACTAAGGCCTCACAAATACAAGGGTTTTGCCCTATAATTTTAGCAGCATCGATTTCATAATTGTGATCTTTACAATATGTGGCATACGATGAATTATTTCGATCCAATTCTTTTTTGAGAAGAGACTCATAGTGGGAACTTTGTAAGTTAAATCTACTAAATTCCTAAATTCTGTGAAATCAAACTTCTTGTAAAGTTCTCTATCCAAATCATCCTTGGGTAATCAGACAAATGCGACCTCAGGAAGTGTTAGGTGCTGTTTGATAAAATTGAAAGCTGAAAACTTAAAACTGAAAATTGAATACTAAATTTTTTAAGTATAAAAGCTATTTATTATGTACTAAAATTAAGCACTGAATTAATTAAGTTGTTTAGTCTGTACAAAGAGTTGAAATTTAAAATTTATTTATTTTTCAACTTATCCGACAATAGGTCTTGCGACACACCAAGCCCCACCTGATATTGTAGGCGTCGTCGTCGTCGTGGTTGGAGGGTAGAGCGATGGTTGGTATAGTGGTGGCGAATGGCGATGGCGGTTTGTGGCAGTGGAGGTTAGCGACGATGGTGGTTAGCAGTGGTGGTGACGGGTGGTAGTGGTGGTCAGCAGTGTGATGGTTAGTAGCGGTGGTCGGCAGTGTGGTGGTAGGTGACAATAGTGGTTAGTGGCAGGTGGTGGTGGTGGTGGTGGTGGTGGTGGTTAGTATGGTGGCAGTAGTGGTTAGTACTAGTGGTCAGCAGTGTGGTGGTGGCAGATGGCGGTGGTGGTTAGTGACAGTGGTTACTAGTGCGATGGTTAGTGGCGGTGGTCAACAATGTGGTGGTTAGTGGTGGTGGTCGGTAGCATGGTGGTGATGGGTGGTGGCTGACGGTGGTGGTTAATGGCGGGTGGTAGTGTTGGTGGTGGTTAGTGTGGTGGCGGTGGTAGTTATTGCCAGTGGTCGACAGTGTGGTGGTGACGGATGGCGATGGTGGTTAATGACTATGGTGGTCAGCAATGTGATGGTTAGTGGCGGTGGCGAAGGTTGACAATGTGGTCCTAGAGGGTGGTGGTGGTGGCGGGGTGTCGGTGGTGGTTAGTGGTGGTGGTGGTGGCTGTGGTGGTTAGTGTGATGGCGGTGGCGGTGGCAGTTAGTGTCAGTGGGCGACAGTGTGGTGATGGTAGGTAGCGGTGGTGGTTGGTGACGGTAGTGGTCAACAGTGTGATGGTTAATAGTTGTGGTCAACACTATGGTGGTTAGTGGCGGTGGCGGTGGCGGGTGGTGTTGGTGGTTAGTGGTGGGTGGCGATGTTGGTGGTGCTTAGTGCCAATAGTCAGCATTGTGGTGGTGGCAGGTGGTAGTGGTGGCTAGTGGCAAGTGCTAGTAGTGGTCAGTGGCAGTGATCGGAAATGTGGTAAACAAACTTTTTTTTAAAAAAAATTCTTTTGAGTGTGTTCAGCTTTTTGATTAAGTAGGGGTAGCTACTTAATTGTCTACTCTTTGTTTTTGCTGAAGACATAATATATTAAGTTCCTCAAAATTCCGTTATCAAACCGACTTAATACCCTTTTACTTAATCTATTTAGTTTTAAGTGCTGAAAATAGGTTATCAAACAGCCCCTTACTCTACATCTATTCCTAGCTTTTTTGAACCTGATAATAAATTGGGCAACTTTCTCATCAACTCTTTGCCTTAGCCTGACCAAATCAGTCATAGACACCTTAAACTCTGTTTGAAAGAACTAAGGATGGAAGGCCTCTTCTACTTTTTACCAACTTTTGATAGTACCAGACGTTAAATTGGTATATCATGCAAAGGTTGGTCATGATAACAAGTTTGGAAAAAGACTATATTTTATGAAACCACTGTTAGCCAACTCTCCACATTATGCTGTGAATCTCGCCACATGATCTAAGATCGATTCTCTTCCATCCCCGTAAAATAGTATAAAATTTGGTATTTTAAATCTTTTGGGGAATTCACACAGACGATCAATTCATTCTGGATATGGTTTTGCTATGCAGTAGGGTTTGGACCCCCCTCTCCCACCCCCCCCCTCCCCCCCAGCTAATAGACCATGACTATTTTGTCCTTGTACAGTGTTATACTTGATTATGTATTGAATAAAATATATAAATACAAAATCCAATATATATATAATTAATTTTGGATAATTTGAAATAATTAATTAAGAAATTTATTATTTTATTATATTTAATTAAAAAAGTTATTTAAAAAATAAATGGTTCGTAACTTATTTTGTTTAATTCAATTAATTTAATCAATTAATAAAGTCTTCGTTTCAATAAAGTTGAAATTCCCATAATGTTAAATTGTACAACCTTATTCGAAATCGAAAAGAAGTGCAAACAGAAATAAGTTACGAAACTTAAGAAAAAAATTACAAAAAATTCAATTTAATATCGAAGCATGGTGCTACTAAAACTTGCAAAGAAGTGCAATAATAATCAATATATAAAGTTCTTCAGTGTTCTTACAACTATAACAACCTTTATATGTGATTGATGAAACCAAAGAACCAAATCCTGAATGAAATCACAGTAGTGTATCTGATAAAGTCCAAAAAACTGAATCTTTAAATATAGATTGCAAAAAATATATACTTAAAAACATTATCGAAATAATTTTTTTAACAATAAAATATAAATCAATAAATATCTTATCATAATTTAACAATTCTTTATCAAAATATTTCGAGCTCACGGTTAATTCCGAATTAATTTTTGAAGTAAACGGTAATTTTTTAGCATTTTTTCAAGAATAAAATTCGAAAAGCACGACCAAAAGCAGTTCGATTGCACAGTGTCAGTAAAATTTGTTTTCCAAAGTTGGGCACATTAGGACATGTGATGAATGTGAATATTTTTGAATAATTTAAGAAATTATTAACTTTGTATTATCAATCAACAAAAAAGAAAAAAGATAAGTACAAAATATAAATCAACAAATACCTTACCATAATTCAACAACTCTTTATCAAAATATTTCGAGATCACAGTTAATCCTGAAATAATTTTTTAAGTAAACAGTAAATTTTTAGTATTTTTTTGAGAATAAAATTTAGAAAGCACGACCGAAAGGAGTTCGAATGAGCGGTATCAGACACTTTTTTTCCTCCAAAATTAGGTGCATTAGGATATGTAATGAATGTGAATATTTTTTAACAATTTAGAAGATTTTTAACTTTGTTTCATCAATAAAAAAGAAAGAAAAATAACAACAAAATATAAATTAACGAATAACTTACTATAATTCAACAACCCTTTATCAAAATATTCCGAACTTATTCTAATTCCTGAAACAATTTTTTAGGTAAATAGTAAATTTTTAGTATTTTTTCAAGAATAAAATTTAAAAAGCATGACCGAGAGGTTCGAATGAGTAGTATCGATCACTTTTTTTCTCTAAAGTTAGGCGCACTAGAACATGTGATGAATATGAAAGTGAGAAAGAGGTGTGAAATCAAGAAAATTCATCCCCATCACAACTGAATAATTTCTGGGTAGGTCAAGAGCTGTCCAAAATTGATTAGGGAGGAGAGCTTCAGCTGTGGAAAAATATACCGGGAGGGGGTCTTTTTCCGCATCCAAACAAGGCCTAGAGGTCAAATTTATCATATAAAAAATAATAATTATATGATTGTGATATCTCTAAACGTAAATTCATGTTTATGAATATTTTCAATTATTGTTTTCCTTTATATTAAAAAAAACTTTCTTGTTCTTTTCATGTTTTTGAAATTTTCCCATCAATAATTCCACATGTATTTAATTGTAAGGACCCCATCAGCACTCCATTATGCGCATCTTACCCATCATACCAAGAAACCCTTCACATCAAGATACCCCGTTGGAGGTTTTCGCCACTTGTTCTGTGTTTTGACTCTGATCAGTCTCTCTGTGATTCCAATCGTGTGGCCACGAGAGGATTAGAAATAAAAAAATAACAAGTTGAGACCCCACATGGCCAGTGAAGCTTTGAGCAACAAAAACAACTCATCAATCTGTCTCCATTTCATTTATCATTTTCTTTGTTTATTTTCTATATTTTCTAATTGACTTTTCAAAGTTTTATTTATACTGTTTCTCGATTAAAATATCAAAAATAATTAGATACATAAAAGATATATAGTGTACTCTCATCCAACTAGGGATGATAATTTAGTCCGATCTGTTCTGTTCCTCGTTCCATTTGAAATAGAATTTTAGAGATTTTTTAAGAGATCGGATTAGATTTGGAGGTGAAATTTGAAAAACAAACGGGAAACAGGATGGAGGTACTCAGCCCCCACCCCCACCCCATTTCCCGTTCCATTCTCCGATCCGTTTTTAAATAATTATTCAATATAGTATTTTATTTTATTTTTAAATTTGTCCGCGTAATTAGCTATTCCTCATTCTTATTCTAGGTCAATCGTCTTTGAGTTATCCTTATTTATTTTTAACAATTTCGGGAAAAAGATTTTACTTTTATCATTTCAGGTTATTCTTTTTCTTTTTTCTTATTTTATTTAGTGTGATTGGCATGGTAGGGTTTTTTTACAACCAAGAATCACTTTTAGAACAGGATTTCGCTGCTTTTTTAGTGAAAAGTTACTGTTTAGAAGTCCATTTCACACTAAAAGGTAAAACAAAGCAAAAAGAAAAGCCCCACACCCCAAGAAATGGTCGCACATATATAACCATAAACAAAGCCAAGAAACTATGCTTTTTGACCACTTTTATCTTTAAGAGTAAAATGCACTGACCTCCCCTGAGGTTTCTAATAACTACAAGAACCTCTTTTGAGATTTAAAAAAATGCAATTACATCTCTTGCTTTTGAAACTATTAGATCATTATCTCTATCGTGAGTTTGCATTAATTGTTGTTGGTTCTGCCCTTAAATTTAATCATTTTGTCTTTCATTCACACTCGCTCTGTTAATGTTTTTTCCAATAATTGTTTTTTGAAATTTGACAGTTTTGATTAAAAGCAAAGTACCTCGTAAAAATAGTACATATTTCATGAAAGAATCTATAATGCTAAAAGGCTAAGTGTTCTGAAAAAAATGGTATGCTTGTTCGATAATGATACAGTAGTAAAAAATTAAAAATTAGTTTATTTTATTTTTCTTCAAATTTTAATTGAGGTGCATATAAATTAGTCCAAATAATCTAATTTAATATAAATAAATAATTTCTTATTTTTTATTGATGAATGGATCAATTATTATTTTTGCTATATATTATAAATATTTTTTATTACAAAAATTCATGCTAATTTTTTGGATTAATATATTAAAGTATTTTCGTGCATATATTTAAAAATTAATTTCTCCAACATAAAGAAGTAAACAAGATTCTTAAATTGGTGTCAGAATCTTAAAAACTTATGTACGAAAGAATTTTACTTTTTTAAATTTTGACGCTAATTTATTTTTTTCTTACTTTTTTGAATTGGTGTAAATAACTTTTTAAAAAAAACACGAAAATCCTTTTAAAAAAGGAGAGGTGATTATTTTTTTGAAACCTCAAGAGAGATCTCTGTAATTATTAAAAACTTCAGGACAGGTCAGTGCATTTTACTATTGTTCGAAACTTGGACTTCTCATTTGGTAATTTTTTTACTTCGAATTGGAATAACTTTAACCAGTTGCTTTCGAGATCTAAGAACCGAATTTCTTTCAAAAAAGAAAAAGACCCAGGAACAAAATCCAGTTGTCAAATCCAATAAATTCAATATAATGGGCCCTCACCCCTGTTTTATCTCAAGGACTGGCTCCTCTCCAATGATTGATATCAAAAAGTCTCTAAATACTTGTCCAATTTTGATATTTTTCGAGTTTATTTTTAATTTATTTTCATGATCGAGATCGTCTATGTCATGGAGCTTCTTAAAAAAAATTGACCATGACAAAAGTTGCATACAATTGATGTCCATCAATAATAGATCGGATCATATTTATCTTTCAATAAATGGTTCTCATTTAGTATTTTTGTTTTTTTGATAATGTAAGAGTGTTCAAAATCATATACATCAATAAACGATAAAATTTAATTTTTCTTGTAATTTTATTTGTCAACAAGTTCGACAAAATGAACAATTTTGATTTTTGAAAAATAACTAATAACAGATCAAAAAATAATCAAACTAGATCATTCTATATGTTCAACTGACTAGACAGGAATTTGTTCTTTAACTAATCAATAATAAGTCAAGGGCAGCCTGTTTACTTCTATTGCCCTTCTGGCCATCTTCTTCTGTACTACCGTGTCGGTGTGTGAGGCATAACTTTGCTAGTTCCAAGAACACCCTTCTCAATATAAAAATATGTGTACACAGATCTTTCGAGTATATTCGAAAACAGATTTGATCAGAATTATTAAATGCACGTGGGACGCTTGAATTATCAAGGACTCCACATGCATTCAACGATTCCAAACACATCTATGTCCGAATATGTTCGAATAGTCTGTGTCTTTAGTATTATTCCTTCTCAATTTCTCCTCCTTGACGTTAGGCCCCATTCATTAGGGCCAAAATGTATAAAATTTGGCCGCGAATATGACAATTCAAGTTGTCATATCCGGAGTTTATTAGTGATTTTGGTTCTTGGATATGATATTCGAGGTCTAAATTTTATCCGTTTAGAGGGGGATAAAATTTGAACATCCTACTCCAGAAACAGGGCCCTGTAGAGGTGAGTCACTACAGGGATGTAGTGAACTCATCTAGCTGTTCATCTCGACAACGGATGGTACAGATTCACATCAAATTATCCGCACGAATAGATACTAAATTCAATTTGAATCGTCCGTAATCGAGATGAACGGTCAGATGGACTCATTACACCCCCGTAGTGATTCACCTCACTACAAGGCCCGGGTCCACCCTACCCTTATCTATATCTTATCACTCTTCCATATTCTCTTTTTATTTATGAGAATGTCATTATTATTAATTACAAGAATGTCATTATTAATTAAGATCATCATCCACATACTTATATCTATTATATATTATATTTATCTTTCTTAAAAAATACTCAAACAAATCATTTATAATTATTTACCTTTGTAATAAATCTCTCATTCTATTATATTCTTCTTACTAAATTCGCATATCCATTCTATAATTTTAACCGCTAACAAATAGGCCATTAGAATAATGTTATGCAAATAAATATCTAAATATAAATTCGGATAAAAACGTGTCAGAATCAAATGTACATAAGTTTCACATTATACATTCTAAGTTCACACAAATCAAATGTACAAATGGACAACTTCAAACAAAAACATATCTCAATATTTATGTTCAAAACACAAATCCAAACACATCTATGTCCGGATCATCTTCCTGCAAGATATCCCTGCACCCAATTGGCTATCAAATAAAACTGGGCAGGATACACCTAACAGTCCCAAGGTATATTACTGGTATTTTATTCCTCAAATTTTCAAGGGTAAAAATGTAAACATACATGGTTAGAGAGAGAGAGAGAGAGAGAGAGGAGGGGGGGGGGGGGGGGGGGGGGGGGGGGGGAGAGAGAATCAATGATTCATGGAAGGAAGCTTAAATACTTGTTTACATTTCTAAAGATCAAGTCAAGAGAAAACTCATTCTCTCCGCTTCTGAAGCCTTCAGCACCAAAAATGGAGAGAAGGGCCTCTCCTACGGCAATGGCTACTCTTTTCTCCATTGTGTTTCTTGTAGCCGCTTCTTGTCTATCAGTCTCCCAAGCCCAGTCAACTAAATCGGCATTTGAAGACAACTTCAGTATAATGTGGTCTGAAAACCACTTCAGCACCTCCCCTGATGGGCAGATCTGGTATCTCGCTATGGACAATGAAACAGGTACCTACATCTGTATCTGCTGTTATTCTTTTTATTACATATGGCAAAAGGAATATGTTTGTATACACTCATGTTATATACCATCCCTCCCAAAAAAAAAAGAATGGGGATTTGAAAAGGGCTTTGCTTGTGTTTTCTTTATGGCTTTTCAAATCGCACCTGAGAACCTACTGGGTATAGATATGTGTAAGCAATTTTTGTATTTCTTGTGTAGCTTTTGTATATGCTTAACTTATTCTTCCATATGAAAATAGGTTGTGGGTTTCAAACAAAGGAGAGTTACAGATTTGGGTGGTTTAGCATGAAGCTAAAGCTGGTTGGAGGCAACTCTGCTGGTGTTGTGACAGCTTATTATGTAAGACTTTTTGTGTATAAACTGCCAAATTTACAGATTTGATCTTTTGGATACCAAAAAGTCAAGGAATACAGATGGTACGCACACATCTGAACCATTGGATACATATGGTGTCCACAAATTATTGCGAGCTCCACGTGTTTCCAACGGTTTCGAACACATTTGTGTTCGGATGTATCCGGAACAACTGTCGCTAGCATTATTTTTTGGGATATAATGCAAGGGCTAAAAATTGGTAAACATTGTGCAGATGTGCTCAGAAAATGGAGCAGGGGCGGAGAGAGATGAGTTGGATTTTGAGTTTCTTGGGAACGTATCAGGGCAACCATACCTCATACAGACCAATGTTTACAAAAATGGAACTGGTAATCGTGAGATGAGGCACATGCTTTGGTTCGATCCAACTGAAGAGTTCCACTCCTATTCTATCCTTTGGAACAGCCACCAGATTTTGTAAGTCTCTCCTTAACTGCTTTCTATTTACATCAACTTCAGTATAGGTATTGAGTCTTGTGTCAGACACGTCTGATTTTAACTTGTGTTGGATCCTAAACATATCCTATATACAAGTCAAGTATTGAGTGTTGAAAACATTTAGTTCATAGGTTTTGAGAAGTCCCACGTGTACTAGATTTATGTAGATGTGATTCTGTCCATACCCGTTTAGTTTTTTAGATATCTCAAAGTGTTTGGATCAGCTTACGCGCATCTCGACTAATCTGTAGATACTTATCACTTGTGGGTGCTTAAAATAGGGAGTCCTCTCTTCCAAATTGCAAAATCTCACCACGGCAGCTTTCCTTTGTCCTACAATTCTTATGCTCTTATGTCACTACTAAAAATTGATACCCAGTTCATCAGTTACACGGCTTATGCTAATGCTTAAGAGGTGGTGTTGGGACTGCACGTTGTATTCAAAATTTAAGTAGTGAGGACGTGACAGCACAAGAACAATGAAACGGGAAACTAAGAGATGCAATTGGGATGCGTGATCCAGATCCCGGAAATAAATAGAAGCTAGCACAGAGAGTTGACCAAAATTGCTACAAATTGGGTAGATTAATTAGTTTGTGGAAGCATCAGGATTCATGGAGAAATCTAGGGTCAATCAGTAAGAAACTACAGTGAACATGTGTTTTGGCAATTATTTAATGAAAACACATGCCTTCATTCATAACCCATCGATGTTGGCGATAATTGTTTATTCTGATGTTTGTGGCTACTTAGAATATATAGTTTCAAATGATCATCTGAAAGGTTTGGATCTCAGATTTGCGTCGGGAAAGAATAAAGGAAAAAATAGACAAAGACCGATAAGCGGGAGAAGTTAGCTTCTTTTGTTTAACTGTGTTCCTTTTATAAGTCTTCCACAATCCCACACTGGTGAAACATTGTTGGATTTGAGATAGGCCCTTTAAGAGTCTCAATTGCTTAAAGTTATGAACTATTTTTCTTTTTTTCCTGGGACCTTCTGCTGAATCACTTTTCGTATTCAAACAGGTTCTTTGTCGATAGTGTTCCAATAAGGGTGTACAAAAATGCCAACTATGACAACAACTTCTTCCCCAACCAGAAACCTATGTACCTCTTCTCGAGCATTTGGAACGCAGAGCAATGGGCCACAAGGGGCGGTCTCGAGAAAACGAACTGGACCTACGCGCCGTTCGTTTCATCTTACACCGAATTCACGGTCGACGCTTGCCAGTGGGTAGACCCTTATCCTGCCTGTGTTTCCACCACCACAGACAACTGGTGGGATCAATATAATGCTTGGCACCTCTCGGATGACCAGAAAATGGATTTTGATTGGGTTGAGAGGAACCTTGTTATTTATGATTATTGTAAGGATACAAAAAGGTTCCCTATATTGCCTGAGGAGTGTTCACTCAACCCATGGGACTGATATGATCAAGAAAGAGAGGGTTTCTTTTTCTGCATTTTACAGTTTCTTTTTTGCTGTCTATTTTTATTTTTTAATTTTGAGGTGAATATATATATATATGCTGCCTATATTGGGCTAATTCTTGTATTGAATTATTGAATAATTGTGCCTATTAATTCATCAAATACAATTTCAATGTTGATTTTCCTTAGAAGTATTGGGCAGGGGCTTCTTACCATCATGTTCAGTGAGTTTCCTTTCAAACAAGAACTTTTATTGGCTTTAACGTAATTGCACAATTTGAATTTTGAAAAGGTGATTGATTATTCGCGATTCGAATTAGAGTAGAGTATGAAAGATATTATCAAACTACGGCATAAACCACATCTGTTTTAAACCACAAAGCTCAAGTAATTGATCTAAGAGAAGTAAGAGCAATCACGACGGGTTTGTTTGAGTGGTACAGCGGATGAGCTTTAAATTTAGATATTTTGCAATTAAAACTCAGCAACTTAATATTTGGAGCCACTGGAAGTTTGTCCGATTATTTTCACCCGGGGTCTCGAGGACTAGCCGGTAATTTAAGTATTGTTTGATAAAACTGAAAGTTGAAAACTTAAAACTGAAAATTAAGCACTAAAAACTGAATACTTAATTTTTTAAGTATAAAAATTATTTATTATGTACTGAAATTTAAGTACTGAATTAATTAAGTTGTTTGGTTTGCACAAAGAGCTAAAGTTTAAAGTTGACTAATTTTTTAACTTATTCCACAATAGGCCTTGTGACACCCCAAACCCCAGTTGATGTTGTAGGCATAATAGTGGTGGTCGGAGGCGGTGGAGCGGTGATTGGTACAGTGGTTGCGGATGGCGATGGTAGTTAGCGGTGGAGGTGGTTAGCGACAGTGGAGGTGGTTAGCGACAGTGGTGGTTAGTGTCAGTGGTCGACAGTGTGGTGGTGGTCAGTAACGATGGTGAATAGTGACGTTGGTGGTCAACAGTGTGATAGTGGCGGTGGCGGTGGCGGGTGGCGGAGATGGTTAGTGGCAGTGGTGGTTAGTGTGGTGGCGAATAGAGGTGGTGGTTACTGCCGGTGGCCTGTAGTGTAGTGGCAGTGGTGGTGGTTAGTGGTGGGTGGTGGGTGTGGCAGTGGTCGGCAGTGTAGTGGTAGCGGATAATAATGGTGGTGGTGGTTAGTGTTGATAGTGGTTAGCTGTGTGATGGTTAGTGGCGGTAATCAGCAGTGCGGCAGTTAGTGGTGGTGGCTGGTGGTGGTGTTGGTGTTGGTTAGTGGCGAATGGTGGTGGTAGTGATTAGTGTGGTGACAGTGGCAGTGGTGGTTAGTGCCGATGGTCGATAGGGTGATAGGTAGTGTGGTGTTAGGGGATGGTGGCAGTGGTTAGTGGTTAGTGACGGTGATCAGCAATGTGATAAACATATATTTTTTTTAAACTCTTTTGAGTATGTTTTTTGAAGACTTAATGTATTAAGTTCTTCAAAGTTTCGTTATCAAACCGTCTTAATACTTTTTTATTTAACCTATTCTATTTTAAGTATTGAAAATGAGTTATCAAACAACCATGTTGGTGGAGACCCCCTCAAGTTTTACCCTAATTTGGTCCGACCGGATACCTCAGTTATAAAAGAAAAAGAAAAAGTAAGAGCATGTACAATAATATTTGTTCAAAATTACTTGTCAAAATGCTAAAATATTGCTTCAGCTAGTAATTTTGCTCAGAAGTAATTTAATTATCTTTTTAAAAGAATGTTATTATTAATTGTGAGAATATCGTCCACATAATCATATCTATAATATTCTCCTTTGTTAAAAAATACTCAAACAAATCTTTTATAATTATTCACACATTTATAATAAATTTCTCATTATACTATATCAACTATCCACTTTATTTTTACCATAATTTTAACCGTTATGAATAGACTGTTAGAATAATATTACGTAGATAAATATCTAGATATGAATTCGTATAAAAATATCTCATAAATTATTAAATGTACATATGCTTCACTCACACAAATTAAATGACGTAAGGTATAAATGAACGACTTCAAATACAAATGAATCTCGACATTTATGCTCAAAATACAAATTCGGACATATCTGTCCGGACCATCTTCCTGCAAGTTATCCCTGCACCCAGTCGGCTATCATATAAAACAGGGTGGAATACACCTAAGAGTATCCACACCATTCTTCTTTAATTTCCTCGTTTTCCTATTTTGAGAAAGAATTCTTTAAAAAATCCTCTATATCAGTCTTTCATAATCTGCTCTCTATTTTATTATTGATATAATGACTCTCTATGTTTAGGAAGCCAATGTATCCTCATAGAATTTTTTAAAAAAAATTCCATTTCTTTCTCCTAGAATTGAATATGAAAGAAAAAAATATTTTAATAAAATAGAGATATAATAGAAAGTTTGGTGCATAAGACATTAGAAAATATAACAAAAATGCTACATGCATGTAACCCTCCAACTACACCCTCCACTGATGAACCAAGGTGGCAAGGTAGGGGCCCACCTTTTTTTCCTTTGGAAATTACACAAGCCACCCTCCCTTCCTTCTCTCTCTCAAAAGTTTTAAAGTAGAAAAAGGAAAAATTCTCTCTAATTTAGTCAAAAAAAGAAGAAGAGAGAATAGTGTAGATGCTCTAGTCCCAAGTTATGTGTTTTCTGGTATATTATTCCTCAAATTTTCAAGGGTAAAGATGTAAACATACATGGTTAGAGAGAGAGAGAGAGAGAGAGAGAGAGAGAGAGAGAGAGAGAGAGAGAGAGAGAGTGTCAAATAGTCAATGATTCCGTAGAAGGAAGCTTAAATACTTCTTTACATTTCTAGAGATCAAGTCAAGAGAAAACTCATTCTCTCTGCTTCTGGAGGCCTTCAGCACCAAAAATGGAGAGAAGGGCCTCTCCTATGGCAATGGCCACTCTTTTGTCCATTGTGTTTCTCGTAGCCGCTTCTTGTCTATCAGTCTCCCAAGCCCAGTCAACTAAATCAGCATTTGAAGACAACTTCAGTATAATGTGGTCTGAAAACCACTTTAGCACCTCCCCTGATGGGCAGATCTGGTATCTCGCCATGGACAATGAAACAGGTACCTACATCTGTATCCAATGTTTTTATTTTTATTTGAAATAATCAAGAACCAGATACACGTGTACATATGGAAAAAAATATATGTATGTATACACTCATATTATATACCATCTCTCTTAAAAAGGGCTTTACTTGAGAACCTATTTTTGGGTATAAATGTGTATAATCAATTTTTGTATTTCTTTGAAGATTGTGTAGATTTTGTATATGCCTAACTTATTCTTCCATATTAATAGGTTGTGGGTTTCAAACAAAGGAGAGTTACATATTTGGGTGGTTCAGCATGAAGCTAAAGCTGGTTGGAGGCAACTCTGCTGGTGTTGTGACAGCTTATTATGTATGACTTTTTGTGTATAAACTGCCAAATTTACCGTTGCAGATTTGATCTTTTGGATATCAAAAAATCTATGAACACGGGTGTTCCGGGACAACTGTTGGATGCATATGGTGTCTGTAAATTATTGAAGGCTCCGCGTGCAATTCAACGCATTTGTGTTGCTAGCTTTACTCTTTGGATGTAATAATGCAAGGGCTAAAAATTGTAAATATTGTGCAGATGTGCTCAGAAAATGGTGCAGGGCCAGAGAGAGATGAGTTGGATTTTGAGTTTCTTGGTAACGTAACAGGGCAACCATACCTCATACAGACCAATATTTACAAAAATGGAACCGGTAATCGTGAGATGAGGCACATGCTTTGGTTCGATCCAACTGAAGAGTTCCACTCCTATTCTATCCTTTGGAACAGCCACCAGATTTTGTAAGCCTCTTCTTCACTTCTTTCTATTTACATTGACTTCAATACGGTTATTAAGTATAGTGTCGGACGCGTCTAATTTTCACTTGTGTTTACAAGGTGCTATTCCGTAAATAAAACTTAAGTGGTGAGGACGTGACAACCCAAGTATAATGAGACGTGTGATCCGAATCCCGGAAATAAATAAAAGCTAGCACAAAGAATTGACCAATTGCTACAACTTGACTTCTTAATACGTAAGATTAAGTTTGTGGAAGAATCAAGATTCATGGCAGAAATCTAGGGTCAATCAGTAAGAAACTACAGTGAACATGTGCTTTGGTAATTATTTAATGCAAACACATGCCTATGGTCATAACCCATCAATGTTGGCGAATATCTATTTTCAAATGAATATCTGCAGAATTTCAAATAATGGATTTAGGATAGGCCCTTTCAGAGTCTCAATTGCTTATGAGCGCATTTTTTTTATTTTTTCTGAAAAATCTTCTGCTGAATCACCTTTCACATTCAAACAGGTTCTTAGTCGATAATGTTCCGATAAGAGTGTACAAAAATGCCAACTACGACAACAACTTCTTCCCCAACCAGAAACCTATGTACCTCTTCTCGAGCATTTGGAACGCCGACCAATGGGCCACGAGGGGCGGCCTGGACAAAACGAACTGGACCTACGCGCCATTCGTTTCATCTTACACGGAATTCACAGTCGATGCTTGCCAATGGGTAGACCCTTATCCTCCTTGTGTTTCCACCACCACAGACAACTGGTGGGATCAATATAATGCCTGGCATCTCTCAGATGACCAAAAACTGGATTTTGGTTGGGTCGAGAGGAACCTCGTTATTTATGATTATTGTAAGGATGCAAAAAGGTTCCCTATATTGCCTGAGGAGTGTTCACTCAATCCATGGGACTGATATGATCAAGAAAAGAGAGGATGGTTTCTTTTCTGCATTTTACAGTTTCTTTTTTCTGTCTATTTTTAATTTTTAATTTTGAGGTCAATATATAAATGCTGCCTGTATTGGGCTAATTCTTGTTTTAGATTATTAAATATATAATTGTGCCTATTAATTCATCAAATACAATTTTAATGTTGATTATTGGGCAGGGGCTTCATATCATGTTGGTGCTGTCTATTTTCATATTTTCAATGAGCTTCCTTTCAAACAAGAACTTTTATTTGCTTTACTTAGGATGTCAATGGGACAAATTGGGAACGGATTTGACCATCTTCATTTTTGATTTTCGAATAAAAAATCTGCTTCCATTCCTGCTTTGTTTTTCGAAAAGAGAATGAACCCCATTCTTCAATCCTGTCCAGCCCCATTTTTTTAATTAAAAAAATTAATTCATTTAATATAAAAGATACTCACAAATTGATTCATTCCGTTCAATCTTGTTTTCTTCATACTTTTTAATTGGACTTGATAAAGAGATTTATTCACCTTAATATATAATTATGACACGACAGAAAAATATGCTAAATAGTTAACGTGTTGTCCATAGAGTAATTACTAACTAACAAGTTTTCACAATTTCACTAATAAAAGGCGCAAAAATTCAAGATTTTCCGTATCAATACTAATAGGATTAGTAATTTATGATCTTTTGCTGTAATTTTTTTTCCTCTGATGGTCACTAGAATATTACCTAATTGTATACCATACCTTTATTCCATAACAACATGAATGACTATAAAAGGTTAGAAATTTGTTTTTGAATCGAGGATTAGCTTGAGCCTTTTAATTAAAGCTACAATATTTTAGTATTGAATAAATAAAAGGAAATTGATTTCCACGCCATTTTTTTTATTTGCACTTATTTTTTAGTTTCTATTATACAAAGTTACTAAAATATTCTTCTATTTAAACACAAGAGACGAATAAAAATTATTTAATAGAAGAGTAATTTAGTAATTTTGTATAATATGGACAACAAAAGAGATGCAACTGAGCAAAAAAAGTGTGAAAACTGAAAACAAGTTTCCTAAATAAAATAGCTAATTTGACCATTTTAGCTAAACCGCTGTACTTGCCTAGAGAGATTTGCAATTATGGATTTCAATATCTGATCAGATGTTGGACTGCCTAAATTCCATCTTTTGTTTTATGTGGTTTTTATTTGTGTGCTTGGTCACGAATTATAGAATGCAATATTTATTTTGAAAAATAAATTTGCGAATACATAATTTCAAAATTACTTTCGGATGAGTTTTTTGAATTTTCTATACAAACTTAAACACCACTCTTTTATGAAATTTATTGTGTTCATTATTATCCAAATAATTTTATAAATTCTCATTATAATTCAAAAAATTATGGTACAAAATTTGGACTAAAAAAATGGCCCTTTAATACTTTCGACAATTCTATTATGCAAGAGAACAGTTTAAATTTCAAAAAGTCAACTTGTAGATTAGAGTAAAAAAAGTGAATATGAAGAGGTACAGGGGGGTGGGTATATACTCAATTGCCAAGGGATGAGTTTCACTTTTATTCCCTCATTCATAATTTTAACTGAGATATTTATTTGAATGTTGTTTTATTATTTTTATTTGAACTTTTTTATATTTTTATTTTAGATTTTTAAATTTTTTTCGTTGATACGAACTAATAATCAATAAAAATTGATAACAAATAAAAAATATAATTTTTTAAATGAAAAATAATTAAAATAAATAATTTAGGCCAAAATCTAGGTAGAATTGTCCTACAAACGTGGGATTAATTACACTTTACCCCCTTCAACTTGACTCTTTTTTACGTTATCCTCTTAATTTTTTTTGGCTACAACTTACCCCTTCAACTATAGAAAGATAACGTACTATTTTGCCGTTAGTTTTTTTGTCCAATATTTAACGGTAAAGGTCATTTATTGTGCATGTATATTTAAAAATACTTATTGTGACTATAATACCCTTTATTGTAAGCATAAAATTTATAATACACTTATTGTTTAAAAATTTATAAAACTTGAAGAAAATTATAAAATTAAAAAAATATATCTAATGACATACAAATATGCTTTTATACCGGGAAATAAAACATACCGAAAAGCTTAAAAATGGGTACATCAAGAAATAAAATGGATCAAAGTTTGATTTAATGCTATGAATTTATGTCCAAATGTTATGAGTTTAACACGTAAACAATGCAAATTACATGAAATAAAAATTAATATTATCTAATTTAATTCATAAATTATATATTATGTATAATATTGTGTGTGTGTGTGTGTGGGGGGGGGGGGGGGTATTCTACTCACAATAAGTATTTTAAAAGCATATGTGCACAACACATGACCTTGACCGTCAAATATTGGACAGAAAAACTAACTGTATGGCTAGCAGCAGATCCAGGAATCTCGTCTAGGAGGGTGATCACTTATTTAAAATAAATTTTACAAATTAAACTGTAATATAATAAGAGCAAATTAGATATCACCAACTCAACTACTTGTCATATGCATTTAAAATATTTTTCCATGACTAATTGTCAAAAGAACAAAATAGAGGCATTAAGGAATAAACAATGAGACAAAGCACTAACAAAAACATAAATCAATGAACAAATAATAAACATATTCCAATTCTTGCAATTTGCAAATAAATATTAAACTAGCTAGTGTACTTTCATTGAATCTAAAACCACATCAAATAAACAAATCTCAATTCATAAAAAACACAAAAAACTAAACAAACTAGGATCCCAAAAAACTAAAACAAATAAACAAATCCTAATACAATACATATAATTATTTTTCTAAACTAATATTGAATCCCAAATTGAGATTCCCAATTTGAATGCATAGCAACTTTAAAGTTGAAACCCTCCACTTTGGATTCTACACAGTCCACCGCAAAGAAATATAGAAATATTATTTTAATGCATAGAAATATAGAATGATAGAACATGATAGAAAGTTCAAAGTATGAACCCTCCACTTTGGATTCTACACAGTACACAGTCCACTGCTCCAAGCTTCCAGCCTCCACGACTCCACAGTCCACCGGAGTCCGGACCACCTCCAAACCGGTAGTGCTATTGTGCTACTGCTGGGAAGACCGCAAACCGAGCGAAAGAGAGAGAGAGTTACCAGCGATGAGCGGAGAAGGAGCCAGAGCTAGAGCCAAAACTTATTTAGTATTAAAAAAATTGGGGAATTTTTGAGGGGGGTCATGTGAGCCCGTGGCCCCATGCTGAATCCATTATTGGGTATGGTATTATGTTATGTTTCTATAGTTGAAGGGAATAAATTATACTCAAAAAAATAAATGGGACAGCATAAAAAACCATAGTTAGAGGGGTCAAAGTGTAATTAACCCTACAAAACTGTTGTGTTGGCCACCAACTTTGAGAAAATTTTGACATTTTGTTATCTAAGGAACTCTTACGTGAGTGTAAATCGGTTCACCATATTTTTATTCATTCAATATTTTTAGTTATTTTCTGCCTCCAAATCTGATTAAAGTCTTGTACACATCATTTGGAACAATTTGAACTTTATGTTGTCGATTGGTTCACGTTATTTCAACTCTCATTATTATTGAGTTATTTTTTTGTTTTCATTTAACAAAATTTACAATGTATAATTTTATTTTAATTTTTATATGAATTATTAGGTCATTTTAAATTTCCAAAAATTTGGAGAAAAATATCTAAAAGTTAAAAAAACATAAAAAATAAAAAATAAGCCAAACTTATTTTTCATCTTTAATAATTTTATTTAATTTCTGAACGTATTTTTATAATTTTAATTTTTTTCAGACAAATCAATAATTTATAAAAAATTAATAAATACAAAAAAAATAAAGGCAAGAAAAAGAATTAATAATCATAGGCCTAGTACAAAAGTGAAATTAATCCTGTTAAGTTTAGGGTCTATTTGGCCAAAATTTTTTTTTGCTTATTTTTTGTCTTTATTCAAATTTTTTTTGTATTTGTTATTTTTATGTCATTTTTTCGTGGATTATTGGTTCGTATCGACGAAAGGAATCTAAAAAGTATAAAATTATGTCCAAAAGTTAAAAAAAAGTCACTAAAGACGAAAATAAGCCAACACGGACGCTGTTTTTGACTTATTTTTTGTCTTTTCTGAACTTTTTTCAAATTTAGCCGATGATTGATAACTTTTCTGAAAGATTTTATCGAGACGAACCAACAATCATCAAAAAATTGATGAAAAATAAAAAATTAAAAAAAATTTCAAATAAAGATAAAAAACTAAATAGTGAATAATCCAATAATAACCACAGGCCAAATGGACCCTTAGTCGAGTAACGGGTCGTCCCGCCTGGGTCCACACTCATTCGATCAAAGGGGCCTCTCTTTTTCTCGTTTCCTTTTCTCTCATTCCTCCCTGCTAAAATCGCAAACGCGTAGAGAGAGAGAGAGAGAGAGAGAGAGAGAGAGGATTGTATTAGAAGTTTAGAACAGAGCAATGGTGTGCGAAAAGTGTAAGTTCCTCATCCTCCTCCTTTCCTATGAATGTTATGCTTACATACTTGTAAATATATTATCTAGGTATACACGTGGTTGATGTATGAGATTGGAGTAATTTAATTGTGAAAATTGCTGTAGGCGAGAAGAAGTTGGGGAAGGTGATTGTGCCTGACAAGTGGAAGGAAGGGGCCAGTAACACCACCGAAGGCGGCGGCCGCAAGATCAACGAGAACAAGCTCCTCTCCAAGAAAAACAGGTCCCCTATTCCTCCCTCTCTCGCAAATCACTTTCCCACTGTCAATTCATTGATGTGTTGACTAATAGAAGTTTATCGATGTTTTGCGACTTTTACTTTTTGTTCAATCAAGGTTGTATGCAAGAAACTACTCCAATTTGAACTCGTTACCCCTATATAAATAAACCTAATTTTTGTTAGATCATCTCCAGCCCTTGCCCTTTCTCCTCAATCTCAAAATCTGAATAAAATATTCTTGAAACACTCATTCCACTCGTTGCCTCATCTCTATACTACCTTAGTTTTGGTCAAATTAGGGCCATTTGCTGTCTTCAAACTTACAATCATGCCATTAGTAAAGGTTTTACTCATCTGGTGGTTGGAGTTGAGTTTGCCCATTGTAGTGTGTTATATCAATGAATATTTTACCCTATTTTTATTCCAACTGAAGTAAAAGTATGAGTAAGGGTTGGGTATGGTCTTAGGTAGGAATCAAGGTCTCTCTTACCAGTATTGGATGGAGTTTAGTAGTTTGATGTTAATACCGTTTTGCAAATATGTATCGGCTATGGAACTCTAACTATGATTTCATTCTTGAAACTCTGGAAACTTCTCGTTTTTGAGGCTGATGGTTGATGCTATTTTTTTTTATAACCGAGGTATCTGGGTCAGTTTGGGACTAAGCTGGGGTAAAGCTTGAGGGAGTTCCCACCTAAATGCCGACTAATCCTCAGGCCCTGTGCTTATCGAACGGGCAGAGGCGCAGTGACATGGTTGATGCTATTTTGCTAATGGAGTACCGTATCTTTACTTGCTTCTGTTTTAACCATCTAAGTTAGGTAGTTGTTGTATCTTAGATACTACCTGATGTTTTTTCACCTAAATTTGTGTAATGGCTTTGGGCAACCTTCCTACTTTATGTCAAATCTGACCATCCTCTTGCATAGCCAACAACAGGTGTGACAAAACAAAATTCTTAACGACCAGTAGTGCCTGTACCTGTGATTTGTGAACACTGTTATTGAAAGTTTTTTCTTTTTCTTTGGACAAAGTAATGGAAAAGATTTTGTTTTGGGAAGTTGAGTTACATGATTATACTACAGATAGTAGGATTACATCACAGATCATAACAAAATTCAAATACTTGTTTTGCCCTGTTACGTTTGGTTTTGTTGTAACCACAGTTATTTAAGGCGAGAGGCACACCGAGGCGCACCAAGATGGGAGAAAACAACAAAAAATAGCGCACGCCAATACATCAAATAGTAAAGACCAAGACAATGAATTTGAGAGAGTGTACCACTTGAAAAGGCCATAAAAACATCCAACAAATTTCTAGTATCCGACAGTACTCCATAGATAAGAACAAAAACGTCAAATCCGAGAAAGGACTACTTGAAAATAAGAGGTTGAGGGTAGATAGAGTTTATTGCATGTAGCAACACTAGGATGGTCTATGCTTCACTCTTCCAAGCTCTCTCTATATGGGGCTCTAGCTATTGTAATATTTCATACTTTTATCTTAATATATACGGAATTTCTTTGCCGATAAAAAAAATAGATTTGTATGCCTCCACATCTTCCTCTTCTTCTGTGTCCTCTAATTTGCCTCTTCTTTATTTATCAATTGAAATGCATTTGATATGGAACCCTTTGATGAGTTTGAAACTTTGAATGTGCTGTTGATGTTGTTGCTCTAGTTACTTTTGTTACTTTCTCTCACTCTAGAAGCTCTAGCAATATCATACCACGTCAAAATATCATCCTCAAACACCGGTTCATCGTCTTCATTTGATTCTCCGTTCATCTTCCTATGCAACTACTCATTACTCTCATCAATATTGGAGAAAGATCTGAGATCAGTTGTATCTCGCATATCATATCGACATTTTAAAGTCCTATTATACTTGATAACACCAAATCGTTGAGGCGTTTGTGTCGCAGTCTATTTCATTTTTTACTGTGGAGCTGCAATAATAATAACAAAAATATTACTTAATACAAGGAAGTTGAAATAGCTACTAGAAAATAAGAATGTATGATATAGATACTCTAATGTTCAAACACACTTAGATTTCGTTTACAATTGGAAGCACTGCATGTAGGGCTGAGAACTCTTATGGCAATTTTTACAAATTAGGAGTTTAGAATCATATGCAACCCACCAATCAGCTGTGATAGAAATAATTAGTCATTATTTTTTTATTCAAATGGATGATATAATGTAAAGTGGATTATCATGTACTTTTGTATTTCTTTGTCAAACTGATGGTGGCATTTCAAAAAGTCTCTTGGCTTTCATGTAAATGGTCATTTCAAAAGTAATGTTATTTTGAGTATCTTGGTCTTCAACCAACCTTGTTGTGCAATTATATATCCCTGTCATGACCTCATAATCCTGCGCACCTTTTGGGTTTGAGTGACAGAACTTTGGATTCAAAAAATGTCCAGTAACATGCATAGGATGACACTATTGGATTTCCGACCTATGGTCAATGATCTTAAAGACGTGATATTTCTCAACCTTTTCACCAAATGATTTGGCTATGCTTTCTTTCGCCGTATCCATAGCCTCATAAATATATCCCATGGCAAGTTTTTTGTCGGTATCAACCAATCTCAGTACCGTAACAAGAAGACCCGGAAGCTTAAGAGCACAGACAACGTTATTTCAAAAGAAGGCATCATGATAATTTTTGCCACATTTTTGCCTTGTTGTTTTTTGCTACTTGCCCATTGTTCTAAAATGAACATTTTTCGCAAATTATTCTTTAGCTGATAAATCCTTGCTTAAGTGAGGAAACCAGTCGCAAATTTGATCTTTTGCACGTTTGATCATGTTCTTTTTTCTGTTGTAAATCAAATCACCATATTGAGTAAGTCTGCTCGAGCATAAATAAAACCGTTCATAGTAGTGACTGTAATGATCTGCTCCCGCCTTGTAGAATATTGTTCGCTTTGGCCATCCAAACCCCATTGATTTCCCAGTAGGTCACCTATCCTTGCATTGTTGTTGGACGAGCATGTTTAACTGTGAAGTTCCATTGGATTTTGATGACCTCACGACGACTTGTACAAGGTAGGGTCATGATCTATTATATATAGCAGTATAACATTGAACTTACTACATCCATCAAGCGATGTGGGACCCTTGACCAGCCATCCAGACGTCTACCGAGACTCTCCCTCCCGGACGCCTGATCTCATAGTTGGCACCATAGCCTGGCTAGGGTGTCATAGTGACCTTTTCGGAAACCAACTTAAGATGTGGTATCTTCCAACACAATGGGTTGCACATGGAGTCCAATAAACATGTGGTTCTTTTACTTCCAAATGCTTTCCAGTTGAAAGTTTAGACCGTGAGAAATAATCAATAAAAACTGAATTTTTTTTACTCTTAGGTTGTGATCGTTTGGCTATTTCCGAAAAAAATTTAGAAACTTTTTGTGAACTTATTTGGAAAAAATTTTCCCAAATATTTTTACTTTTTTTCCAAATAATATTAATTTCTCTATAAAAGAAGAGATAGAGAGAGAGAGAGAGAACACCTCGAAATGCTAAAAAAATTTAATTCCAAATTTTTTTGTGAAATACTTACACCAAATAATATCTCAGAGTTTTTTTTTCCCAAAAATTGTTTCAGAAACACTCAACAGAACACACCCTTTGTCTCTACTACCTAATATGACTAGATACCTATTAATGAACTCAGAGTAAAGATGGTTACCAGCCAATACATTTGCTGGGCTACTATATGTGACAACATGAATCTCATTACGTTCACCAACTAGTGCCACATACTTGTCAAGTAGTTCAAACATTTTTAGCACATCCTTGGAATAGCTCAAGGCATTGATGGACTTAATAAATAGTGTTCCTCTTGGCTGTTTACTAGAAAATTGAGTAAAATCCTCCGGTTCTGATGACTCCACGGTCTCCACCCATCAGCCATTGTAGAACATCCATACTTCACCCAATCCTCTCTATGATTTTTCATCAAATCATTTGCCTGTGTTAGCCCTTTGCTTAAATAGGTAACTTGTGTCCCATGGTAAGTTGGCGGTTTCATGCCCGGACTATATTGCTCAACAGCTTCAATTGCGGGCCCAAAAATTGGACAATTTACTGCATTAACAATGATACCAGCATCATACATCTACCTTGTGAATCTCGTCACCGCTTGATCTTGTAGTTTTTTCTTGTAGGGGTTATTTGCGTCAATTTATTTTGGTTTTTCTTGCCGATTTTGTATATAATCAGATTGGGTGTGAAAATACATCTTTGGCCCTTTGAAACATAGCCTTGATTGGTCCCAACGAATTTGCCACATCAATCTATCTCCACAACATTATTTTCATCATCTTGAAATTGTCATCATCAATGCCCTGTAAAATGTTCATTTGATCTTTCAATTATTACTTTTTCGCTATAAACTCCTGAATTTCTTGTCTTACTTCGGTTGGCATCTTGGGCACGATATTGAATTCCTATAACCACCCGCAAGGTGTTGCTTTACTCGACAAACCATGATAGTCCTTATGTGGCCACAAAAATTGCACTTGAATTTATCTGTTTTTTCGGGATCCACGGAGCATTACATTATATATATAATCTCCACTTCGAAATCCATCCTATTGTGTGTGTGTGTGTGTGTGTGTAGAGAGAGAGAGAGAGAGACACACACACACACACACACACGTTAAATCGACAAAAGGATTTTGATTGAGTCAGGCGGCATGAGAATGTGGAAGAAGAGAGATACCTGAGTGATCTGTGTACTTGCATGATCGAAGAAGAGAGGTAGCGCTCGGTGGCCTAGTCTGATGAAGTCGACAGTTGGGAGGCGGAGAAAAAAAGAAAAATGAAGGGAGAGAGAGGTTTAAATCCCTTTTTCTTTATTTTTAGAGAGGTGTGCCTTTCTTGCGCCTCGCTTCTCGCGCCTTTTCTGCACCTCAACGATTAAACTCATGCCTCTTTGAAGGCACCTCGCCTCACACCTCTTGAGGCACGTACCCTGCCCCTCGTCACGCCTTTCACAACTATGGTTGGAAGGATTGGCCCATTACTGCAATTCTAAAACGCATTTGCAACCTAATTAGGTTGCTTAAGATTGTCCCTCTCTTAGCAACTTCAGCAGTTGTGTATTCGTTTCATGTCTTTGCTCAAAGGTTAATAATAACCTACCCTAGTTTTTGTCACGTTGGCGCAACAAGTTACATGATTATTTTTTAGTGTAATTTTGTCTTGTCTTATTTTACCTCAGTATTTTTGTCAAATTGTTGAACTTTATGTATTAGGTTATTGACATGGAACGTCTTCTGGAGAACATGTCTTCCAAAAAGGGCATGTTTAGTGTATATGTCTTAACTTATTTACTACTGGGTTATAAAAAAGGAACATTTGTGGATTACTAATGGCGACTAGTTTAGTGGTTATTGTTCGGCCTATTAAGGTTAACTCCTGAGGCCATTGATTTTTGGCAAACAATACAGATGGTTAGGTATGGGGCAGTTTTACCTCTCAGAGACCTTCCTTTGGTGGCGGATTTGAGACTGGGCCTACTCCTTATATGCATAGTGATTAGTATTGCCTACAGAGATTTACTTTGACTAGACTGACTGCATCCACTTCTTTTGTTGACTTGCATTATTTGATAATGTGATGTCCAATATCTCTCCACATGCAGAGACTGCTTTTCTTAGTTTGCATTTCATTGATTCGGAATCTGAATGCTTTCCACTAGTTTAGCTATTAAAACTTGTTTTATTTGCCTTGAGTTTGTTGGTTCGTACTAGAGGACAACTACTTTTCGAATAACAGATCAAAAGTCAGATCCATACAAAATTTCGTCCCGCAGACCTTAGTTAATGGCAACTAAACCCAGACTACTTAGATGCATTTAGTTTCTGTTACCAATGAAAATGTACTATGGTCTGTAGGAATTCACGTGTTTCCGCACTAGTTGAATGCAATGTACAGTATCTCTTCACATGCACAACTCTGTTTTCCATGCTGTGAAGTGAATTTATTAAGAAAACCCATTGCTTTGTAGATGGACTCCATATGGAAATACCAAGTGCATCATCTGCAAGCAGCAAGTACACCAAGATGGCAAGTACTGCCACACCTGTGCTTACTCCAAAGGTAGTGACTTCAGATTCCGAGCTGATTTCAAGTCATATTTACTGTTTTTTGCATATGAGTTTCTTTTGCGGAAGTATCTGAGGTGCTTTGTGTTGTGCAGGCGTATGTGCAATGTGTGGTAAGCAAGTCCTTGACACCAAGCTTTACAAACAAAGCAATGTATGATATGGAGAAGATCACCGTGTCCTACTTTTATCTTGTGCTTACTGTAAAAAATTGACCTCTCTACCAAAGAGAGAGCTATGACATTGACAATTGTGACAAACGTTAACTGTCAAGTTATGTACCCAATGCTGAGTAGGTTTTCGTGCTAAACCATATGTGCTAGTCTCCTTTTTAGAATGTTTGATTTTCGCTTTGTTACTGGGATGAAATGCGATCTACTAATTGCCTGCTTGTTAGTGGCTGAAGTAAGAAGTGTCTAGGTTTCACTGTGGGTTGTTTGAGGTTTAGGACATGTTCTACAAAAACCTGATTTTTATTCTCGTCTCCTTGTGGTGGAATTCTTTTTCTGGTTGCATGAAGTACCTATTGTATTGCTGCTTGATTTTGATATTGCTTCCATATGATATTTGGCCAAGAGTCATAGCAAGCTAATTATCTCAGGCAGTTTTATATTCAAAAAGTCTAGGAAAATATATGTTCTGGTCCACATGCATCCAACGGATCTGTGTCCCGAACATTTATGTTCCTAGCATTACTCTTTTATACTATGTTGATGATGTACTTGCATATTTGCTTTTGATTCAGCGCTAGGGAGTTAAAAACCCTGCTAAGATTTGAAATTCTGTGATGGAAGATGGAAACTGCTGAACTGGTATTTTAAGAGGAACTTGTTTTTAATGCTAAGTGAAAGCTTTGGTTGTACCTCTTAATCTCTTTTTCAATTTTATCAATTTCCCTTTAAATGTTTTCGATTAATCATACGTCTCGACAAAAAGAATCTAGTAAGTAAAAAGAATTATTACCAAAAGTCTGAAAAAGTTTACCAAAGAAAAAAAGAGTTTGAGAAAGACAGCTCTATTGGTCCTAACTTCTAAATTATTATTATTATTTTCTATTAAAAAAAATTGTGTTTGTTATTTTTGTACTTATTTTTTTTTTTTTTTGGTGGTTTGTTGCTTTGTCTCTATAATTTTTTTTTAAAAGTATAAATTTATACTCAAAAGTTAAAAATAATTCATTAAAGATGAAAAATAAGTTTCAAAAATAATTATTCCAAACTCAGCTGAATTCGAAAATTTGGGTTAGAAGGAAGAAAAAGACGTCCGAGATTATTTAATGAGAGCTTAAATTTCACCATTGGAAACAAACATAAAGCAGATTTATGTAGACAACAACCTGATCATATGCATATGCTTCCACTTCGGACCACAACAAAATGAGAACAATTAATTAACAACCCCACCCTCAAACCTTGATGTTGACCCGAAAAAAAAAAAAGAACAACTAATTGACCTATGTGAATGATATTTATGAACACAGCTTGCATTTTCTCTCTTCAATAGGCCCATATTTGAATCAAGAACACTAACCACTTCCCCCAACCCCCCTCAAAAATCCCTATGTTTCAGTAAATAAATCCCAAAATTCAGGAATTTCATTCACTTGTTGAGTATCTGGAATTCCAGTACTTCTCAATTTCCTCTGCTGTTCTTCCCGGAATCCTCCCAGCAATTAATTCCCACCTGAATTACAATTGCATCGTATCATAAGTTAGTGCTCAAACTAAAGAAACGAGAAATAGGAAGAACTTGGATGACTAAAGAAACAAGTAATAACGTGGTTGATGAGTTTTAAACATCTCAATAGATCATGGAATTTAGAAAACAAAATGAACAACTAACCTTTCTCCAACCAAATTGTACATCCTAATGATAAGGTTTTCCTCATCTTCTGAGAATTCTTGTTTACTTTCTTTGCTACTTTCCTCTGAAACAAACAGTCCCACATCATCATTGAGTATCAAAGTCAATGTCCCATTATAGAACAAGTACAACAAAGAAGCAAGTCATTGATGTGTGTGTACACACACACACACCTGTTATCTGGAAAAGAGTATATGAACCTCATAAAACTGAGAAGTATATGTATATTTAAGGTAAAAAAGAAACAAACCCAGGTCCTCTGTCTTATGAGCTGGGCTTGTGCTTATCAGAAGTTGATGAAATAAAGACAATTTTTCAACTACTTCGCGTTCAATCATGAGACAAAAATTTCAAGTTTAATGGAAAAAATGAATAGAAATAACTATTCGAGAAGAACATACTGTGTAATTGAGTGCCTTTGTTCAAAACTAGGAACTTGAAAACAATTAGAAATATGCGGTACGGTTAAGTATATATACCTCGAAAATCAACAGAAGTCTCATTAGAGGAAGAGTGTTCTGAGTCAGCCATTTGGTGAGAGGGAGAGAGAGAAACTATTGATCTCAAGTGATCAGTTGAAAGTAACTGCAGAAAGAGTATATGGACAATCATGCTATAGGGGCAACTAAATTGTTATATAGGCAAATGTAGACTACAAAAAAAAAACAAAAGACATAAAGTAAATCTATTGAAATTTCCAATTTCTCAGACTGAGAATGGATGGTAATCAGATAGTGAAGAATGGTAGGTGAAATAGGGCACTGCATTTCTCCATGGTTTTGATAGTTAGTTGAATCAATCAGTTTGGCTGGAATCAAAATATTTGGTTGCTGTTATTTGTTTCCATTTAGGCATAGATTTCTTAATCTCCCACCATTTGTTACTTCATATACATTACCAGTTTTTGTTGCCGGATATCTTGATAATAGGTTGAAGATGGAGTTGATAGTTCTAAGTTCTAGCATAATTACATTTTCAAGCACATCTGAATTCTACCAGTCAGCGAATCAAGCATTACTTATGTTGGTCCTCTTATGAGTCTCGGATAATTCTTACCTTTCAAGCCGGATTCCAAGGTTGAATTAGACCCACGAGGTTAGGGTCTGTTCATCTAACTCTTCGCTATCCTCACATCTGCGATCCACGCTTCGCGTAAGTGAGAATGTTAGAAGAGTCTCACATCGCTTATGTTAGTCTTATTTCTCTGCTTATAAGTCTTGGGCAACTCTTATCTTACAAGTCAATTTTGAAAGTTGAGTTAGGCCCGTGAGTTTATAACATGGTATCAAAATTAATACAGTTACACACTCATTACGTACTCGGATCCATTCGTCCAATCCTCCGCCATCCTCACATTTACGATCCGTGCTTCGCGTGAGGGAGGGTGTTACCAAGTCTCACATCACTTATGTTGGTCCTATTTTCTCTACTTATAAACCTTGGACAATCTTTACATTTCAAACCAATTTTTAAGATTGAATTAGACTTATGGATTTCTAACACTACCAATTAGGGTAGATTTCTTACAAATTCAAGGCGAACGACTGCAAGTCTAGTCAAGTCATTAGTGAGTTGTTCAAGCTTCATATAGAAAGGAGACAACAATCTTAAAAAATGTGTTCAGGTTTGGTTTGTTTATTAACCCAGTGTAGCTGAACTGCACTTTTATTGAGCCTATCATGGACCGAGCTCAAGTGGCTTGATTGTATAAGTAGTATAACCTTATTTATTGAGCTTATCATGGACCAAGCTCAAGTAGCTTGAGTTTTAGGTTATATAACCTTATTAAGTCTGGTAGTGAATTGTTCAAGCTTAATTAGAAAACGTAACGGGATTAAAGAATGCGGTTCATCTTAGTTTTTATTTTAGTTAATATAACTAGCCAATCTTAAACAAGTTTTTTCGCAAGGAAAAATTTAGGAATACAAATGTCACATCCGGATACAGATGTGTCCAGAACCATTAGATATACATGAGATCTACAAATTATTGAGGGTTCCACCAGCATCTACGGGGGCCTAAGCCCTCCCAAAATTTTCAAAAAAATTAGTTATAAATTTTAAGAATTATAAAAAAAATTAAATTTCGGGCCCACCAAATTATATTCGGCGTCCTCTCTTTTCCCCCCCAAAAAAAATCTCAGCCCCCTCAAACTTCAAATCCTGATTTCGCCCCTTGTGGCTGCATCCAACAATTTCGAACACATTTGTATCCGAAACATCTGTATTCTTAGCATTACTTTTTTCTCAAACTAAATAGTCGAGTTCGAGTAGCTTCGTTCATTTAATGACCACTCCTGAAGCTACATTGATAGGGGTATAACTTTTTGATATACTCCCTTCGTCTCGGTTAATTTGTTTGTTTACTTTTAGACTTTTAAGTGTCTCACAATATTTGTCTATTTTGACTAATTAATGAATCATAGTCTATACAATTTTCTTTAATTTATACTCTTTCTTTTTAAATGAAAGTGACAATATTTAAAAAGTTGAAGGACATTTTTTGAAAACTTGAGACTTTAAAAGAATAATAATTATGTCTTCTTAAAAAATTAAATTCTTCAAAATGAACAAATAAAATAAGACGGAAGAAGTATCCCTATAGTTCCAATCTTGTACGTATGTGGCCAATTTTTTATTTTTGTTTTATCATGCATGCTGCATAGTACTGAAAGGAATAACAAAGCGACTCTTTACGCTATGAAAGACCACGTGTGCCGTGGTTGATGCAAAGTCTCTTTCAAGGACTTAGGATATTGCACACAGTATAACGTGTTGTGTATCAAAATAATATTATTTTTATGTATAAAATACTGTCTGAATAATTGGGTGTTGACCAAATAATTTTCAAGTAATACTTTACGCGTCAAAGTAATACTATTTTGACATGTAATATGTCTTGATATGCGTAATACACAACAAACTCTCGAATTCTTTTTTTTAGTGGCTTGGTATTTGCTTGATAGGACCCAGTTGATGTGATCCCAAGAATGGACAATCAATATCCTCTTGGACCACATATGTTATCTTCTTGCCATTAAGTTAATGCACATGATTGGTGATGGGTAGGTCTTGATTTCTCACTTCTACTCATTTGTCCGGGTTATTTCCATTTCTTTAATCATTACTATTTACTTGTATCTCTTATGATTTGTTTATTAGCGATCAAAATTTTAAAAAAAATACGATTAATATAATAAGAGGTAGAGATATGGTAGATAAGAGAAGGAAATAAGATATGAATATGAGAAGGGGTAGAATAACTTATTTCTCTCCAAGCGGATGAAATAGTATCTCGGATATCATATATGGATCCAAAATATAAAAAAAATCCTGGATCTAGATATGACAATTTAAATAATCATACTCGGAGTTGATAAATAATAAATTATTTTTTGACCGTTAACAAGCACGACCTTAGATCTTGCTTTAGAGTTCTGCAAATTCCTAACAAAAATTGTGAGTGGTGGATGTGTTAGACTAGTGGTTGAGAATTTCAAACAAGAACATAGGAATAGACAAAAGCTAAGTAATCATGTGGTGCTAAAAAAAGTTTATTCTTCCCCTAGTCTTAGTTGTAATGCTCCCTTACTATTTTTCAAATAGAGATGAGCTCATGAGTGTTGTATGGAAATCAAGATAAGATTGGATGAAAAAAGGTTATCTTTTCAGATCCAAAAGGTATTTTAAACCATTAAAAAACTTGATAGGCCCCCCAAGGGACTAATAGAATTCAATTGGGATATCCTCTTGGGGATGTTATTTGATAATGTTTATCAATAACAACATTATACATCTTTTTTCTTTTTTGGCAAAATGTGAGTGGGTGACAACTTTTATTCCCCAAATCATAGTGGTTTTGAACTTGTTTCGTAAATGGTTCTTTTGTGGGTTCGAGACTTTAATAATTAGAATTTTTTAAATTTTAGAGTTCGTTCAGAAAATCAATCACGTTAAAATTATGATCGTCTAATTAGCAATACTGAACTTGACTCATTGAAGAACTTAAAAAGTTGTATAATGGGAATTGAATAAAGTAAAATTTTTGAGCTTCATTTGATAGTATAGATAAAATTCTAGGTTATTTTTTTCTGTTAAGGTAATAAACTCTGGGGGATTGTTAATGTTGGAATCTGAATTTAGAATAAATAAGGCAGAAATTAAAACAAGTAAAAAGAGCCAAAGAATGTATTTTTCAAGTTTGGTTTAGAAACTTATCGAGTTCTGATAATGTGTATGTGTAAGTCTAAACCGACAAATGGAACCAAATCGAAAAATCAAACCGAATCGGTAATTTGGTTCGATTTTTGAGCTCGATTGGTCCGGTTTGGATTTTCTAGTTTTAAACACCGGACCGGATTAAAAAAATATCAATCTTTTTATTATAATTTGTATTTGTATATTGGTTTTTTAAATAATATTCATTTAGCTTTTTGTAATTTTTTTGGGGTAAATTAAATTAGGGTCCTTTCTACTCCTCCGACTTAGTTTTTCATCCCATCCACTTTTCGGAATTATGTTATCATCCTATAATAGTGTAGATGGACAATTTTGCCATTACTTTTGAGAGATGGTTTACCATGTTACCCTTTGTGTAGTTAACATTTGATTTGGTGAGGTTAAATTTGGAGAATCATTTTAGGCTTAATTTTAGGGATTACGTTTATCATTTTAGGCTTAATTTTAGGGATTTGATTTGTTACGGATTTCATTTGTTATGGAAATATTACTATATGTGGCCGAAATATTAGTAATTTGATTTGTTTTTCACGAATTTTTTCACAGATACTATTTGTTACGGATTTGATTTGTTACGAAAATGGTAGTTTTAAGGGATTTGATTTGTCACGGATTTGATTTGTTACGGATTTGATTTGTTTTTCACGAATTTTGCACAGATTATTTTTATTACGGATTTGATTTGTCCCGAAGTTTTTAATCACCGGAAAAAAGTAGTTCTTTGGCCCGAAGTGTTCAATCGCCGGAACTTGAAGTTCTCTGCCCCGTAAAGTCCCATTATTGGAACTTGAAGTTCTCTGCCCGGAAGTATTTAATCACCGGTTTGGACTGAAGATTTTGGTAAGTTCTGATGATTATTTTCGTTATGTCGATATTACGGTGGTTGATGTTGAAACTCAAAATTTATTGCGATGATTAACGCATTGTGGGTCTAATTTTGTGATTCAAATGGGGCACCGAATCCAAAGGCTTTGACATACTGGTGAAAATTTACCATCTGTAAATTTACCATAATGATTACGAAATTCACCATAATGCGCATTTTGATGGGGGTGACAAAATTTACCATGTGTATTGTCTGAATTTACCATAAATCAAGCAAATATACCATAGACGACCATAACTCAAATTTTAATGGGAATTTACCATGTTCGTCAATTTGGTAAGTTAAAATTATGGTACATTAGGAAATTTGTGGTATATTTGCTGTACATTGTAAATTTGTAAGTGATAATATGTTTGAGTAATTATGGTATATTTGCTGAACATTGTAAATTTGGAAGTGATAATATGTTTGAGTAATTATGGTATATTTGCTGAACATTGTAAATTTGGGGCAACTATATTTTTTGTGTCACGTTGCCGCTTGACATTTAAATTAGGTAATACCGATTTTTCTCCTTTTGTGCTACATGATTGTTGCAATGGATGGTGGTTTGATACTGATTTGTAGGCATAATGAAAAGATTGCTGCAATTCGGATAGATCGCAGCTGGAACTTTGTGTAGGTGGTGAACAAGGTATGTGATAGATGGCATCATTTGGACCCTGAATCCGTGGTGTTGAGTTACTCATTGGTTGACAATGAAAATCTACTATTGGACAACGATGACGACTAGGGTACGATGTTCGGGCTTGCAGAGAATGCCGAATATGAAGACATAGAGGTACTTGTTAAGGACTCAACAGTTGGGATATTTGATATTGGTAATCGAGACGGCAACAATGAAAATTCTGAAGGCATGTTAGGCCCTATGGATTATACCGTGGTCCAGTCAATTGATGGCGAGGACTCAACAGTTGAGATATTTGATTTGGTGAGGTTAAATTTGGAGAATCATTTTAGGCTTAATTTTAGGGATTACGTTTATCATTTTAGGCTTAATTTTAGGGATTTCTGGACGAGATTTCCTATTCAGGTGCGATCGATTTTCTGTCACCGTGATTTTAGGGGCTTATGGTGTAATCCGAATAAACCATGGTCAGAGTTTACTGGGGGCTGGTTCGGTATTTACAGAAAATGAGGACTGGAAATTAATGTTCAAAAGTGTATGGGATGAAAACTTAATAAAGACTAATAGAAAGGACCTTAAAATAAGTACCCCATTTTTTTTTTTACGTTGGGCTTAGCTCTTTAATAACTCAAATGATTATTTTTAATCAATTTTTTTTTTTTTTTACATATGGCTTGATACAACCAAAAGGAAAACCGAATCAGACCGAAACCGAAGAAACAAAATCAAAATAATTCATTTTGATTTGAAAAATGCTAAACTGAAAATTTATAGAAGTTGGTTCGAGTTTACCTGCAAACCGAACAAAACTGGACCGATTACACTCCCTAGTGTATGTAAACTTTAGTTTATTATTTGAACCTAACATGTTGTGTATCAAAATAATATTATTTTAACGCATAAAATACTGTATGAATAATTGGGTGTTGATTAAATAATTTTCAAGTAATATTTTGTGTGTCAAAATAATATTATTTTGACATATAACATGTCTTGATATGCGTAATAGACGGCAAGCTCTCATATTTCTCCTTTTTAGTGGCTTGGTGTTTGCTTGATAGGACCCAGTTGATGTGATCCCAATAATGGACAATCAATATCCTTTAGGACCACATGTGTTATCTTCTTGCCATTAATTTAATGCACATGATTGGTGATGGGTAGGCCTTGATTTCTCACTACTACTCTTTTGTCCTCGTTATTAGCGATCAAAATATTAGTAAAGATACGATTAATATAATGAGAGGTGGAGATATAATAGAAATAGAGATTCGTTTCGTTAGAGATCAGTAAATAGTTATAAATGGTTTCTTTGAGTATTTTTTAAGAAATGATGATATGATAGATAGGAGAAGATGAACGATATTCTCGTAAGTAATAGTGACATTTGCGTAAATAAAAAGAAATAAGATATGAATATGAAAAGGGATAGAATAATTTGCTTAAATACAAAATCGGACTGATTACACTCTCTACGTTTACATAGTTTTTTATTTAAACTAACTCGAATAATATTTGATGATGAGTTGAACAAAAAACAAGCTCAAGCAGCTTATCAAACCGAAAAAAAAACATAGTGCTTAAAATTTAATGATCAGTTGAACGGAATAATGAGAGATTTTGGGTGTGTTGTACACCAAAACGACGTTGTTTTGGAGCGTAAAAATTGTCCAAAAACGGCCCAAATTTTTTGGACAATTTTTTACGGGCCAAAACGACGTCGTTATCGAGCTGAGTAGGTGACAGCTGATCTTGATATCAAACCATAGCGCATTACAAAACGTGTGTTTATATATAATTTGCCATGATGGATAAGTTCTGAGTTCCTAAAAAAAGAAGAAAAAACAAAACAAAAGCAATCTTTTTCGTGGGCAGCCACTAGAAAATAACAAACAAAGCTACACAAACAAGTACAAAATGTCTTGTTCTGGTGCAATGTATAGTCATATAAATATAATTTGAAGTCCGTAGGGCCCTTGTGTTTTAACTCCTATATATGATTGGTTCAATAAATTGTAATATTATAGGAATTCAGGGGTCCGCTATGTATATATGGTGGGGGCATCGCAAGCTCCACGAGTATAAACGAACTCGAAAAAATCGAACCGACTAAAAAAATTGCGATTCAGTCTGTCCGAAACATAGTTCGAACTAATAATTTATTCCTAACTTGTAGGGTGACATAAGTGGCCAAGTGGTGCCCGAGAAATACAATAATTTTCTATTCTGCTGGCATGTCTCATAATTCCCAGTGCCTTAATTTTCTAGGCCATCAAGAAACTGCATCAACGGTTATTAGGCATAAAAAAACACCAAGGTGAAGCAGCTCTATCAGTGAATGGTAAATAGATTAAGATGAAAAACAATAAAATAAAGCTCATTGGCGACGAAACATAACTATGTTGATTTGGTAAAAAAGAGCCCTCTCCCAAGTGTCGACGAAACAATGTAAATTCAAAAGAAAAATTGAAACAAATGTTGATGAAGATCAAGTAAATATGCAGTACCTGGACATCTAAAGATGCTTGGTATAAAAATATATTGAACAAGATAATGAGGAATTAGAGATTCCTTCGAAAAGACAAGAATGAAGGGAGCTCCCTTCAGTCTAAGTACGCGAAACTTAAAGATTTAGTTTGTCTCTGTAAAGGGACCGGAAAAAACTCTCTGTGATTGAAGTCTGAAACAAGCCATTGTTTGATAGTTTTGGGCAATTTTAATCTGCTTATTAGGGTTCGTTGTGGATGCCATAACAATAATCTTCGTGTCATAGCCAGTAGACTTACAGCCCTTCTTTGACTTCCTGAGCCAGACAATGGTTATGGTCCAAGATGGACCTCACTTTTGGTTTTGAAAGCATAATTGAGATTCTTGATGAGCTGTATGTAGCTCTCTCCTCTTTAAGATGTAATATCGACATTACCATCAATTCAAGTGCTAGTAGTTCAGTTGGATTTTGGGCTTATTAACTTTCTTATCAAATATCAAAATTTTGAGTTGATGGATTAAAACACCAATTTCATGGTTAAAATAAGCAATCAAGTTATATGCAACATGTCATTGAGTAATTCTGATATCAGTGGCCAATTTGCTATTGCTGTACAGGGGAATGCTATCAGTATTTGGAGGCATCAACCATTCGACTTGATTAATTATATTGAATTCTTGTATCTGTGGAAATGCAATTTTGAAACTTACATGAGCAAGCCATCATGTTGGCCTATTCCAATATCCAGTTTTGTGCTTGACATACAAGGAGTCAGCTGTTATAAGATTTTCTTTTTGGGTGACTGTTGAATTGATGAAAAGTATATAAGATCTCGCACATCCATTACCTGGCTCTAGATAATCATTGATTGATTGTTATATATGATTTGAGAACTAAGGTACTTTACAACTATCTCTTTATCATTTTAGTAAAACAAAGTGTGATGTTATTTTTTTCACTTTGTTAGGTGATGGTATTCGATGAGACGACATGAGGACTTGTAGAGGTTTATGTCGTGGATGAAACCAGTTAGAACTTACCACAACAAAGGAACAACATGCAGACTCGTACAGGTTTACGTCGTGGATGAAACCAGTTCGAAGTTTACCGCAACAAAGGGGAAACAACAAAAGGGAAGGGGGAATAAAAATCTGGAAGTACATGTGTATGGTCATTGTAAATATCAGTGTGTGGATAAATTGCTTGTACAGTAATGTTTGGCTCAAACTACCCTTTGGCTTATTTCCTTCTTCATTTTCATTGGAAAATATTCATGGGTTTCGGTACAGTGAAAGTTGGAAAATGCGCAAACCCAAAATTGGCAATTATTTCATCCATCCATTTGCCGATCAAATAAATTAGTCGGCAGTTGTTCCCTCCATTCATTTGTCGACCAAATCTTGGTCGGCAATTGTTCCATCCAGTCCTTTGCCGACTGAATAAGTTCCACGGCAATGGTTTTCATTTTCGACTGAATAAATTAGTAGGCAATAGTATCCTATTTCTCGACCAAATATTTGGTCGCCAATGGTCTCGTATTTCCCAATTAAACATTTGGTTGGAATTGGTCCACTATTTACCGACCAAAGTTCATTTATCGGCCTACAGTATTGCCGAGAGCATATCCACGACCAACTTGGCGATGAAAACATTTGATCGACAATTGTAATTCCCAACTAAATGTGGACCATTGCCGAACAAATATTTTGGTCGGCAATGATGAATTTTCTTGTGGTGTTCGACCAGTTTTAATTTCTCGAGAAATTTTTTTTTCCAGCTTTCGGTTCGGTTTTGATCTTTTTTTTCTTCATTACACCGACTGAATTGAACCGATATTTATATATCTATATATGTGTACACACATGTATATGTGTTTATTATTTTATGAGTTCTATATATGTAAATACCTAATAATCTAACAAACAAATAATATGCTATGTACTTAACCAATATAAATACGATTACGAGACACAATAATTATTAAAAAATAGAAACATGGGTACCATATGGAACAAAACGTATTTTTAAATAAATTTTTAGCTATGCATACCTTCCTTGTAATCACTAAATATCTTTGTTCGGACTTCTATCCATGCATCATTGAACCATCAGATGGCATCCAACATATACCTTCATGGAAGCCCATAGATGACAGTAAAATACTGCAGGATGGATATAAGTCATTTAACAGAACAAGTTATGGCTGATCTTCCAATTTAGATTATCCTACTTGGCTGCATTTCGTACATAAGAAGTTGTTGTTGAACAAATCATAGGATAGGTTTTTATTAAGAGAAGTTGGAAAATAAAGCTATACTTCAACTACAAAATGAGAAGGATTCAAGCATCAAATCTTGCCACTACAAGAAACAATAAGTGACAACTTCGTCATGCTTTTTCTAACAGTACTAATCTACGATGGCTCATAGGAAGGCATAAACAAGTTCATGATATTATTACCCTCTGAAAACAAAAATTTGATTCATCAGAAGCTGGGAAAAAGATCTGCAAAAGACAAAATGAAGGTTCACTAAATAAAAAATGGCAACCTTTGGAGAGAAACTAAACATAACCTCAGTAATTTAGATATTAAAAGAACAATTTTTTGTATAAATTCTCCGACTGATGTATCTACAATTTGCTTATGTATATATATCCTATATGCAAATTTAGCGGGGCATGAAAATCCTCCAAATTTTGATCCTCAATTAGAGGCAATACCAAGTGCATGAAGCTCCCGCTATATAGGGTCTGTAGAAGAATTGAATGTATATATGCAACCTTACTCCTGCAAGTGAGAGATTATTTTGGCTCGTGGTGAGAATAAATATCACAACTTGCCAAGCCACATTGGACAACTTTATCGTTGTGCCAAGACAAACCTTTACAATGATTGGAATTTGGAACAAACATCACAATTTGTCAAGTCACGTTGGACAATTTTATCCTTGTGCCAAACAAACCTTTACAATGATTGGAATTTGGAACAAACATCACAATTTGTCAAGTCACGTTGGACAATTTTATCCTTGTGCCAAGACAAACCTTTACACGAACTCGAATAAATATCACTATTTGCCAAGTCACTCTGGACATTTTTATCCTTGTGCTAGGATAGTCATTTACACGGGCTCAAATAAATATCACGATTTGCGAAAATCACATTGAACAACTTTACTTTATCCTTGTACCAAGACAATCCTTTTCACTCTCATACAACCTTGTGTCCTATTTTTTTTCTTCTTTTTTGGTTCCACTAAAATGACGAAAAATAGATACTGAACACGGTCACTTATCTCCCTCCACTCTCACAGGAATCTCCCTATTCACCTCCTACGCCTCTTTCAAAAACTCAAAGGAACCAATTTTGATTTTCAGCAGCACTGCTTTCATCTCAACCGAGTTCGCTCCAATTACTTCCAAAGTCACTTTTTTTGTTTGCTACCATAACAGATTGATCAGCCTCCCAAGCAATAAATTCTAAGACGTATTTGCATCAAACACATAGAATAATGTGCTTGTTGTAAGTTCATCAATGGACAATAACCAGATAACTGCAGGCTAAATCCTCAACTGGGACTCCAAGCTTTTTCAAGATAAATTTTGGTATAATTTTTACCGTTGAAGCCCTATCAATAAGAATGCAATTCACCTTCTGTTATTTGATGTATCACGACAATAACAACAGTCGATTATGGGTTGCTTGACTCCTAGCTCTGTTGTAGTTAGCGTCGCCCCAAGCGTAGGGCTAGGTCGTCGAAAGCATAGTAACCCGGCAAGACCGGGGTCGATTTCCACAGGGACCAAATACGACCGGCATGAGAGTGACTTGCGTTGAGAATCTTCGGCGTTAAGACGGCCAACTTTCTGGTTTGGTTTGTTTGTGAGATTCTCTCTTTACCTCCTAATTTAGTGAAAACGGAATTTGACTAGGAAATTAAACAAGGGCTCGGTTAGGGGTTCAAACTACCCATGACTTAGCTTCTTTCACGTTTCTCAAAGATAACTCAAATGAGAGTCGATTTGCTTGCTCACATTCGGGAATCTAACAGTGAAAATCAAGTTTGACAAAAGGTGGGGTTTGGTAATGGAAAGCAATCTCATTGAGGCATTTTATCAAACACCTAGTGTGCCATGGTTCTAAGCATTGTGTGTGCCAATATTTTGTCTACACCCAATCAAAGAAATAAACAACACCATGTTTTGATCATAAATATGAGAGAGCTATACATTCACAAACCCGTATTTAGCCCGAAAAAATGAGAAACCGTGAAATCCCCTAAGCCATGGGGTAGAAATCACCCCATGCCAAGCCTAATGGACTACTCACACATACTCAAGAGGGCAAATGGAAATACTAAGTGAAAATGGCATAAAAACGTGAAACATAACAAAAATGGAAATAAATTAGAGATTTGAATAGATAAGAAGAGTGCTCACAACTTTAATGAAGGCCGTAGCCTTGGTTCTTGAAGATTAATACGTAATTTCTAGAGAGAAGGTAGAGAAAAATGGTGGAAAGAAGAGGGGAGGTAGAGAGAGAAGGTAAAAGTGTTGGATACCTAATAATCTGATGTTGGGTGGCTTTTATAGCCCCCAAAAACGTGTACAAAAGGTCCAAAATGCCCCTAAGATAAAAGTTTAATCGGGCTCAAAAGTTGCTGAATTTCGCAGTGGCTACCGGTAGCAATATGGTGTATTGCTACTGGTAGCAACCTGAAATCTGAGTTTCTGAACGTCGGCTACTGGTAGCAGTATTGTATATGGCTACTGGTAGCAACTGGGCATCTTCATGCCTTCTTTCACTTGGTTTTTTTCTGTCCTTTGGCTTCCCGAATCTCATTCGATGCTTCATTCCTTGACCCCCGGGACTCGGTGGCGGAGTGCCACGTGACCTTGGGTACTCGGGCACCCCTTTGACTATCCATGGCGTTGAAACGCGCCTTATTCTCGAGTTTCTCTTGAAACTATCAAAATACACCCACGCACCACATCAATCGTATAAAAGTCATATTATGCATGCGTGTGTGGCAAAAATGAGAGAGATAAGCCCCTTTATTTACACTATTGGGGACTTATCACACCCCCCAACTTGAAGATTGCTAGTCCCTAGTAACTCATCAATCAAACAACAAACTTTAAGAAAAAAAAAAACTAACTTCCTTGAGGCATAAACTTTCATATGCTTGATTAGCAACAGAAAATGTGCAATTCCAAACATTTGCCAAGATCAATCTCAGGTGCAATCAATGTATGAACAAGATTGAACACTTTAGCCTATGAATGCAAAAGATTGGTAGCGGCCAAGGTGAGCTTCGATTCCAAACCTCACGGGTTGCTCTCACAATGGACACTCAATTCAAACTTTATTTTGCCTCCGTAGATTTGCACAACAGTCATGCAAAGCGATGAAGAAAAAGCTTATGCATTCAAACAATTTAGCGCAATCGCAAATTCTAAGGCAAGTATGTGTAGAAATAAGATATGACAATGTCAAATGCTAGAATTCATGTAACTACTCAAAATGCATCAAAATCGAATCCAACATGTGATCAAGGAATCCACTAGGGCTTAAATAGATAATAACGACCTTGGGTTCACAAAGAATGATGCAACAAAATTGGTGCCGGCCATAACATGGCTTTGGTTGAACTACCCATGACCGGCACTCCATTCTACTACCCAACCGTGCACGCTCGTGCAAATTGAAAGAAAAAAAATAAAGAGATACTAGAAAAACTGACTCAACTACCCTCCAATTACAGCTAATAATACGATCATGACTCCGACTACCATATTCTCACTCACTGTTATCATCCCCTCCTTCTTCCCCTTCGAAGACAATAGCATGTGCCTCGTCATCCTCATCATCATTATCCGACTCTTCTTCCCCCTCTGAAACATAGGGTCGCAAGGTCCGCGCTGCTATCTCATCAACATAATACTGCTGCCTCCTAAGAATTTTTCCTTGAGTCCGACCAAGTTGCTTTTGGGATTTCATAATATCGGTTTGGCGGCAAAAAAGGATGTTCATCATTTTGAGCATTTTTTTCTTTGAAAGTAGCGGTTGTAGGTTGGTGAGAAGGTTGGGTGGAAGGTTGGCCCGGACCGGAAGGTGGTGGTGGGAGATGTTTTTTTTCGATGCGGCTTTGCTCTTGCTAGCGGTGACCCCCGATATTGGCCCATATGCCCCACGAGTCCAAACATCATTGGTTAACTCCTTTCCTCCCAACTTGAAGCACAAATGAGTAATTATAGCAGGGAATGGCATGTTGGCCCCTTTTTTTTTTTTTCCGCAAATTTGGTCGTCCTACCGGTATAAAAGTGTTCTGACCAAAAATTTGTCGATTTTTTCCGTTGGTTATTTTGACCAACCGTCTTCACCACACCCTTCAAAACATCCCCCAAATCACCTCCGAACATCCGGTTTCCTAAGTTATTCACAAAAATTGGGAGAATTTGACTTGGTTCAAAATTTGGGCAAGGGAGACTTGTTTGTGGTTTTATCATGCAACAATGGCCTAGCTTCCTTTTCCTTGAGACGCGATGGGTTCCAAATTGATGCATGCAAGATGTTAAACATGAATAGAGTATGGCATGGATTGAACAGGAATTATCGAGAGCGACATGGATATGTGATATGCGACAATTTGAATCTCCACTCTATATGGTCTCCTTATTCAATCGCAATTCCTAGCTCAAAGTGTTCAAAGTGGTTCATGTTTATGCGCATGAGATAACTTGGATTTTTAAGAGTAATTCGGGCGCATACATGTCTCTTGCACATATCAAAATTATCAAGCATATGCTAGGATCATTGCAAGGGAAGCATCAACAAAATTTTCAAAAAAAATGGGACTAAAATGACTCAAATAACACTAAAATTGGACTAACCTCTCCCCCCAATTTGAAATTGGCATTGTCCTCAATGCAAGAAGACAACGCACCATTAAGCATGAAAGCGGGACGAACATACCTGCGAGGTGGAATGTCAACCACCATATACCTCGACCAAGTTTGAGAATTTCTTGTCACTTGCACCGTTTGTCATTGGAAGGGCTTCCAAGGTATACTCTTTCGGCTCCAACTTGTGAAGACTGAACCACCAACTACCTACTAAGAGCAAACATGACTTCATGGAACACAAATTTCGTTAGCGGGTTAGTCCAAAAATGACAATAATGAAAATAAGCAATAAATCCACAACTTCTTCACGCGAAGGACACGAGTACTACTTTTCTTCCTTGTCGAAGGCTGTGTTTCCCTATTGTTGGAAGGACAGTATGTGTGGGGTTCAACAATATCTTGAGAAGTAGCGCCATCATCTAATAGGCTACCACTCCCTTTGGAGGGGGGGCCCCCCAAATTCCTTACCCCTTCATTCCGCTTTGAAGCAATCTCCACGGAACTTGACACTAAAGCCGAAAGGGTTCAGACAGATTTCTCATTGTCCACGCGCCTGCCGTCAGACCCAACCTCAAGGTACTACATACGTAGCTTGACAAGGTGGCTATACCAGACCGTCGGATGCCGTTCGAGCACGACAAACACTGGAGGTATCACAAACTCTATGGATTTATAGTCTCCTAGACTTCAATTCAAGCTCAAAGAATCAAGCGGAGGGGTCATCCGTGTAAACAGGATCGACCAACTCCTCATCCACTTCCTCAACATCAATAGTTTCCAAAAATGGCTTAAGCCTTTGACCATTCACTTTAGAAATTTCACCATTACTTGGATTAAAAACATCGATAGCACCGTGAGGATACACCTTATTCACAACATACGGACCCTCCCAACGTGACCGCAATTTTCCCGGAAAGAGATGAAGTCTAGAGTTATAAAGCAACACTTTTTGACCCACATGAAAGATTTTCCTTTGAATGTTCTTGTCATGAAACTCTTTGACTTTTGATTTATAAATTGACGTGCTCTCATAAGAATCTCTCCGGATTTCCTCAAGCTCATTGAGTTGGAGCTTTCTATGCTTGCCGGCCTCAGGCATGCGATAATTCAATTGTTTGATGGCCCAATAGGCCTTGTGCTCTAGTTCCACCGGTAAATGACACGCTTTCCCATAAACCAAACGATAAGGGGACATCCCCAAAACAGTTTTGTACGCGGTTCGATAGGCCCACAAGGCATCAGTCAAACGAGTTGACCAATCATTCCGATTAGGATTCACCGTTTTTTCAAGGATGTGCTTTATTTTTCGGTTCGCAAGTTCGGCTTGACCATTAGTTTGAGGGTGATAGGCCGTGGAGACCTTGTGAGTGACACCATATTTACGCATTAATGTTTCAAAGGGCCTATTGCAAAAATGGGTCCCTTGGTCACTGATTATCGCACGTGGTGCTCCAAACCTAGACAAGATGTGTTCTCTCAAGAATTCAATGACCACCTTGTGGTCGTTTGTTCGAGTGGGGATCGCCTCAACCCACTTGGACACGTAGTCCACCGCTAAAAGGATGTAAAGGTAGCCACAAGACATCGGAAATGGACCCATGAAGTCAATGCCCCAACAATCGAAAACCTCAACTACAAGAATATTAGTGAGGGGCATCATATTCCTCCGGGTAACACCACCTAGTTGTTGACACCGTTCACATGTTTTGCAAAATTCGAGCGCATCTTTAAAAAGTGTCGGCCAATAAAAGCCACATTGAAGGATTTTGGCGGCGGTTTTCTTGGCGGAAAAGTGTCCACCACAAGCTTCGGTGTGGCAAAGGGCAAGAATGCCTTGTTGATCAACATTGGGCACACACCGCCGGATAATTTGATCCGGACAATACTTGAAAAGATAAGGATCATCAAAGAAGAATCTTTTCACCTCACTTAAGAAACGCCTCCTCTCTTGGGGAGTCCAATTGGTAGGGAGTTGGCCCGTGGCTAAATAGTTGACAATATCCGCAAACCACGGGCAAGAAGAGACACCAAACAATTGCTCGTCAGGAAATGTGTCAATGATAGGGAGATTCGAGGAGCGTTCCTCGAACTCAAGACGAGACAAATGGTCCGCAACAACATTCTCAACCCCCTTTTTATCTTTGATTATTAGATTGAATTCTTGAAGGAGAAGGACCCACCTAATCAACCGCGCTTTCGCATCTTGTTTAGTCATGAGATATTTCAAGGCGGCGTGGTCCGTGAAGACCACAATAGGGGACCCTATCAAATAAGAGCGAAACTTGTCAAGAGCAAAGACAACCGCAAGCAACTCTTTCTCCATGATGGAGTAGTTCATTTGAGCATCATTTAGAGTCTTGCTCGCGTAAGAAATCACACACGGCTCTTTCCCTCTCCTTTGGCCCAACACAGCCCCTATCGCATAGTCACTCGCATCACACATCAATTCAAATGGGAGGTCCCAATCGGGAGCACACACAATCGGTGGAGAGGTGAGACTAGCTTTTAACTTGGAGAAGGCCTCCTCACACGCGGGTGTCCAAATAAATGGTGCGTCTTTCGAGAGGAGGTGACACAAGGGACGCGAAATGGCACTAAAGTCCTTAATGAATCGACGGTAAAAGCCCGCGTGCCCAAGAAACGACCGAATGTCTTTCACACATTTAGGGGTAGGGAGGTTCGCAATTAAGTCAATTTTGGCTTTATCTACCTCTATCCCCTTCGATGACACGATGTGGCCTAAGACAATCCCATGTGTCACCATGAAGTGACACTTCTCTCAATTTAAAACAAGATGCTTCTCCTCACATCTCTCCAACACACGCTCTAGATTTGCCAAACATGACTCGAACGAGTCCCCGAATACCGAGAAGTCATCCATGAAGACTTCAACGATTTTCTCCACCATGTCACTGAAAATGCCCATCATGCACCTTGAAAAGGTTCCGGGCGCGTTGCACAAGCCAAAGGGCATGCGCTTATACGCGAAAGTACCGAAAGGACATGTGAAGGTGGTCTTCTCTTGATCCTCAAGAGCGACCTCAATTTGATTATATCCGGAGTACCCATCGAGGAAACAATAGAACGCATGACCGGCTACCCTCTCCAAGATTTGATCAATGAAGGGGAGAGGGAAGTGGTCCTTGCGCGTGCTAGCATTTAACTTCCGATAGTCTATGCACACTCTCCATCCGGTGGTCACCCTTTGAGGTATTAACTCATCATTGGCGTTTTTGACCACCGTAATGCTGGACTTCTTAGGGACCACTTGGATGGGGCTCACCCACTTACTATCGGCAATGGGGTAGATGATCCCGACATCCAATAACTTTAAAACTTCCGCTCGCACCACATCCTTCATGATAGGATTTAAACGACGTTGTGGTTGGCGGGACGGCTTCACATCCTCCTCGAGATATATGTGGTGGGTGCAAACTGAGGGATCAATCCCGTGAATGTCGGCGATGGACCATCCAATGGCCTTAGTGTGCCGCCTCAAAACCTCTAAAAGGTTGGACTCTTGGTGCTCTTCAAGGGAAGAAGAAATCACCACGGGGAATGTCTCACCGGTGCCAAGGAAAGCGTACTTCAAAGTGTCCGGAAGAGTTTTTAATTCACGCTTAGGTGGTTGGACACTAGATGGGAGAGCTTTGCTCTCAATGGGAGGCAACTCCTCAAACTTTGGGGACCACACTTCCATCCCACACACGTCCTCAACATCTAAATGAGAGTATAAATACTCTACCTCCAGAGAATCTAAAAACGTCGCCTCCTCGGCGGTAAGACAAACCTCAAGAGGGTCTGTGTAAAGAATAGTGTCCACATGCTCTTGCACAAGTGTGTCTATAAGGCTCACCTCGTGGACATCGTCATCATCCCCCATTTGAGTCCCAATGTTAAAAACATTCATCTCCATCTTCATGTTCCCAAACGTCATGTTTAATAACCCATTCCTACAGTGAATGACCGCGTCGGATGTCGCCAAGAAAGGGCGTCCGAGAATGATGGGTGTTTGTGCTTGTGAAGCGTTCGTGACGGGGCAAATGTCTAAAACCACGAAGTCCACAGGGTAGACAAAGTTGTCTACTTGGACTAAGACATCTTCCACCAAACCCTTGGGAACACGGACACTCCGGTCCGCCAATTGAAGCGTGACTCGCGTAGGTTTCATCTCTCCCAAACCTAATTGCTCATACACCGAATAAGGAAGCAAATTGACACTCGCTCCCAAATCAAGTAACGCTCTCTCAACCTTTTTACCCCCTATGACAATGGAAATAGTTGGACAACCGGGGTCTTTGTATTTTGGAGCGATGGCGGTTTGGATGATCGAGCTCACTTGCTCGGTGAGAAAGACCTTCTTTTGCACGTTGAGCTTACGCTTGACCGTGCATAGGTCTTTGAGAAATTTAGCATACGAGGGTATTTGTTTAATTGCATCCAAAAGAGGGATGTTAATTTTTACTTGTTTGAAAAGCTCATACACCTCGGTTTCTGAAGACAGCTTGTTCGGCACCCTCAACCTATGGGGATAAGGGGCCGGAACGGGAGAGATAGGAACACTTGGCTCCACCACTTGAGTAGGCTTGGAGTCCGAAGGTGTGGACTCGGGAGCCTTGAGAGTGGGAGAGGGAATTGGAGGAGTGACCGGTTTGGGATGAATAGTTTTATCAATCTCCTTGCCACTCCTCAACGTGGTGATGGATTTGGCTTGCTCATGAGTGTTCGGGTCTTGGCCCGATGAGGCGCTCGCAAAGTGTAGGCCTTGGGGGTTTGCTTGTGGTTGAGAGGGAAACCTTCCTTTTTCTTGTTGAAGCACCCCCACGGACGTGGTTAACTTGGAGACTTGGCTTTGAATCTCCCTCAAAGAATGTGAATTTTGCTCGTTGACAACCGATTGAGTTTGCATGAACATTTGGAGGGTATCCTCCAATGAGCGCTTTTGAGGGGGTTGGTACACATTAGAGCTTTGGCCTTGGTGTTGGTAATTTTGAGGGTATTGATTGGGAGGGTACCGGGCTTGCCCTTGGTTTTGATTTTGACCTTGGGGAGGTCGATAACCTTGATTTTGAGCCGGGGGTGGCCTTTGGGGCTGCCCTTGATTGGGTTCCCTCCACTTGAGCAAAGGGTTATCCCTCGTGCCCGGATTGTACGTGTTTGAGAAAGGATTGTACCTCTGACTGACTGTGTTCACCTCCGCCTGATCGGTCCCGTGAAGGGCCTCTTTAAAAGCGGCGAAGGCGGGGCACTCCTTCGAAATGTGCCCACCCAACTCACAATAGTGACAAACTTCTTCCACTTGGGCCACCGCGGCCAACTCCGCTATCTTGTTCAATTCCAAACTATCCATTTTTTTGGCAAGCAAGTCGACCCTACGGTGTAGGTCGGTTTGCTCGTCCAATGTGTACTTGCCAGACGCACTAGGGCCGGGAGTATTCAAACTTTGGGCCGGATGGGACCTCTCAGAAGGTTTCGAGTAGTCCCACGCTCGATTGTTCTCGGCCAATTGGTCCAAATACTCCCAAGCCCCATCGGGATATTTATCAAGAAATTCTCCGTTGCACATCGTGTCAATCAATTTTCGGCTTTCGTGAGAGAGGCCGCGATAAAAAGTGATCACTTGATCTTGTTCTTCCAAACCATGATGTGGCACTGATATCAACATATCTTTAAAACGCTCCCAACATGCATAGAAAGTCTCGTCATTTTGTTGTTGAAAACCTTGAATTTGTTGCATCATATGACGAGTTCTATGCTCTGGGAAGAATTTCTTGAAAAACTCCCTTTGTAAATCAAGCCAAGCCCGCACAGATCCAGGTTTCAAAGCATTGAACCAATCCTTGGACTTGCCTTTTAGAGAAAATGGAAAAAGTTTGAGTCGTGCGGACTCTTTTTGACCGTCTTGGTTTACAATTGTATTCACAATTTCATCAAAGTCCCTCATGTGAGAGTAGGGACTCTCATGCTCATGCCCATAAAAATGAGGGACCAAGTTTATATGGTGAGTTTTTACGGTGAAAGTGTTTGCAGGCGTAGTGTTGGGGAGGACTATGCACGAAGTATGCGGTGTGCGGTCGGGATTCAAGTAATCCCGCATAGTCCTCTGACATGGTGGTGGTGGTGGTGGATTGTTTCGTGGAACCCCATCATCGTCAGCCATTACTTCGACTGTCGGAGTGTCAATGCTAACTAAGCGGCGATTATGAGGGACTCGAAAGTAACCGCGCTGCCCGTGCATACACTACCAACTAGCAGACAGGAGGGGTTATTCAACCACCTCACCACAAACAGTTCCGAGGGGCTATGCCACCGCCTCGTTAAATCCAACAAGTAAACTAAAAACAAGTAAACTAAACTAAACTCAATTATACTAAAAGAAGGAAATACTTACAGCGGGCAAGTGAAACTCACGCTCGGTGGACCATTGGGTCCCCGGCAACGGCGCCAAAAATGCTTGACTCCTAGCTCTGTTGTAGTTAGCGTCGCCCCAAGCGTAGGGCTAGGTCGTCGAAAGCATAGTAACCCGGCAAGACCGGGGTCGATTTCCACAGGGACCAAATGCGACCGGCATGAGAGTGACTTGCGTTGAGAATCTTCGGCGTTAAGACGGCCAACTTTCTGGTTTGGTTTGTTTGTGAGATTCTCTCTTTACCTCCTAATTTAGTGAAAACGGGATTTGACTAGGAAATTAAATAAGGGCTCGGTTAGGGGTTCAAACTACCCATCACTTAGCTTCTTTCACGTTTCTCAAAGATAACTCAAATGAGAGTCGATTTGCTCGCTCACATTCGGGAATCTAACAGTGAAAATCAAGTTTGACAAAAGGTGAGGTTTGGTAATGGAAAGCAATCTCATTGAGGCATTTTATCAAACACCTAGTGTGCCATGGTTCTAAGCATTGTGTGTGCCAATATTTTGTCTACACCCAATCAAAGAAATAAACAACACCATGTTTTGATCATAAATATGAGAGAGCTATACATTCACAAACCCGTATTTAGCCCGAAAAAATGAGAAACCGTGAAATCCCCTAAGCCATGGGGTAGAAATCACCCCATGCCAAGCCTAATGGACTACTCACACATACTCAAGAGGGCAAATGGAAATACTAAGTGAAAATGGCATAAAAACGTGAAACATAACGAAAATGGAAATAAATTAGAGATTTGAATAGATAAGAAGAGTGCTCACAACTTTAATGAAGGCCGTAGCCTTGGTTCTTGAAGATTAATACGTAATTTCTAGAGAGAATGTAGAGAAAAATGGTGGAAAGAAGAGGGGAGGTAGAGAGAGAAGGTAAAAGTGTTGGATACCTAATAATCTGATGTTGGGTGGCTTTTATAGCCCCCAAAAACGTGTACAAAAGGTCCAAAATGCCCCTAAGATAAAAGTTTAATCGGGCTCAAAAGTTGCTGAATTTCGCAGTGGCTACCGGTAGCAATATGGTGTATTGCTACTGGTAGCAACCTGAAATTTGAGTTTCTGAACGTCGGCTACTGGTAGCAGTATTGTATATGGCTACTGGTAGCAACTGGGCATCTTCATGCCTTCTTTCACTTGGTTTTTTTCTGTCCTTTGGCTTCCCGAATCTCATTCGATGCTTCATTCCTTGACCCCCGGGACTCGGTGGCGGAGTGCCACGTGACCTTGGGTACTCGGGCACCCCTTTGACTATCCATGGCGTTGAAACGCGCCTTATTCTCGAGTTTCTCCTGAAACTATCAAAATACACCCACGCACCACATCAATCATATAAAAGTCATATTATGCATGCGTGTGTGGCAAAAATGAGAGAGATAAGCCCCTTTATTTACACTATTGGGGACTTATCATGGGTCTTTGAACTTAACTGAAGGTCATCGTCAGTGAAAGTTATTCTCGCACAGTAAGAAGCACAAGGGGTAGGGTCTATCTTGGTATAGTTAACTTAATTGGTAAAACAATCCATACTTTTGAGGGTCTTCTAACACTTAAAAAAGTGGGAGTCTGCAGGAAGACTGACAAAGGCTAAAACATGGAGGCACTTCTTTCAAAGTTATGACGAGGTCAACCTCTTCTTTGTTTGGTTGCGCCTGAATTGTATTGACATGTTGTACATCAATTAGCCATGACCATTTAGACAATTTCAACTACATTATTTTTGAAGTATTCTAGTGGAAAGAAATTTTGAAGGGTGATTGGAGCCAAAGGATTTTGTTATAGCAGTTCATGAGTCTCTGGCGCCTCTTTTTTTTTTTTTTTATCCCGTTTGCTCCTTTTGTTCATTGTTTTAGCATATGGATAACAGTTTTTTGGCCTTTGAATCTGCTTTAGGTTGCTTGAGCTTTGGACTTGGACTTCTGTGACCTTTTTCTTGTCACAAGGATCCACCCCTATCATTTTCTGTTGGGAGATGCTTTATACAATGATGAGGGGGTATGTCTTGGTTTGAGGCTTAAATTATCACAGGGTCAAGTGAGCTAAACTGGATGGTCATTGAGATTGCCCCTAAAGCAAGACTTGATGTTTACTTCGCTTTTGCTTTGGAATTCAAAATTGGAGAGCTCGAAGATCCCACAACAATGCTAGTATGGTTAGACTCCACGGCCTCATCAAGGTCTAGAAGAATCTTGTTCTTACTTGTTAAATCAATAAGCAGTTTCTTCAAAACAAAATACTTTTCAATAGGGTGACTCACAATTCGATGGTAATGAAGATACTTCGGATCATTCACGGGGCTCATCTCCTTAGAACATTTGTACTGTGGAAGTTGAATGACTTTCTTTTCAAACAAGTCCTCCAGCATGTCTGGTACGTCAAAGTCGGGAAATAAGTATTTTCTTTCTTGCAATTCTTTTAAACTTGAACGGCTGTCCTTCTCTAGCGGATGTGTCTTTCTTATCCCCTTTCTTCTTGTTCATTACCGTGATTTTTTACTAGAGCAGTGGTCACCACCATTGAATTTTTACTGGCGCCTTTGAAAGACTTGTCTCCTTTTTTCACATCATTTTTGTCCTTTGGCGTTTCAGAAATTAGAGAATTCTTTTTGCCATGGTTAGCTATGCTAATTTCTATGTCATAGGTGCACATAGCCACCTTTTCAAACGTACGTTGCTTTATGCCTTGAATAATGTAGAGGAGACCCCATGTCTTGAATGCACATCTCAACATAGTCTAAACTTAAGGAATGCCAACAATTGATGTAGTCATTGATTCATCTTTCCATTGATGAGTGTTAGTTAGCTCCATTATACTTACAGTGTGACGAGTGTTGTAGAAGCGGTAGATGAATTTGAGTTCCATCTGCTCTCAACTATCAATTGACTTCGATTGTAAATCTGTGTACTATTCAAAAACATTCTCTTTTAGCGAACAAACAAACTGCTTGACAAATATATCTCCTTCCTGCATCCCAGCATTGTTGCAAGTTTCAACGATATGGGCAACATATTGCTTTGGGTTTCCCTTCCAATCTAGAGTGAGCTTGTATCTTTGGCATAGCTCAATTTTATGACCATTTGGTCTTAATTGTTCTTTTGGTCTTCAATCATATTTTAAGTGGATTGGGCTCTAATATTTATTTGAAGACTTTGATTATTTGTGGGCAAGTGTATTTTTCATCTTGATTAATTAAAAATTATTAAATTATTAAAATTTTAGTGTTAGTAAAATATAAAATTTTAGAAATTTGAATAATCTGAATAGCAAATGCACAACATGGCAAAATCATTCACAGATGACAGATCTAAAGCCACGGGACCACTTCGACTTTTCAAGTTCCAACAACACATTGATTCTGACAAAGGAATAAATAAATAGAGATACATACCTTTCACTAGTAGTTGGGCTTGGATCAAGACTCGTGAAATTGATTTTGTACACGTAAACACTATCCTCATTTTTATTAATTGAGGTGATCATATTCCTATCAAAAAATATATTGCAAGGGCAAGACCTATAGCATCTCAACCAATAAGAGTAAAGATAATATTCAAAATTACACTCTAGACTCAAGGGTGAAGTTTGGAGGTTGAAACTTCTTCTTCTTATTCACAGAATCACTGATTCACGATTCGAGAAATCAAACTCAATCGACTTTTCAAGGCTTCAAGAATAAGTACTCTATGCCGAACTCCGAAGTCGGAACACTATAATTCTTCTTGTACTTCACTGTGTTTTGCATTCGAGATTAGGGCCAGAGAGAATGATACTTCTTTTATGGGTAAAATGCATAACCTCTCCTGAGGTTACTGACAAATGCAGGGACCTCTCTGACATTTTAGAAAATACAATAACCTTCCATACTTTAGAAAATAATTGACTGTTTGCCCCCTCATGTTAACTTCTGTTAAAAAGTGGATGATTTATGATGATGTGGCAGGGATAAATTTCTAAATACCTAAAATACCCTTTGGAATGTCTATAAAAAATTACAAGATCCTCTCTAAGGCGCACAAATCTTATCTCTTTTCTCACCTCAAAATTACAAGATCCTTTCTAAGGCGCACAAATCTTATCTCTTTTCTCACCTCACTTTAAGGTATCTAAATCTTTCTATTCAATTTTTTTTTTCTTTATGAATACATTGATTGGTTGATTTTTTATTTATAGATATAAATTTTTTTTTTATTTATGATCATGTCATCTTTTATTACAGGAAGCATCCTTAGGCCTAGGAACAAAATGTGAAAGATATTTTTTTTTGTTTCACGATATTTTGTATAATTTTTTGTTCAAATTTTTTTGTGTTTTTTTATTCATCTCAACGAGAGGATTGAAAAATTATAAAAATATGAACTGGACTTGAAAAATATTATAATAAGATGATACTAAATATACTTTAAGACAGTGAAAAATTATTTTTTTAAATACGTATAAAATGTTTTACTTCTCCGGTCAACATTCGTGATGTAAAAAAATCAAGTATGATAGGTTAATAAGACATATGTACTTTCCGTAGATAAAATGTACGTAAAAAATAAAAATTAATCAAGCCATGAGAATGTTTTTAATAAGCAAAGAAACATTATGTTAAAGTTAAGTTACATTAACTTTTTTAAAAAAATAAATCCATGAGAATTTTTTTGTTGATATAATAGATTAAATGTATATGTATTTTTTATTAGATGAAATACATATATAGGACAAAAAAATATTGATATTCATTAAGAATAAATAATTTTTCTTAAAATTTAAGATGCGTAAGTAATTTTATAAAGTTATCTAATATGACCCAAATTTAATTTGATTCATCATTTAAAGCTCGAATAATAGAAAGAAAGTGAAAAATTAAATTTTAAAAATTATAAAATTATTTTATGAGATAGACTAAAATATATATGTGCTTTCATTAGGAAAAATATAAATATAACAAGATACATCAAGTGGTAAATATAATTTTTGCAAGAAAAAATAGTTAAAATATAAAATGCATATTTAATTGTACAAATTTGATTAAAAAAAATAAATAAAGTCCTATATAGTAAATACAATAAATATAGTTATATAAAAAACACATATCGTATGTAAATATCTTTATATAATGTATTATACACACACCCACCCACACACATATACATAAATAGACTAAGCATATACAAAAGAGAGATAAAACAACTAATGAGGGCATTTTGGTCTTTTAACCCTCAAAACTGATGGTTTTGTGAGAAATTAACGGCAGAGGGAATCTATAGAATAGTTTGTAACGTAAGGAAGGTCATTGCATTTTTCAAACCCTCGGGGGAGGTTGCTGCATTTATCAGAAACCTCAGTGGAGGTCAATGCTTTTTTATTTGGCCCAACTTAGGTAAAGTAGCTGGGGTAAGAGATTTTGGGCCTTTTATTCTGAAGAACCAAAAAACTATAGAGGGAATTTAATTTTTGGGGCCTCAGGCGATGGTTTGGTAGGCTTATCCCTTGGGCCGGTTCTGTTTGTTATTTAGATGTTATATAAGAGGTGAGTGTTTATGTTCCTTCTAAGTGTTCAGGCTTTGAAATCAGACTCATGCGTTCTTTCTCTCCTCCCTTTTTATAACATAAAAGGAAGGAAGTTCATTATTTATGCTGTTAGTGCTAGCTGCTAGGTTGTTGGAAATCATTACGATAGGTAGATTTTCATATAAAAAATACATAGAATAGTCACTGGAGTGTAGAGTGTCATACAATTTTTATGCAAATAATACTTATTATAAAAACTATATAGTAGTATGTTTCACATTTTTGTTAGTTCCTTAATTTGTAATTGACAATCTCATTACATTTGTTTGTAATCGAAATCTATGGTTAATAATAGTGGTAGGTAAATTTGATTTTTAAGGTAATATGTTTCTATAGAAGACCTCAAAATTCCGAAATTTAAATATTATTGAGGGAAGGCAACAGACTGCACAAGCGAATTGAAGGCCTGAACGAGCAAGCTCCGCAGGTGTTCTGGTTTATAGGTTTGTATGAAACGGAGCATCAAAAACCAGCTCAAGCAAACTTTGAGGCCACTCAAGCAAGTCACCGAAAGTTGATTCACCTATAAATTACACTATTCATTTTAGACCTAATATCGTGCAATCATAGCATTTTTAGAGGAAAAAATACCTCATGAGATCAATAGAAGGTTTCGATTCCTTGAGAGGTCTAACGAGGACTTAACATCTATGTTCTTATTGTACTCTCTCAAACTTGTTAGTCCATTTTCTACCAGAGCAATGCTACAAACACAACAATTTTGCACAACATAATACACAACACATCAAAACGACGTAGTTTCATTAAGGAAAAAAAAAATCAAAACTCAATCTGTTTTTTCCTCCCTTAATGAAACTACGTCGTTTTGATATGTTGTGTATTGTGTTGTGTAAAATTGTTGTGTTTGTAGCATTTTTGAAACAAAAATGCTACAAACACAACAATTTTACACAACACAATACACAACATATCAAAACGACGTAGTTTCATTAAGGAAAAAAAAACCAAAACTCAATCTGTTTTTTTCTTCCTTAATGAAACTACGTCGTTTTGATATGTTGTGTATTATGTTGTGTAAAATTGTTGTGTTTGTAGCATTGCTTTTTTTGTTTCTACCACGACAAGTCCTTTTACATAAATAACTTCATGAACAGATACTCTTTGCTCACAACCACCTTTAGTTTGTTTTTTAGTGTTTATTAGCAAAATCAATAATCTTTGGGTAAATTTCACTTACCTCCCCGAGGTTACAAACAAATGCACTCTCCTCCCCTGTAGTTTTGACAATTGCATTGCCCTCCCTCGCTTTACAAAATAATATTTTTGAACCCCCCTCCCATTATATTTTTTATTCCTGCTAATTTATTTTGTTCTGAATTCTTAAATAACCCCATTGTATATTTTGATTCTTATTAAATTATTTTCTTTTAAATCAATATAGAAATCACAAATGAAGTTAGCAAACTCTCTATGCAAATTATTTTGTTATTCCCCATGATTTCCAAAAAAAAAAAATTCATTTACAGATTAATTTAGAATGATTAACCCAGAAAAAAAAAGTTCA